>BLSH010399678.1:70759-90283 GCA_018402905.1 Glandirana rugosa
CGGGGAAAGGGGTAAGAGATCGGACTTTGTAGGGGGCGTCGTCGGCCCCCCTCTCCTCTTCACCTCTTGGTCGTCGTGACGTCACCCCCCCGGTTGAGTCCCCCTTCGGACCAGTCATCCGTGGCGTGTATTACTAATCCCGTCACCGCCGGCCACGAGTTATAAAACCCCCCCCACCGTAGGCTTCCCCCTGAGTTGGCCCCCCCACTGCAGTGCTGCTGGTTCTCCACTTCTCCTCTCCCCCCGGCTGCTGCGGGGGATGTTTCAGGCTAGAGAATGGGGAAAGGGGCTAGTAAATATGTCATTTACTGGCCCCTTCCTTTTCTAAATGAGCACAGTGAACACACTCGCTCACTGTGTTCATATAACCGAAGCACAGTAAACTGTGTTTACTATGCTTCAGTTTGCGAATGAACAAGAAGCCGTTTAGCACAGAGCACTTCCCATTCATTCACTGTGCAGTGCAGCTGAGGCTGCAGAGAAAGGCAATGTGTGTGTTTGTGCTCCGGGGTGCGCACCCCTAATGCAATAGGCACACCTATGGTGACAACGCTGCAGTGACCCTACAGCAGAAGGAAGAGCGTTGTCACCCTATTAAAGGAAGTGCCTATCCAATGGTTCTACTGGTATTTACAAAACAAAAGCATGGGGTATGATGAGAGCCTGGTCATACTGGTATGGGCAGCCTGCATCCCATTCAAACCTCGTAGTTTGATTATAGTGCTACTGGTAACTCAGTGCCGTGGTCTGCAGCCACCATGATGGCACATGGGCTGCTTTTTAGCCAGGCAATCAGGATTTTCAGAAGAGAGCCATAGCAATGGAGTTGTCTTTCTCTATTCAGATGTCTTCCTTTAGGACAAGGTGACAGGTACTCTTGTTAGGACACCCACCAATGATGCTCCCCCTCTGCAAAGTGACCGGTTCTCTTTAAGTGGCCATGTAAACTAGAGACTCCAACAATAAAAGCCAGAGGAACCTCTGAGCTGAATCCCTGAAAACCCTTCAGGACCCATTTACATGCGTTTTCATGAACTTCTATGGGGTACACCTATTGCATTACGGTGTGCACCCCAAATCTCAAACACACATGTAGCCTCAGTTGGGAAGTGCTTTTTGCTGAACGGTTTGCTGTCTATTTACTGAAGCATAAAAAACAGTGTACTATGCTTCAGTTATAAATGAACACAGCGAGTGACTGGCACAGATAACTCACTGTGTTCATTCAGAAAATCAAGGGGCCTGTAAATTACATATTTACTGGCCCCTTCCCCCTGCTCTCCATCCTGAAACATCCCCCACCATGCCTGCAGCAGCGCCAGCAGGAGAGGGGCCAGCAGCTCTGTGGAGGGGGGGGGGGTGGCTTAGGGTCCAGGCAGCAGGGGGAACCTGCACCACACAGGGTGATTAGGGTCATGTGCCCAGGCACAACCGGCACACCCTGTGCGCACTCCTATGCATGTCGCATTATTTAAAATGTGCATCACCACAGCACTGAGATGGGAACAGACATTATTTTTGTTACAGGGAACCCTGATGTGATTTAGCACTTCAGAATGAGTGCATTAAAACTGGGCAGTGTGAATGGGCCTGTTTTCAGTTTGGAGTGGAGCGCACTTTATATTACAACCAATGGTTTCCAGAGCTTCTTCTAAACACTCATCCAATAGGCTGGGGGGGTCAGCGTTAGGACAAGGGGTGGGTGGGCAAGAAGGGCAGCTGCCCTGGGCGCCCTAGTTTACTGTAGGGATGATGATGGTGCCTTCCTCCTGTTACAAGGCTGGGCAGTTTGGCATATTCGCCCCGGGCACTGGATGACCTTGTGGGCAGGGGGGTAGCTTTTAGTTAAACCCCTCGTGCCTGTGTTGCAATCTCTTGCCAGGAACAGGTTGGATTTGGAGGGAAAGACGTGCTCGCCGGAGCGTATTAGCACCGATATTCCATCATCCTTCTGGAATTCAAATCTCTGTTTCCTCCAGGGGTTGGACTATTGCTTAATGGGCAAAAATGTAGCGCAGCTCTGCAGGGTGTAAAGGGTTAAACATATATGGGACTCCATTAATAAAAGGCGATTTCCACACCCCCCTCTTTTTCTTTCTTCTCTTCATATGACAGAATGGCTAGCCGGCCAGATTTCCCTGCCAGCGGCCGGAGCCTTGTGACATTCCTGAAACTTCAAAGAGACTTTCCCAGAAATGACAACCGCCCCCCCCCCTCCTCCTTTTCCATGCCAGGCAGACGGCATTGCATGGCTGCCCCCTGCAGGTCAGCCAGAGCTCCTTCCTGGGATTGTGGGAATCTGGGAAAGCAGAGAGCCTGATTCCAGTAAGGGCTGGGTGTGTGGGAGTCGGCCAGAATGGGAACTTATTGAATTTCAGCTTTTTTGGCATTCCCCCCCCCCCCCTCCCCATCACCACTTTGGTGAGATAATAAAATAAACAGGAATGTTTGCAGATAACTGACTCATTGGATCTGGGTTGCATCAGCGGGGAAAAGCGGGAAGGCGTTTGAACCCTTTGTGCCTGTAAAAGTTTTCTTGTTCAAAAAAGATTTCATCAGTTCCACAAAACGTGTTGTGAAATGAATGAGGCGATCGACTTCCTAATGACTTCTTGTAACGTTTCCACTGGTCTTGTCTTCAATGTCCCATAAGATGCATAGGGAAGCTTCTATAGAACAGACAATGATACAATGTTTATATTTATGTCGCTTTTATTTCCTGTATTTAATACAATGTTTATATTTATGTCGCTTTTATTTCCTGTATTTAATACAATGTTTATATTTATGTAGCTTTTATTTCCTGTATTTAATACAATGTTTATATTTATGTCGCTTTTATTTCCTGTATTTAATACAATGTTTATATTTATGTCGCTTTTATTTCCTGTATTTAATACAATGTTTAAATTTATGTCGCTTTTATTTCCTGTATTTAATACAATGTTTAAATTTATGTCGCTTTTATTTCCTGTATTTAAAAAAAAAAAAACGAATATACTTCAAAATGCGTTGAACAATTGGCATCGGTCCCATCCCCCCGAGGGAACAGCAAGTGTTAAGCCTCGTACACACGGGACGACGATCGTATACAACAGGTCGTAAGAACGACCGTTGTATACGAAATCGATCGTTAGTACACGCGATTAGAACAGCCGACATACGACGGTCGTACATGGGGAGTTGTATGAGCAGACTTGAAAACTTGGTCGTACCAACAAGCGGTCATACGACCGTTGTATCGTGTGTACAGAGCAGTTGGTACAACAAAGTTGTATTGTGCAAAACACGCATGCTCAGTCAGGAACGGCCGGACACTAATTACATGCACCTGAACGTTCTTTCTGCGGTCGTACGATCGTGTAGTGCAGTCAGTATGCAAGTTACATTATCCAACATACGATCTGAGACGATCGTACGTACGATCATCGTCCCGTGTGTACGAGGCATTAGGCTCGGTTCACACCTAGGCGATCCGACTTTGCTAGGCGTTTCGAAAGAGACTTCAGAGCTCCTTTGGGCATTACAACGCGACCTGAAGCGACCTCCATGCCAGGAGACTTTGCCTGTGGCCAATCAGAGAAGAGAGGGAGGAGGAGTTGCCTTAAAAAATGATTTTCTTTTTCCTGTACAGTCGCTTCTTCATAGACGGTGATCCGACTTGGAAGCGACTTCCATTGACTTCTATGGGCTCAAATCGCCTAGAAGGCGCTTTGAAACAGTACAGGTACCTTTTTTTGAAGTCGCCTTGGAGTCGGAGCGACTTGAGTAGCGCATATTAAGACGGCTCCATTCCTTCCAATGGGATTTCTGATGTCAGGCGATTCGAGGCGACACAAGTCGGATCGCAAATCGCCTAGGTGTGAACCGGCCCTTACTAAACCCAGGAATATAAAAACAATTCATCCACCCCCACAGTGCACACGGCTTCTAAATCTTATTTATATATAAAAATACCGCTGCTATATACCTTTTTTTCATCTGTATATTGCAGTCAGGTGATAAACTGCAAGGAGCCAGGGCTTCCCCAGTGTTCATATAGGAGGAGATTTCACTCTCTGATGATGAAACTTCCTTTGCATCAGTGACCCTTCACCCACAATCTGGCCAGAGCTGATTGGTGCTTTGCCAATGACATCCTCAGTTCACAAATAAACAATCATTATTATTTTTATACAGGATTTATATGGCGACAGTTTGCACAGCGCTTTACAAAATGAAGGCAGACATTACAGTTACATCACAATTTGGTACAATAGGAGTCAGAGGGCCCTGCTCCTTAGAGCTTACAATCTAAGAGGGAGGGTCAATTGATACAAAAGGTAATAGCTGTGGGGGGGGGAGCTGATGTAGAAAGTAAGACAGTGTATTAGAGAGAGGTTTTCAGGGACCGTTTAAAGATGGATAGATTAGGAGACAGTCGGACAGATGGGGGTAGGGAGTTCCAAAGGATGGGAGAAGCTCTGGAGAAATCCTGGAGGAGAGCATGAGAGGAGGTGGCAAGGGAGCTAGAGAGCAGGAGGTCTTGGGAGGACTGAAGAGGGCGGCTTGGTTGGTATTAAGCAATCACTGCCTCTAGAAATGCACTGAAGTCTGTGTCCATGTGAGACAGGAAGATCGAACAGAGCATGTGCAACCTTTCCACCCTGCCTGCAGGTAGTATAGTATAGTCTAATATAGTAGACAGAGCAAGAAGGAAGTATCTGGCCATATAAGATCAAGCAGCCTTTTTACACAATACAGAGGATTAACCCCTTAAGTTACACAGTGAGTATAACAAGCATGCTATTCTGCATACAGACAGATTTTACTGTTGCAGGTTTAAAACACTTTAATATTATTAGGGATGGGGGAACCGGTGCATCTGAAGGGTGATTTTTTTTTTTTTTTAATGAATATCACCAATTAAGGGCCAATCAGCCAATTAAGGGGTACTTTAACAGTTTCAACATTTATAGGGATCCCCACAATTCACCCTGGGGTCCAACACTCCCTTATTAGGGTGGTAATATCACAGGGGGCGGGATCCCATGTGTGCTCTGTCAATCAATGAAAGCAAAGTCCCCTGTGGATCATTGGCTTTGTTGATTAAACAATTATTTTGGACCCCTTAACAGGTCACCTGCAGACCAACATAGGGCCTGGAGTATTTTACTGGCTTATTAGGGCAGAGATGTCATGGGGGGGATCCCCCATGTGTTCTGTCAATAAATAAAAGCAGAACCCCCACTGCTAGCTGCGGCCCATTCGTTTTTTCACTTGTGAACCTGTAAAGGGGTGCCTAGGACCCCTTACCTATTATAAGTACTTATATAATGGCGACAATTTACACAGCGCTTACATATATATATATTGTACATTCACATCAGTCATCTTCAGACTGACATTCACATGGAGCCCCCACCAGCCTTGCATTCACCACCAGCGCCTCGTGCCATTCTGGAGTACTATGCTAATTAGTGCAGTGATGTCATAAGGGGAGGGATTAAAAAAATCAGTGTCCCCACTGCTAACCCAGCCCAGTTTTTCTCAAGTAAAAGGGTGCCTAGGACCCCTTACCTATTCATCTTCAGACTGACATTCACATGGAGCCCCCACCAGCCTTGCATTTACCACCAGCACCTCGTGCCATTCTGGAGTACTATGCTAATTAGTGCAGTGATGTCATAAGGGGAGGGATTAAAAAAACAGTGTCCCCACTGCTAACCCAGCCCAGTTTTTCTCAAGTAAAAGGGTGCCTAGGACCCCTTACCTATTCATCTTCAGACTGACATTCACATGGAGCCCCCACCAGCCTTGCATTCACCACCAGTGCCTCGTGCCATTCTGGAGTACTATGCTAATTAGTGCAGTGATGTCATAAGGGGAGGGATTAAAAAAATCGGTGTCCCCACTGCTAACCCAGCCCAGTTTTTCTCAAGTAAAAGGGTGCCTAGGACCCCTTACCTATTCATCTTCAGACTGACATTCACATGGAGCCCCCACCAGCCTTGCATTCACCACCAGCCCCTAATGTATGTATATGTGTGTGTATTTATTTTTTATTATTATTAATATTATACAGGATTTTTATAGCGCCGACAGTTTGCGCAGCGCTTTACAATATTAGGGCAGACAGTACAATTACAATACAGGAGGAATAAGAGGGCCCTGCTCGTTAGAGCTTACAATCTAAGAGGGAGGGTCATGTGATACGAGAGGTAATAACTGTGGGGGATGATGGAGAAAATAAAAAGTGCGGTTGTTAGGTGGAGGCTTCTCTGATTGGAAAAGTTTTCAGGGATCGCCTGAAAGTGGATAGATTTGGAAACAGTCTGACAGGTTGGGGTAGGGAATTCCAGAGGTTGGGGGAGGCTCAGGAGAAGTCCTGGAGGCGAATATGGGAGGAGGTGATGAGGGGAGCTTGGGAGGAACGAAGAGGACGGTTAGGTTGGTATTTTGAGACCAGGCTGGTGATGTAGCTGGGGGCAGAGGTGTGGGTGGCTTTGTAACTTATTCTTTTGAATTTAATTCGTTGGGCGAGTGGCAGGATTGGCAGAGAGGGGTGGCAGACGCTGAGCGTTTTTTTTATTATATATGTTTTTGAAATATATCTTTTTTTATATGCGAGTCCATGATATTTATACTTTGAAAGGTTCTTTACTGTCTCTCTATAAGTTTGGTTGTGGAAGGGTTAAGTGCGGCAGCCCTTGGGAGTGACGGTGACCACACCTGGGCTTTAAGTAAATGGAGCAGCATAAAAAAAAAAAAAAGAGGAAGGAGGGGTGGAGGAAGTTCGTTTTACAGTGGGAGGCGATTATGCAATAGAGATTTCCTGCCCTTCCCTCCTCAGATGCCTGTCTGCGGGGAGAAGGAAGATTCCATAGAGGACGGTGAGCCCTGTCCCAATATTTTCACCTCCTGCCCATTGAAATAAGCGCCATAGGTGGTCCTTCCAATGCGCCACCTCCAATGCACTTTACTGGAACTTGTCTGTGACTCCACAAGGTATCGAGGGACTACAACTCCCAATGCTCCAGGCATACTGGGGTTAGTAGTTCCTTGCTGGCTGGCGGGCCGCACATTATTCAGGTTTGCTGTGTGAAGAGTGTTTGTTTGTGAATTATAATAATTAATATATTATTATTGTTATTACTATTATTTATAATACATGTAAATGAGATCTGTCCAAGATATTTTTTATTTAATTTGCAGTAACATTCAAATTTAAGGACAAGCTTTTCGGGGTGCCCCCCCCCTTATTCAAGGTCCCGGCAGCACTCGAGTACCTGAAGAAGGGGGTTCACCCCGAAAGCTTGTCCTGGAAATTTGGGTGTTAGTGCAGTGTCAGCGCTGTATAAATCCTGTATAATAATAATAATAATAATAATAATAATAAAGCATCTCGGGCAGCACTCTTTATTTTTTGTAATGAGTGCACTAACAGGGCCACAACCACCTCTAATATTTATGTAGAGATTTCTATTTTATGTCTAAATTGGCCCTTGTGTATGAATGTGAGTTGGGGGCCTTAGATTGTAAGCTCCTTTGGGGCAGGGACTGATGTGACTGTACAATGTATATGCAAAGCGCTGCGTAGATTGACGGCGCTCTATAAGTACCTGAAAATAAATAAATTAATAATAATGACCCAATCAGATCGCTCATCAGGGTGAATAAACCTCTCTGCAAACTGACTGTGGAATGGTCGCAGCGCTTCTGGTGATCGTCCTCCCCTGGACTGTGAGGCTGATGTCAGACGGCGACTCAAGTGACAAAAAATTGTCAAGGGGCTGTCGATCCCTATGGAGCCCCCCCCTTAGGAATGGTGCTTGTGTGCTGTAGAGGACATCAGATTTGATGGACTTCTGGTGACCCAAGTCCTCGGTTTGGGAAGGAAAGGGAGTCAGATGAAGCACCTGTTGCTCCTCCAGTTTGCTGAGCGCTCTTCCTGGCAAAAAGTATTGAAGCATTCCCTCCCCCCCCCCCCCCTACTTTTCTCAGAGCTGTTTTGTCTGAGCGTGAGATTTTTGTGCGGAAGAGAGGTGGAGGAGAGTAAATTGTCACTTTACCGGGGCCTCTATTTGTAGGGAAACTGAAAGTCACTGCATGGCCTGCCAGCCCAATGACCAACTCAAGCAGAGCATTGTCTGCAATAATGAACATGGGGGGCGCTGCAATGGTGAGGACTACAGGTTCATGACTTTTATTTTCTGTTTTCTTGCTCTCTATTTTACATTTATGTCTCCCTCTTGCTGTCACTGTCTCCCTTTCCCTTTGCCTTTCCCTCATGCTGTCTCCGTCTCGCTGTCATTGTCTCCCTCTTGCTGTTGCTGCCTCCCTCTGAGCTTGTCTCATGCTGTCTCCCTCTCACTGTCGTTGTCTCCATCTCGCTGTCTCCCTCTCGTTGTCATTGTCTCCCTCTGAGCTTCCCTCATGCTGTCTCCCTCTCACTGTCATTGTCTCCCTCTCACTGTCACCCTATCACGCTGAGCTTGTCTCATGCTGTCTCCCTTTTGCTGTCATCCTCTCGCTGTCATTGTCTCCCACTTGCTGTCTCCATCTTGCTGTCTCACTCTTGCTGTCATTGTCTCCCTCTCCCTCTGAGCTTCCCTCATGCTGTCTCCCTCTCCCTCTGAGCTTCCCTCATGCTGTCTCCCTCTCACTGTCATTGTCTCCCTCTCCCTCTGAGCTTCCCTCATGCTGTCTCCCTCTCCCTCTGAGCTTCCCTCATGCTGTCTCCCTCTCCCTCTGAGCTTCCCTCATGCTGTCTCCCTCTCCCTCTGAGCTTCCCTCATGCTGTCTCCCTCTCCCTCTGAGCTTCCCTCATGCTGTCTCCCTCTCACTGTCATTGTCTCCCTCTCCCTCTGAGCTTCCCTCATGCTGTCTCCCTCTCCCTCTGAGCTTCCCTCATGCTGTCTCCCTCTCACTGTCATTGTCTCTCTCTCCCTCTGAGCTTCCCTTACGCTGTCTCCCTCTCGCTGTCATTGTCTCCCTCTCCCTCTGAGCTTCCCTTACGCTGTCTCCCTCTCGCTGTCATTGTCTCCCTCTTGGTGTCGCTGTCTCCATCTCCCTCTGAGCTTTCCTCATGCTGTCGCCCTCTTGCTGTCATTCTCTCTGTGTCATTGTCTCCCTCTTGCTGTCACTGTCTCCCTCTGAGCTTCCCTCATGCTGTCTCCCTTTGGCTGTCTCCCTCTCCCTGTCGCTGTTTCCCTCTCCCTCTGAGCTTCCCTAATGCTGTCTCACTTTTTTTGTCTCCCTCTCTCTCTCTCGCTGTCTCCCTCTCCCTCTGTCCCTCTTGCCCTGTCCCTATACCTCTGAGCTTCCGTCTTGCTCTTTCCCTCTTGCTTTCTCCCTCTCGCTGTCTCCACCTTGCGGCCTTCCTCTCCCTCTCACTCTCTCCCTTGGCCTTGCACTCTCTCTCAGCCTCTCTCTCTCACCCTCTCACTTTGAAGGAGTTAATACTCACCTACAGTGTCAAGAATAATCTGCTGTGTGCCATACTGGCACACCTCCTGTTGTCCATGCTGGCGGGTCCAATACTCGGATTCACCTCAGTGTTCAGCCAGGTGCTTAGGTGGAAACAGTGAGCTCACCCCAACACCCTGTATGTCTAGACATAGGCCAGAACTTTGTGTCACCACCTGGCTATAATTGACTGGGTGGCTTTGTTTGGTTACAGGCAAGTTTCACATTGTTTGCTACTTGTTCACCTAGAATGATGAGTTTGGTTATGGGCAGAATCTGGTAGAATAAATGGCTGGCTTCTTTTACCTCTCCAGAGCTCCAGTGGTGAACTTCCGCTACCAGGTGTTCTGTTCAGGTTCAGTCCTATCCTAGTTACACAAATAATTATATTGTGCCTGTGTTTGATTGGCAGTTTTTGCCCTTTATGATTTTCTGACCTTTTCTGTTCTTTTCCCCACAGAAATACCGGAACGAAATGCCAGGTTCCAGCAGTGCCTTTATCCCAACCATCAACGCCATCACCACTAGCCAGGACTTGCAGTGGATGGTGCAGCCGACAGTCATCACCTCCATGTCCAACCCATATGGGCGAGCGCACCCTTATGGACACCATATGCCAAACCTGACATCAGTGGGCGGCCATGCCTCTCTCCAGCGACCTGGTGTCATCAAGACCATCGGCACCACCGTGGGCAGGAGGAGGAGGGATGAGCAGGTAAGACGGGTACATTATAATGTATATCATAATTATATGTAGGGTATCAGGCAGCTCATTAGCCCATATCCAAGCAGTTTTGCTTTTATAAGGTTTTTCTCTAGGCCAAACCCAAACCTTTTTCCTCCTTTAGTTTTGGGTAGAGTATGTAAAGGTTAGTAACTCTGTTGGGTATTTATTGCTCCACCTGAGGCCTTTTGCAACCACCAGTTGCTGAAACTTTGCACTCACGAGTCCTCCTGTGCCGTTACCCTCAAATACATTTTTAAACAGGGGAATTTGGAGGACCTGCAATGCATTGGCTTTTGTTTGTGGAGTTTGGACCCAGCAATTGATTTGGCCCTAGACCCTTATTATATGGGGATCCTGAACAAGGCAGATGCTGGTGGCCCTCTTGGGCTTCCTGAGCTGTCAATCCAAGGAAAATATGTTCCTTTCTTCTAGAGCAGGCATCCTCAAACTACGGCCCTCCAGCTGTTGCAGAACTACACATCCCATGAGGCATTGTAAAACTACGACATTCACAGACATGACTAGGCATGATGGGAATTGTAGTTCCTGAACAACTGGAGGGCCATAGTTTGAGGACCCCTGTTCTAGAGTAGCTACAAGAACAAGGAACTTGGCACTGTGTGCTATGGTGGATATTGACCAATGATGCCGGTGAGGGACTTCTTGGGCATCTGGAACTGCCTAGCAGAGGATATTATGTTCCTTTCTTCTAAAGTACCAACAAGAATGAGGAACTTGGCACTGTGTGCTATGGTGGATATTGACCAATGATGCCGGTGAGGGCCCTCTTGGGCATCTGGAACTGCCTAGCAGAGGATATTATGTTCCTTTCTTCTAGAGTAGCTACAAGAAGAAGGAACTTGGCACTGTGTGCTATGGTGGATATTGACCAATGATGCCGGTGAGGGCCCTCTTGGGCATCTGGAACTGCCTAGCAGAGGATATTATGTTCCTTTCTTATAGAGTAGCTACAAGAAGAAGGAACTTGGCACTGTATGCTATGGTGGATATTGACCAATGATGCCGGTGAGGGCCCTCTTGGGCATCTGGAACTGCCTAGCAGAGGATATTATGTTCCTTTCTTCTAAAGTACCAACAAGAATGAGGAACTTGGCACTGTGTGCTGTGGTTTGACAATGGTTGCCCCCAAAGATTTACCCCTCTTTTTGTCCCGGTTGTCTACTGCCAGACAAATGATGAAAAATCTAAAATGTTATGGTTGTCTCTAGAAGAAGTGTCCCACTTCTTTGGAGGAGATTTCTCTTTACTTCCAGTACTGGGGACACGATAATTCCCAAAGTGAGGGGGAATCCTCCTCTAGTACCGTTGTCACCTGAACCCATGTCCCCATTAGAAGAGTCCTTGTACCTCCTGTTCTAAAAGACAATTTCCCCAAATCTTATACTCTGCAGGTGATGGGTGGTAGCTGCACAGCTGCTCTTATCGGCATTCCTGAACCTTGAATAAATCTTCTCCTACAACCTAGATTTCAGGCCTAGTGTTGGCAGCCCAGAGTCTAACTTGTATGTAGTAATGCATGGCGTGCTTCCTTATGACGTCGGCACTGGCAGAATTACAACTGATAAGGGGAGTTGTGAAACAGTTCTGTTCTAACCGCAGAAAGCGCCTGTGCTCCCGAGGTCTGCTGAGCGCTCTCCGTGGCCTTACACAATCCCAGAAAACCAGCCCAGCCAACAACTCTTTGTGGCCTTTTTTTTGTTGTTGTTGTTCTGACCACAAAAGACAACGCGTCCATTTATTTTTTTTTCTTTTTCTGCAGCTGTCACCAGAGGAAGAGGAAAAGCGAAGGGTCCGGAGAGAAAGGAATAAACTGGCGGCCGCAAAGTGTCGCAACAGGAGGCGAGAGTTAACGGACTCCTTTCTGTGTTGCCGATGGAGGTGATGAAATTGGTCACAAAGGTTCCCAGTTTCGTCACATCTTCTGGAGAATACTGAAGAGAGGGGGCCGAGGCCAAATCGCAGAGGGAATTTATAATGAGGAGAAAATGTGATAGGCAGCCAATCAGACCAGTCTTCAGTTTCCAATAAAGTGACAGTGCGATCCCTCGCTATGCGTCAGTGTGCTTTGTACTCCAGCATTCTTCTAATTGGATGAACCCAATAGAGAAGGTCTAGATTTTCTGGCCTTTAATGTGTATTTCCACCTTTAGCAGTCATATTTGTGACCTCCCCCACCCCGACTTTGGAAGAGAAGTATTATATTTTTTTGTGTAGAGAATCATTCTTACCTAGGTGGATGCTGCATCTGTCCCCCCGCCGGCTCTAACACTGAGAACCGAGCAATCAAACACCGCCGATCGCTCAGTTCTCACAGCTCCATTAATATTATGGAAATGTAACCCCTAAACATTCATTAATATTATGGGGATATAATTAATATTATGGGGATATAACCCCTAATTCTTATTAAAGCATACAGACAATACCCATAACTGGATAAGGAAGTATATAATACACAAAGCTGTATCTATCGGCGTATAACACACACTTTTTCCCCCTGAAAATGGAGGGCAAATCCTGAGTGCGTGTTATACACCGATATTTTACCTGATTGCCCCAGAGGGAAAGGGGGGGGGGGGTGGCGAGTGCTGCCGGATTACACAGAGCCGTGCCCATCTGCAGCCTCACCAGTGCCCATTAATGCAGCCTGATCAGTGCCCATCTGCAGACTCGCCATTGCCCATTAATGCAGCCTGATCAGTGCCCATCTGCAGCCTCGCTATTGCCCATTTAATGCAGCCTGGTCAGTGCCCATCTGCAGCCTCGCCATTGCCCATTTAATGCAGCCTGGTCAGTGCCCATCTGCAGCCTCAACATTGCCCATCATTGCAACCTGATCAGTGCACATCTTCAGCCTCACCATTGCCCATTAATGCAGCCTGTTTAGTGCCCATCTGCAGCCTCGCCATTGCCCATCATTGCAGCCTGATCAATGCCCATCTGCAGCCTCAACATTGCCCATCATTGCAGCCTGATCTGTGCACATCTGCAGCCTCACCATTGTCCGTTAATGCAGCCTGATCAATGCCCATCTGCATCCTCAACATTGCCCATCATTGCAGCCTGATCAGTGCCCATCTGCAGCCCCACCATTGCCCATCATTGCAGCCTGATCAGTGCCCATCTGCAGCCTCACCATTGCCCATCAATGCAGCCTGATCAGTGCCCATCTGCAGCCTCACCATTGCCCATCATTGCAGCCTGATCAGTGCCCATCTGCAGCCTCACCATTGCCCATCATTGCAGCCTGATCAGTGCCCATCTGCAGCCTCACCATTGCCCATCATTGCAGCCTGATCAGTACCCATCTGCAGCCTCACCATTGCCCATCAATGCAGCCTCACCAGTGCCGGATTACACAGAGGGATCTCCTGTGTACTCTGCGCTTGCAGTCACGCCCAGTCTCGCCTCCTGGATGGCTCCCAGGATAGACTGCATTGGACCAGTGTTTTGTCTATCATAGGAGTCGTTCCAGGAGGCGAGACTGGGCGTGACTGAGAGCCGGGAAAACAAGAGACCCCTCTGTGTAATCCGGCACTAGTGAGGCTGCATTGATGGGCAATGATGAGGCTGCAGATGGGCACTGATCAAGTTACATTAATGGGCAATGGGGAGGCTGCAGATTGGCACTGATCAGGCTGCATTAATGGGCACTGATCAGGCTCCATTAATGGGCACTGATCAGGCTGCGTTAATGGGCACTGATCAGGCTGCATTAATGGGCACTGATCAGGCTACATTAATGGGCACTGATCAGGCTACATTAATGGGCACCAATCAGGCTGCATTAATGGGCACCGATCAGGCTGCATTAATGGGCACCGATCAGGCTGCATTAATGGGCACCGATCAGGCTGCATTGATGGGCACCGATCAGGCTGCATTAATGGGCACCGATCAGGCTGCATTAATGGGCACCGATCAGATCAGGCTGCATTAATGGGCACCGATCAGGCTGCATTGATGGGCATTGATGAGGCTGCATTGATGGGCACTGACCCTTATTTTGCTTCAAAGTTCTTTATCTAAAATTCAAGTTTTTTTTTCTTTCCTGAAACCTCCCTCTTAAAATGAAGGTGTGTGTTATACGCCGATAAATACAGTAATTACTATAAGCATATGCAACAAATGATAGTAGAGTGAGCTTCTCCAGATCCAGATAGCATCAACACGTTTCGCAATGAAGTTGCTTTATCAGGGTAATGGGTGTGTCAATTAAAGCCAAATATACAAATTATTTTATTTACATAGTAATTGCTTATTGGATTTTATGCTTCCCTATCCAGGTATGGGTATTGTCTGTATGCTTTTATAAGGATTAGGGGTTATATCCCCGTCATTTTAATGGATGTTTTGCTTTTTAATATGACTTCAATAAACGATTCACTTTTTATTTGAGTCCCGCGTTGTGCCGCCATCTGTGGGTAGTTGTTTAGGGGGGTATCCCCTCCTTTTCTTCCACCTTACAATTTTTTCTCTTTCATTTTTTTTGGCACGTGGCACTCTTTACTATTTTATTTGTTTTTTTAACACACTTTTTTGTTGATTTACTTCTGTAGCAAGGAGAAAGATACAATGTGTTATAAAAATCACAGGGCATTACAGCGATCCTGTGATGGAGAGCTGGTCCTCCTGGTTCCTCATCATTGGTATGTCACCGTGATAGCCAATCACAGGCTATTACAGCGATCCTGTGATGGAGAGCTGGTCCTCCTGGTTCCTCATCATTGGTATGTCACCGTGATAGCCAATCACAGGCAATGACAGCGATCCTGCGATGAAGAGCTGGTCCTCCTGGTTCCTCATCATTGGTATGTCACCGTGATAGCCAATTACAGGCCATTATAGCGATCCTGTGATGGAGAGCTGGTCCTCCTGGTTCCTAATCATTGGTATGTCACCGTGATAGCCAATCACAGGCTATTACAGCGATCCTGTGATGGAGAGCTGGTCCTCCTGGTTCCTAATCATTGGTATGTCACCGTGATAGCCAATCACAGGCCATTATAGCGATCCTGCGATGGAGAGCTGGTCCTCCTGGTTCCTCATCATTGGTATGTCACCGTGATAGCCAATCACAGGCTATTACAGCGATCCTGTGATGGAGAGCTGGTCCTCCTGGTTCCTCATCATTGGTATGTCACCGTGATAGCCAATCACAGGCTATTACAGTGATCCTGCGATGGAGAGCTGGTCCTCCTGGTTCCTCATCATTGGTATGTCACTGTGATAGCCAATCACAGGCTATTACAGTGATCCTGCGATGGAGAGCTGGTCCTCCTGGTTCCTCATCATTGGTATGTCACTGTGATAGCCAATCACAGGCTATTACAGCGATCCTGCGATGGAGAGCTGGTCCTCCTGGTTCCTAATCATTGGTATGTCACAGTGATAGCCAATCACAGGCTATTACAGCGATCCTGTGATGGAGAGCTGGTCCTCCTGGCTCCTAATCATTGGTATGTCACAGTGATAGCCAATCACAGGCTATTACAGCGATCCTGTGATGGAGAGCTGGTCCTCCTGGTTCCTAATCATTGGTATGTCACCGTGACAGCCAATCACAGGCAATGACAGCGATCCTGTGATGGAGAGCTGGTCCTCCTGGCTCCTAATCATTGGTATGTCACCGTGATAGCCAATCACAGGCTATTACAGCGATCCTGTGATGGAGAGCTGGTCCTCCTGGTTCCTAATCATTGGTATGTCACCGTGATAGCCAATCACAGGCTATTACAGCGATCCTGTGATGAAGAGCTGGTCCTCCTGGTTCCTCATCATTGGCATGAGACCCAGAGATGTTGACGACAGCCCGGTCTCCTTCCCGGCACAGACGCAGGTTTACACATATGCAAGGAAGAAGACCAACCTCAGTGAGGCCACATATGAGCGTACGCTTATCATTAAGGGGTTAAAGGGTGCGAAAACTAAAAACGATTCACTTTTTAATTTGCTCCCTTTTTGGAAGTTTACAATTGGAAGTGTTTTGGTATATCTGGTTTAAGTGGAAGAATACCAGTTTATCCTTAAAGAAATCCTGTGCGCTTTAAATTTCATGCGCTCCCTGCAATGTTATCAGCCTTATCCAAAGAAATCCCCCCCAATGTTATGGAGAAGAGGAAAGGGAGGGGCGTTTTGCAGTCCTATCCTAGGGTAACGATACTGCCCCTACATGGATTCAGAGAAGTGTGCGCAGCCTATTGCACCCTAAACCTCATTCATACATATAGCCTCAGTTGGGAAGTTCTCTGTGCTGAGCGGCTTCCTGTTCATTCACAAACTGAAGCATAGTTAACACAGTTCACTATGCTTCAGTTATGAATGAACACAGTGAGTGATTGACTTTGATCACTCACTGTGTTCATTCAGAAAAGGAAGGGGCCTTTAAATAGGGGGGGGGGTCTGGGCAGCACCACACAGGGTATTTAGGGTGTGCTGAGGCACATCCAGCACACCCTGTGCACACGCCTATGGAAGTGATAGTGTTGTCACCCTAGGACAGGGAGTGTTACTGGCAGGATCACTAAGTGAATACAACACAGCCAATGTAACTAGATTTCTAATTGAATGAGTTCATTGTTAACTTTATTGACTTTTTGCCATATAAGATAATATTAGACTGGGTTGGTATCGGCTCATTAATTAGTGGATAAGTCCTAAAGAGGAGGAGCATTATGGAAAACCTGATGATTTAAAGCAGAACTCCACCTTTTTTTTGGTCCAAAATAAATGTTTTGTTCTGTAATTATCTTGAAGGGAAATGGTATCAGGCTTTGGAATTCTCCGCCGAAGGAGGTTAAGTTGGCCAATTATATACTGGGGTTTAAATGTGATTGGGACTCCACCCTTCAGACGTTCTTGATTTGACGTAATCTCTTCTCTCTTTCTAGGAAACGGAAAAACTGGAACAAGAGAAGTCTGGTCTGCAGAAGGAAATCGCCGAGCTGCAGAAGGAAAAAGACAAACTGGAGTTCATGCTCGTCGCCCACTCGCCCATGTGTAAGATTCACCCGGAGGAGAGGACGAGCTCCACTCACATTTCCCACCCGGTCCGCACATTGATTGGCAACCGGGTGGTCATCAAACAGGAACCGGTCGAAGAAGATATCGGTGTCATCACCAATGACAAATCTCAGAGATCTGTGATTAAACCAATCAACATCGGCGTAAACTTCTTCAACGAGGAGCCTCTCAACACGCCGGTGGTCATGTCTACTACGCCTCCAAGCACTCCTAACACTGCCAATCTCGTATTCACCTACCCAAGTGTACTAGATCAGGAATCTTCGACCTCTCCTACCGAGTCCTGCTCCAAAGCTCACCGTCGAAGCAGTAGCAGCGGCGACCAATCTTCTGATTCCTTGAACTCCCCAACCCTATTGGCCTTGTAACAAAGACTTTTGGTTCTCTCTTGCATATCAGTAGATCTCGTGAGGGGTAGACAGCTGGTGGCCGGAGCTTCCCAACCATGGACAATTTAAAAAATAAAAAAAAATAAAAATGTATCGCAACTGGATCGCCCATAGTTCAGATGCTTCAGTGTAGCTTGGACATGCTTGGGTTCCAAATGAAGGCTGCGGAAGACCAGACGTTTCGTCCTTCACAATATTGGACTCCCATGTGGACCCGGGTGGGGTTAAATTATTTCCAGCAGCTTGTTGACCCAAGCCATTTCACTTACTCTTTACTGGTCGGAGATTACTGTCTTTTTTTTTTTTTTTTTGTTCTGGGCACTTTAAGGGAATATCTATTTTGAGGATTTACTCTTCACTGGATGAAGGTACAAATGATGTATTTTATTATTGATTTGTTAAAACTAGGTCTTAAGACTTTGCCATGCTGTAAACTTAAGAAAAAAAAAAAGCCATGGAAACTTTTTTTGGTTGCACCCAATCACTACTGGAGAAAATTCCACGCCAGCAAAGCTCACGCCACGCCAAAGACTGTTCCGGAACGCCGCGTTCTGGTAAACTCAGAAGATTTTTGAGAGGAGGAGGATTGGAGATTGGAAACAGTTGGTTAAAAAATAAAACAAAAAAACTTGGCAATATTACATGCCCTTGTGCCTTTTGGATAAAAAGAGAATTTCTAATGAACAGTTGACAATCTGTTTTGGGAATCTGAAGTATTGTCTTTGTTTTAAAGGTCTTAGTTTAGCACAATTTTCTCGGGAGGGGTTCCTGCACCCCCCACTCCTTCTGCCTGTTGGGGACCGTGCTCGACTTTCTCAGTTCATTACAGACTTTTTGCAGTGTGTGAAAAACAAATAAAAGGGGAGCTGGCATCTTAATTGAAAGTGATCATTACGGGTTGTGTAGCCAGTTGGGGTCCTTCATCCATGTTTTTTACCTTCTCTTTGTACTTCATGTCTCCTAATGGCAAAGTGTTGGTTAGCAGAGTTCATAAAGGATGTATTGGGAACACGTTTGATGTCTCCATAGTTGGTACATAACTGAGGGATACTTACAGTAAGTCGTAAAGTTTTTTTGAGTTCTTAAAGGTTGAAGATCACGCTGGACTGGCTTGCTCAGTTGAGGGTCTGTGAGTGGTATGATGGTGGTGGGCGCAGGTTGGGAAGAGTTTGCTCCCCATGAATCCAGCACGACTGAATAGAAAGGTGGCGGTAAGCCCTTTCGGGGGGCTTGGGCTTGCTACCTCTGGGTATGGCCTCAAGGTAATTTCCGCAAGAACTTGTGGTGGTAGGTCAAAGGAAAACCCAATATCCAATTAGAAAAACAAGAAAGTTGCTTTGTTGCTCCAGTGGTGGCGTGTATCTGTGACACCAACAACGAGAAAGTTGCTATGTGGCTCCAGCGTTGGTGTGTATCTGTGACACCAAAAACGAGAAAGTTGCTTTGTTGCTCCAGTGGTGGCGCTTATCTATAACACCAAAAACAAGAAAGTTGCTGTGTTGCTCCAGTGGTGGCGTGTATCTGTGACACCAACAACAAGAAAGTTGCTGTGTTGCTCCAGCGTTGGCGTGTATCTGTGACACCAACAACGAGAAAGTTGCTGTGTTGCTCCAGCGTTGGCGTGTATCTGTGACACCAACAACGAGAAAGTTGCTGTGTTGCTCCAGCGGTGGCGTGTATCTGTGACACCAAAAACGAGAAAGTTGCTGTGTTGCTCCAGTGGTGGCGTGTATCTATAACACCAAAAACGAGAAAGTTGCTGTGTTGCTCCAGCGTTGGTGTGTATCTGTGACATCAAAACGAGAAAGTTGCTGTGTTGCTCCAGCGTTGGCGTGTATCTGTGACACCAAAATGGAGAAAGTTGTTGAAAGAGGTAAAACCACAGTGTCTATGTGCGGTTGCGACCTCGTTGTGTCG
>BLSH010399718.1:6040-16151 GCA_018402905.1 Glandirana rugosa
TCCCCCTACTTACCTTTTGACGAAAAGCGTGGTCCAAGCCTGTAATGCTTATAGATCATTACGGGAAACCTGAAACATTACATGGACGATGGAAGGTCGTGAAGTAATCTTTACACAAGTCCCTGAAAAACCTGTAAAAGCACTAACATATGGACCTGCTGTAGGACTAAAAGAGACCTAGGGAACTCCTCGTAGCGCAGGTACAGTTCGTTCACGACCTCTCTGAGGCGGTTGTGTCTGACAAACGGTTCGGTCTCTTTACACTTAAACTTTTCTCCTCATAGGTTAAAGACCCGGACTAATAGAGAGGATGTCCCTATCTCTACCTGGGTGTCTTCCAGATGCGACACTAGCTGACCGGTCATGGGTGTCTGTTCTTCCCTCATGTCGCGAAACACCCCAAACGTTTAAAGATATCCTTTAAGTAGTTCCCCAAAAGGTGGTAGTAGAGGGGATAGTGCGCTGACTGGTTCGTTTCGACGGCAAAGACGACCTTGAGACTCCGGGTTCCACGAAAACTTTGGGAATTGGTGAATGGTTGGCCTTCCAAAACGTCGAAATCCTGGTCTCAGAGACCTTCTGTGGGTCCATCTCTATCCCTCTAGGAGAGATAATCAGGCCCAGAAATTGGATACTCCTCTTTTCAAATTCACATTTCTCTGGCTTGGCAAACAGTCTGTGTTGGCGGAGTCTCTCCAGCACTTGCTTGACATGGACGCGATGCTCCTCAAGGGATCCAGAGAAAATCAGGATGTCGTCCAGGTATACAATCACGAAAATGTCCAAAAAGTCCCTGAACACATTTCTAATGAAGTGCTGGAAGGTAGCAGGTACATTACAAAGTCCAAAGGGCATTACTAGATATTCGTAATGTCCGAACCTGGTGCGAAAAGCAGTTTTCCATTCATCCCCCTCTCTGATGCGCACCAGATTGTAAGCCCCCCCTCAAGTCCAGTTTGGTAAAGATGCAGGCAGATCTCAGACTCTGGAATAGTTCGGTCATCAGAGGCAGGGGGTAACGGTTCTTAATCATGATCTAATTCAATTCTCTATAGTCCACACATGGCCTAAGTGACTGATCTTTCTTAGTGACAAAGAATATTCCTGCTCCGGCAGGGGACTTGGAAGGACGAATGAACCCTTTCTCAAGATTTTCGTCAATATAGTCCTTTAAAGCCTCTTGCTCCCGTTCGGGACCTCAGCTCCAGGAAGGAGATCAATCGGACAGTCATAAGGCCGATGAGGGGGAAACATGTCTGCCCCTTGCTTTCTGAACACATCCAGGAACAGGTGGTATGGTTCAGGTACTGACTGCCGAATCTCTGGCTCCATGTTGAGGCATAATAGAGCTGGGGGGGTGACAATAGTGCTGGAGGTGCAATGTCTCTGACAATAGGAGGAAGAGAACTTGACTTCACCAGTAGTTCAATTAATTTGTGGATCATGAGCTTGGAGCCATGGAAGACCCAAAATGACTGGAAAGAGTGGAGAGGAGATGGCATCCAAGCTTAACAGTTCCATATGATGTGCAGATCTGGCGGCCAACAAAGGGGTCTCCTGGGTGACCAGTCCAGACGTGATATGGGACCCGTCAGCAAGATAGACTGAATGGCCATGGGTTTTGGGCTGCAGGGGGATGCTGTGTTGCTGGCGAACTGGAGGATCAATAAAGCAACTGCATGCTCCAGAGTCAATGATGGTGCTGACTAGGAGGGTTCTGGAACGAGAGAGGTAGAGCGATGTGAGTGGCATTGGCAGACAGGGTAGACAGGCTGGTAGGAATAAGAGGTGCGGACTTACGGGTCTTGGCGGGGCAATTGCAAACATAATGTCCCATCTCTCCGCAATACAGGCACAAATTATTCTGCCGGCACCAGAGTCGCTCTTCAGGTGTCAGCAAGGTTCGCATCAATCCCACTTGCATGGGTTCAAGTTCCGGAATGTTAGGAACCGACATGGTGGGAGCTGGACTGGAGGAGGCGTGGATAGGAACTCTGGGCAGCATCCAGGTAGGCCTGTGAGGTTGTGCAGCTCTCTCGGCTCGTCGCTCACGGAGCGTCGATCAATTTGAATGGACAGGGTAATCAGTCCTTCCAGAGTGTTGGGGGTTCCCACTCTAGCAAGCTCATCCTTAAGTCCATCAGAGAGCCCCATGCGAAACTGGTGTCGCAGAGCTGCATCATTCCACTGGGTGTCTGCGCTCCAGCATCTGAAGTCTGTAACATAGTCCTCGGCTGCTCTGCGGCCTTGCTGGAGCGCATGTAGGGCAGCTTCTGTGGTGGTGGTTTCCTGCGGGTCGTCATACAGCTGAGCCATGGCATCAAAGAAGGCTGACAGGGTCTGTACTTGTGCGTGATTCTCCTCCAACAGCCTGTGGGCCCAGGATTGTGGTTCTCCCTGAAGCAGGGCGATGACATACCCTACTTTGGTCACCTCCAGGGAAAAAGTCAGTGGTTGCAGGGTGAAAAACAGCTGGCAGGCATTCCGAAAAGCACGAAACTTGGTCCGGTCCCCAGAGAATCTTTCAGGCGTGGGGACCCTGGGCTCAGGGGGCAACATGACCACAGAAGGACTGGCGCTAGCCTGAGTGGAAACGGCTGGAGCTGCAGACGTGGATGCCATGCTGGGAGCAGGTGAAGGGGTCTGGACTTGTGCCTCCAGTCTGGTGTAGCCTTCCTGCAAGGACCTGATGGCTTGAGTAAGTGCAGCAAGGTGCTGGCAGATCTCCTCCATGGAAGTGGTTCCTCCCGCAGGCTCAGACATGGCTGTTTGATACTGTAATGAGGACCACGTACCTGATAGTTGAGCCTGTCTCTTGTAGAAGGAGACCTCTCATACAGCCCTGGCTCAGAGCCCACTAGAGTGGGGACAGTGGTCTCGTGAGCACAGCGAGGTAGGAGTGCCTCTTGTCAGTAGCTGTAGACCGGATGCTGGAAGCAGAGCCTGGAACACTGGATAGCAGACGGGCTGGAATAGGAACAACAGCAGACGATCAGCAATCACAGTAGCTGGATGCAGGCAGGCTGGAACACTGGACAGCGGACAGCTGGAACAGCAGCAGCAGATCAGCAATCACAGTAGCTGGATACAGGTAGACAGAAGAGGCATGAGACAAGCTGGGTCGAGCACGGATCAGCAAGCAGGCAGAATCAGCAGACAAGGGATTGTTGGAGAACAGGCCGGGTTCAGTAACAGGTGTCAGGCTGGCAGAAGAAGCAACGTCAAACAAGCTGGGTCAGGATTGGAGACGGTAGAATGGTCTAGGCAAACCGGGTCAAGCAGGTAGTTGATCAGGTAGCAGATAACAGATAGCAGGTATCGGGAACGGACTAGCTGCAGATCAAATAGCACTTCAGGCAAAGTTTGACTTCCTTTTAAAGGCCCATGTGATGTGCTGACAGAGATGCTGGGTCCTAGTGCCCTCCTGCTCTGTCGGATTCTGGGTCTTAGAGTCCTCTTGATCTTGGTGTCCTGACAACATCCCTGCGCATGCGTACATGTGCGCGCTTCCGAATGGTCGTGGGAACCTTTGTTTGAATCCGTGCGCCCGATCGCAACGCCCGTCTGGATCCCTGACAGTGTCGTGTTGAATTTTTGCACCTCCCTTGGGATTTTATCGGCAACCGTACATATAGAAACAAACATTTACTTAAAGTGGTTGTCAACCTGTGACAACCACTTTAACCTACAGGTAAGCCTATAATAAGGCTTACCTGTAGGTGCACTGCATATCTCCCAAACCTGCACGGTTCAGGAGATATGCAATGTTTTGCATGTGCCGACATCATGTGTCGTTTCTCCACTGACCCTGTGCCGTGACTGGCGGCTCCCACGCGCATGCATGGGACTGGCGTTACGCGACTCCGGCCAGTCACAGCGTCGGAGTCGTGGCCCCGGAAAGAAGAGGGGCAGAAGATGGATGTGGCCTGGAGCGGGAACATCGCTGGACGCTGCAGGCTTCGTTTGCAGGTAAGTGGCACATAATGGGCTACTATGCGATGCATAGTAGCCCATTATGCTTCTATCTTACAGGATAATATAGAGGAAGTAAACCCAAGCTGGGTTTACTTCCTCTTTATAAAGTACATAATGGTAATTCCGGATGCCTTTGAGGATCATAAGTGATTTGACAGTCAGATATGATGTAAGAAAGGACAGTATATGTATTTAATAATATTGATTATAGTTGAATATCAAATTTTTGATTATAATATCATTACTTCATAGTGTGATACTTCCCTGATGAACATATTTTCATTTTTGTTAATTAACGTGGTAGCACTATCTGTCAAGTATACCCTTTGTAATGCAGATCCTCTGTCATTGTCTTTAAAATATTGTTTTTTATATGCCACAGATTCAAGTGGTAAATATTTTATGATATACTTATAAAGAAAGTATTTTTGTACTTTTTAAGGAAGTGTTTGTTTCTATATGCATGGTTGCAGACAAAATCCCAAGAGAGGTGTAAAATTTGATCTATTAGGGATGGTGGCAACTGATACCTACACTTGAAGGGATAGAATAATTTCAAAAGTGCTATACTATGGTAAACATGGCCCTGTCCCAACTGTTTTAAAACGTATTGCTGCCATCAATTTCAAAATGACCTTGAAATAGTACATTTGCTCAATTTTAACATTTGATATGTTTCCATTGTGAACAATATATGGGTTTATGAGATTTGCAAATCATGGCATTCTATTTTTATGTAGATTTTACACAGCATCCCAACTTTTTTTGAATTTGGGTTGTATAATTGAATACATGTATCAAATAGTGTCAGTGGAAGACAAAACATTACAAAAAAAATTGCAAAAATGCAGATAGAATTGCAGAGTTGATACGATTAGGGGCCAGTGAAATGAACTGTACTGGACCAATACTGTAGCCTCACTTGTAACCAGTTTCCTGAATAGTATTCGTCCTCCAATTAAACTCTAAGGAAACTGAGAATTATTTGAAAATCGTTCACTTGCACAGTACTTGGTGGTAATTCCACCATTCAGAGCATAGGCTTAAGAGGATGAGTAGGAATTAACATCACACCACAGGCTGTCTTATTACTAATAGGAATGAGCTCAAGGTTTGCCCAAACATTTACACATTTGGCAGCAGACCAATGTCATGTAGAATAGCTGTTTTACTTCCACTATTACACATGACAGCTTTCCCCTGTCGATGGTTGTTAAAGTGGAACTTTAGTCAGAATATTAAGTCTATACTGTTTAAAATCCAGTGATACACAGTTTCAGACAGCTCTGCACATGCTCGGTTGCTCTCCATTTTTAGGCACTGGCGAGTTTGTAGAGGCTAATCTTCTGACAGCCTTAAAACAGAACTAAACCCTCCTATCCTTTACAGCAAACAAAGCTGCTTCTGTGTGATCTGCAACTGCCATTGTGCTGCACATGTCATCGGTTATAACACCAGGCATTAACTGTTTTTGAAACTGTTAAATCAATGGGTTTAGCTCCTGCTTAATGATTTAGAAACCATGAAAAAAACATGCTGGAAGCAGTTTACAGCACACACTAATTTTGATAGCATAATTATTAATGTGGAATGTATGCTTCTTGCTAAAGAATATTATTTTTTTATCAAGTTGTTATGGGTAAAGTTCTGCTTTAACCTCTTGCCGACCAGCTCACGTACCTTTACTGCAGCAGGTTGGCAGCCCTGCGTGAATTGCCGTACCTGTACAGCGCCTGCAGGTAGGGGGCGCGCGCGCCCCCACCATGCTGGCTGCAATCGGATTCATTACAGAACTGAGGTCCAGGCCAATGATTTCTGGCCTGGACCTGCTGATCGGTTATGGCGAATGAAATGCCTCCTCTGCCTGTTAAATGTAAACACAGGCAGAGGAAGTGATGTCATCTCCCCTCGTGGAGCCCTTTTCCGTTCCAGGTTGAGAGAAGACATCCATAGTGAGTACACCAAGCACTACACTAACACCAGGACACATAGGCACACTTTTAACCCCTTGATCACCACCCTGATCACCCCCCAGTTAGCCCATTCACTTCTTGTCACTGTGTCACCAAATACAGTTTTCATATTTTTCACTGATCACTGTATTGGTGTCACTTGTCACACTAAACAGCGTTAGGGTAGTTAGTGGTAGTCCCAGGTAGGTTTAGGGTGCCCCCCATTAACCCCCTAATAAAGGTTTAACTCCTTGATCGCCCCCAGTTAACCCTTTCACCCCATCACCAGTATAGTGTACAGATCTATTTCTCTTTCATTCATTGACGGACACAGAACTTTCATATCTTGACCTTTGGGTTATATCGCCACCTTCAGGAGTAGGACTAGGCATTAAAAAAGAACAAGCACAGCACCACCCTGCTTAGTTTTTTTTCTGCCTAGTGTAGGAATAAGGACCTGGCTTCCTGCTGGGACCTGGGGTTCCTTAGCCTTATTTCCTTTTATTTTTTCTACATTGAGAAGTCTTCAATCAACTGCTGGGCTGGGTGACAGGCTGGATAATTTAAATCCTGGTAGTCTCCCCAGCCCGGCCTTTGAGCCCACACAGACCTTCCTGGAAGGGGCGGCTGGCGGGTTGAACGTCCCGAGGTGTACATATGACCAGACACCGGCAGTCTGTGTCAGTGTTACCGTGGCCAACAGCCCCCCATCTAGGCGGGTGGTGGTTCTGTCTCGGGTGGGCTACCCACAACCCTGGTTGGATTGGGTAAGTAACACTCCCCTCCCTGCTTTTACGCAGGCGGAGTAGTCGGGTGCCCCCTGGTGCGGTCGGTCAGATGGGATTCATCTCCCTCCGTGGGACTTGCCTGCAGCCATTGCCTCCTGCTGTGCTACCTGGTCCCTGTCTGCTGCCAATTCTGTCTGGGGGTTCCCCTCGGCTCCCCTCAGCCTCCAGTATGGGTGGGTGACCAGTGCCCCCCCTCCTTGTGCTCATGGCTGCCGCCATTACTGTGTGGCTGGGTCCCGTGGTCATTTTGCGGTGGTCCGGGCCGTTTTCCTGGCCAGCTTGGTGCTGCGCGGTCGGCGGCCATTTTCTAGTACTGGGTGAGACCGGTGTCTCCAGTGTGTAAAGGGGCGGGGTAGAGTTGAGCGAACCCGGACTGTAAAGTTCGGGTCCATACCGGACTTTGGGGTGTCCGTGCCCTGAACCCAGACATTTGAAAAAAAAGTCCGGGTTCGGTATTCAGGTATTTTGCGTGCCTTTTCTATAGCTGCAGGGCCACCAATCAACAAGCGTTTTACTCGTTTGCCCTTAGAAGCCATCACAGCCATGCCTACTAATGGCATGGCTGTGATAGGCTAGTGCATCATGTGACCCAGCCTCTATATGAGCTGGAGCCATGTATGCCGCGTGTCACATCGTCTCAGGCTAGTGTAGGGAGAGCATGCTGCTGGTGCTGTGAGGGACAGATTGCCGATCTAATATGATCTCATCCTGCATTACAGACAGATTCCTGGCGGTGCTGTGAGGGGAAAGCTTAGCGTTCTAAAACCATCTGATACTGGACTAGGTAGAGTTTACTAGTGCTATGAGGGATAGATTACCGATCTAATATCATCTCATCCTGCATTACAGACAGGTTCCTGGCGGTGCTGTGAGGGGAAAGCTTAGCGTTTTAAAACGATCTGATACTGGATTAGGTATAGTTTACTGGTGCTGTGAGGGACAGATTATTGTTCTAAAATCATCTCCTAATGCTATAGGGCAGGGATATGCAAATAGCGGACCTCCAGCTGTTGCAAAACTACAAGTCCCATCATGCCTCTGGCTCTAGGTGTCATACTTGTGGCTGTCAAAGTCTTGCTATGCCTCATGGGATTTGTAGTTCTGCAACATCTGGAGGTCCACTAATTGCATACCCCTGCTATAGGGAGAGGTTCCTGCTGGTGCTGTGAGGGACAGATTATTGTTCTAAAATCATCTCCTACTGCTATAGGGAGAGGTTCCTGCTGGTGCTGTGAGGGACAGATTATGGTTTTAAAATCATCACATACTGCTAGAGGCAGAGGTTCCTGCTGGTGCTGTGAGCGACAGATTATTGTTCTAAAATCATCACATACTGCTAGAGGGAGAGATTCCTGCTGGTGCTGTGAGGGACAGATTATTGTTCTAAAATCATCTCCTACTGCTATAGGGAGAGATTCCTACTGGTGCTGTGAGGGACAGATTATTGTTCTAAAATCATCTCCTAGTGCTATAGGGAGAGGTTCCTGCTGGTGCTGTGAGGGACAGATTATTGTTCTAAAATCATCTCCTAGTGCTATAGGGAGAGGTTCCTGCTGCTGCTGTGAGGGACAGATTATGGTTTTAAAATAATCACATACTGCTAGAGGCAGAGGTTCCTGCTGGTGCTGTGAGCGACAGATTATTGTTCTAAAATCATCACATACTGCTAGAGGGAGAGATTCCTGCTGGTGCTGTGAGGGACAGATTATTGTTCTAAAATCATCTCCTACTGCTATAGGGAGAGGTTCCTGCTGGTGCTGTGAGGGACAGATTATTCTAAAATCACCACATACTGCTAGAGGGAGAGGATCCTGCTGGTGCTGTGAGGGACAGATTATTGTTCTAAAATCATCACATACTGCTAGAGGGAGAGGTTCCTGCTGCTCCTGTGAGGGACTGATTATTGTTCTAAAATCATCTCATGATAGTGCTACAGGGAGAGGTTCCTGCTGCTCCTGTGAGGGACAGATTATTGTTCTAAAATCATATCATACTGGTGTAGGGAGAGGTTCCTGCTGCTGGTGTGAGCGGTGCATTTCTTGCACAAAAATAAAAAGTGCGTCTACGTTGCTGTTTTCCAAAAAAAAAAAGAATTTATAATTCTTTTGTTTTTGTATTAATAAATAGGGCTACATAGTACATTTGCGGCCAGAATGAGGAGAGCGTCAAATAAGGGACGTGGTCATGGTCATGGTCGTGGTACTGCTGGTGTTGGTGGTGTTGGTGAAGTTCCTGTTGCAAGGAGAGGACATGGTCGATTTGTACCAGCTACATGCACAAGTGAAACACCTTCTTCAGGTGTGAGTAGCCGACAGAACCTTCAACGTTATATGGTAGGCCCGAATGCCGCTCAACGAATGGTGAGGCCAGAACAAGTACAGGCGCCAGTAGATTGGGTGGCTGACAATGCCTCCAGTTCCTTCACATTGTCTCCCACCCGGTCCCTTGATGAAAGCTCAGAGTTGGCACATGAACCCCATGGCCATCTGTCTTTCACCTCAGCCCCTTGTAAATCAGCCAAGCAGTCTGAGCCCCAAGTCATGAAACAGTCTCTTATGCTTTTTGAATACTCTCCTGGTGTGCTTTCCGTGGGCCATCCACATAGCCCTGCCCCAGAAGTGGAAGACATTGAGTGCACCGATGCCCAACCACTTCTGTTGCAGGATGAGGACATGGAAACACCAGCGCAGCATGTCTCTGATGATGACGAAACACAGGTGCCAACTGCTGCGGCTTTCCACAGTGTGCAGACTGATAAGGAGGGCAGTGGTGAAGGGTGGGTGGAAGATGATGTGGAGGAGGATGATGAGGTCCTAGACCCCACATGGAATGAAGGTCATGCGAGTGATGTGTGCAGTTTGGAGGAAGAGGTGGTGGTCGCACAGAGGCACCAGCACAGTAAAAGAGGAAGCAGGTTGCAAAAGCGGAGCGAGCATCCCCTAGACAATATGCCTGCTACTCAGTGGAGGCTCGTCCATAAGGGCTGTGGGGCTCCGCCCCACCAAAAAAATAAGTAAGAAATAAAAATAAAAATGAACTATAATTATTAACCAACAGCCAGCACAGCTAGATAGAAACTAGAAAGAAAAAAAACCTTTGGAATTTCTCTCTAGCTGTGCTTCTGTTGCTAATTGCTGGAATAGACAGATTAGATAAGAAAGAGAAGTGTAATCTGCCTAGTAACAGGGCAAACGTCCCAAATCTCACTAAAAAACCCTATCTAGAACACAGTAAAATGAATTCTCCACCATCATTGGCTGCTTTCCAACATTCCATTCTAAATATAGGAGGTTTTTAGGACGTCTGAATCTGCAGACCTTAAACTGCCTAGTCCATTTGGTCTCTGCCTGGGGGGAGCCAAGATTTTCTCTGCTTGCAGTTACACATTCTAGCCTG
>BLSH010399718.1:37849-52646 GCA_018402905.1 Glandirana rugosa
CCATGTACGGTACCGACGGATTTGTCTGCCTAGGGGACTTTTATGTTTTTGTGTAAATCTATGAACCGACTCCAAGAACAAGTAAATTGTATATATGTCCACCGTGTCTGTTTTCGTTTGTGGACAGTCCACAAGGTGAGGGAGGGGTGAGAGAAGTTTTAACCGTGTGTAAACTCTTTTCTCCAATAACAATCACCCGTTCGTTTGTCACAAACAGTACAACTGATGTGTGATCTATTTCCCAGTTGGGGTTGACCGTATATAAACAATCGTAGACCCAAAGACACTCTTGATCGGACGTTTCAACCATAAAAAAGTGTAAGAGTTAGAGATCGATATGCCAGTCCCTAGGGACCAAAACACAACTGGCGGGATTGGCACCCGGAATCGATTGATTGCTGGCTACTTTACAGGTACGTTTTAGAACATAGCTAGAGATTGAGAATGTGAAAAAATACCAACTTTGCAGGCTAGTTCTCACAGAAACCCAGATGCTAACAAATATATGCCAGTTGGGGTTGACCCTTTATCTAGTGTGTAGTCAACATGACAAACACTGTTTGCTTGCCCACTAACAATAACCTCTTTTCTCAAATGTGTGCCAATTTTGAAGAGAGTGGGGAGGGAGTGGAACACCTGACAGGTGTTTGCTTTTGTCTGTGCCACCTGTATATATGTTAAATGAACAAGAACCTCAGCCAAGTATCTAAATGTGTTTTTGTATTTTCAGGGGATCCGTCTGTTTAGGCAGCCATGGCATGTACCCTGGGAATCTTTTTGGGACAACTGTCTGGCGTCACAGGTGTGTTTTGAAATCTTATCTTACGTTTTTGTATTGGTTAAAAAAGTCAAATCTTGAACTTACCAGCTCACTGCAGTGGTTAGCAACAGAGCAGGCATGATCTTTCTTTTCATGGGTGATGATGCTGGAGTTCCTGGGCCCTTCCCCAGTCAAGTGCACACAGAGCACACAGCTTGTTTTGGAGGGCACCCAAGCCTTGCTGATGAGCCACCTCTGTGCATGGCTGGCAACATAGACACTCCTGGCTCTGACCTCCACCCCATACATTGTTAGCCAATAGCAGTTACTGCTGCTTCTGCTAATCTGAAGAATGAGCACACATACAGCCAAGGCTCTTGTGCCCATTAGTGCATAGTGATGGAGCGCAGGTAAGTATTTGAGTGGCTGTGGGGGCTGCTGGCTAGAGAATATTTGTTACAGTCATACATAGAAGCCATGAAGGTACAAACACTTCTGCCTTTGTAAAGAATGTTCTAGGGCAATCATTTCTAACATCAGTCCTGATCTGGAAAAAAACTGTAACATAAACTCAAGCTAGGCTGCACTGAGAATTGATTGTCATGATGAAATGTCAATTATCCATTGTTCACATTTTACAGGAGTGGTACTGCTTTCGGTTCAAGGTGGTAGAAAGGCACCTTTATATCCTGCACTTATCTTCATTTGTGGAAAGTGGATCGTTTGTGATACAAGGTAAGAACTGGCATCTATGACCTGCATAAATAGCCTGGCACATCAGATGTGGCTTGGAAGCTGCCCAGCAACCTGGCCATGCCTTTCCTGCATGCAGCTGGTGGGGGTGCATAATTGCTTCTTGTTTGGTCAAGAACCTGTACCAGATATCAGAGTCCTGCATGTTTCCCAAATCTGTACATGGTCCAAAAGCCGTGGCTGGCTACATTGCTCCATGAGTGGCTTGAATAAATAAAAATGTTTTCAAATAACCATATATGTGACCTCTTTGTTCAAATTCCTAGGCGTAAGCTGCGAACGCATCATGCAATCAGATTGCTGAATGTCTTTATGTTTTTTAAATGTACATTTAGCAAACACTGTAAGATGAAGACCAGGCAAATATTATTACTTGGATTGTGTATGTTTAATTCTGCTCAGCTGGGTAGTGTAGTGATTAGCTCATCAACCCAACACAGTTGGTTCCATGGGTTTGATTCCCAGGTGTCACCTGCTTCAAATTTACATTGTATGTTGAAAATGATGCTGATTAACAAACTTTTTGGGGCTTCCATACTATGAAGTTTGTAAATGTATGCAATGGTACATACATATTCAATATTATGGGGTGCTGCAGGTGTGTTCTTGATTTTAAGGGGAACGCCATGCCTATAAGATCAAATAGTGACACCAGCAAACAGTAGTAAAGGTACTTTCTCAATATAATTGTGTTCAAATGACTTAAAATGACCCAGATGGTATCACCTACTAAAAGCTTGCATTCTACTCAGCAGCATAGGCAGAAAATAGACAAACCGCTAATAGGTAATGCCACATCAGTATGAGTATGGTTATTATGAGAATTGAAATGCCAAAACTTTATTAGCTCCAATTTAAATCAGGCAAACATTATTACTTGGATTTTGTATGTTTAATTCCACTCAACTGGGTAGTGTAGGGGTTAGCTCATCTACCTTTAACGGTTGGTTCCATGGGTTTGATTCCCAGGTGTCACCTGCTTCAAATTTGCATTGGATGTTGAAAATGATGCAGACACTGCTTAACAACCTTTTTGGAGCTTCCATACTATGAAGTTTGTAAATGTATGCAATGGTACATACATATTCAATATTATGGGGTGCTGCAGGTGTTTCCTTGATTTTAAGGGGAACGCCATGCCTAAGTCAAACCCCCAAAACGGAGTAGAGTCACACCCCCAGGCGCATAATAGGCCCTTTGGGTCTGGTAAGTATTTAAAGGAGAACCCCACGCTCAATTTAATTTGACAAAATGCATAAGGGCACCCCAAAATCCAAACCAGGCCCCTCAGGTATAGTATGAATTTAAACGGCAACCCCACAGCAAAGTCAACAAAAAACAGGCACAGGGGTCCTCCCAAAAACAAAACCAGACCCCAAAGCACCCTCCCTATGTTGAGGACATGTGACCTGGTAAGATTCAGAGGGGCGCACTCACCCGTCCCCACCCCCCCTGCCATGCCAGGGCTGTATGCTCGGATAAGAGTTTGGTTTGGATTTTGGGGGGACACCAACACCATTTTTTTTAACAAAGATAGGAGGAAGAATATAAATTGGCCAAAAACAAGTAAATAAAATGATTTTTATTTTTTTTACAATTGGATTTGTATTTTAGCAAAAACGAAGAAAAACTGGTTATTTTGAAATTTTTTTTAAATTATTTAGAGCGGCTATCACAAATGACGCAGTGGAGATCAAATATCACCAAAAGAAAACTGACCAACGTCACACGACCGCGCAATTGTCAGTTAAAGCAATGCAGTGCCAAATCACAAAAAGTGCTCAGGTCCTAAAGCGTGAATTCCTTCTGGGGCTGAAGTGGTTAAAGGAATATTTTTTTTTCACTTTAACCATTATTAAAACCACTGCTCCTGAAAAAAAAAATATTAGAAACTTTTTTATCTATTCAGACACCTCCCCTGGGGCTAAGGCTGTTAAAATTAGACAGAGGGGTGGTAATGTTGTTTTTTTTTTTTTTTTTATGGCAATGAACTTGCATACAACCACAAGTTCAATCCCAGCCAACATCAACACGTAACCTGAGCGGCATCTTCACAGGCAAATAGAGCTCGCATGTGTGCTATTTTACTCCAGTCTGTGAGAGTTGAAGTTGTAATTGCCTTCATTTGGGGGTTATTTTAAGGCACTGCTGGAGTAGATTTGGGAGGTATAGTAAATCAGGGCCTGTGTGTTATTTGCACCACAGCCGTCCCGGACATGTGTGAACTAGCCCCATAGAGAGCCAGTCACAGGGGGTCATTTACTATAGCGCTGCCGCAAAATAGCGGCAAAATTGCCGCAAAATTACTGCGATTCGCGGTAAATAGCGCTAAAACGGTATTCACAATAGCGCTGGCGGTAAATAACGGCCAAAATGGAATTCGCTAAAGCTCCCAGGTCACAGATAACGGCCAACTCCTTACTCCAGCCCAGACCTGGAGTTGTGCAAATAGAAATAATGTTTGGAGCATGATCTGATCCCCTAAATTGTGCTAAAATATGCGTTATATTGTTTAAAGATAATCTGCTTTTAAACTGTGTGAAAAAGTGATGTCTACACTGAAATATCTTAAAAAGTCTGAGAAGAGATAAATACCCCGTCTCCTTACTCCTAGGCACAGAGCACAGCTGAGCACAACTGAGCATGCTCAGACACAAAACAACTCTCAAAATAACTCTCATGGAGTAATTCCTTGAGTAGTTAGTAAATATCAAAATGTGAGTTATTTTACACACATTTTTTGGGAGTGAAGAGGAGAGTTATTTTGCCAAGTGCAAGTTTCTGCCATTCATTCTAATGGTACAATTGTTACTTTATCAAATAAATCCACTTCATGTTGAAAAGAAATGTATCTTTCGCTCAAAGAAATTCCCCTGGCAACAATGTTGCACATTTGAGAACCTATTTTGTTTTTAAGAATGCTACAATGTGACATTTCTTCATGTTCTGTAAATATTTTTTTTTCTCTGTCAATTTCACTTTGCTGCTGTCCATGTCACAAAAATATTTCCCCAAACTCACACAGATGTCTTTACAAACTACAAACAATACCATTGCTTATGGAAATTTTAATTTTTAATTTTTTTATTTTTTTTAGAAAAATTTCAAATAGCACTGAAGAAATCCATAAGAATACATCTGAACTCGTCATGTTGTTCAAACACAAACCATACCATTGCTTATACAAATGTAAAATTAGTGTAATTTATTAATTTAATCCACAGAAATGCAGGATGTGTGTAGATAAGGAGGATATGCAGCTTTGCAGTGGCTCCGAAGGTAGCTCGGCGGATTAGCATTGTTTGTTTCTTGGGTTTGAATCCCACGCAAGCCACGTCCTGTTGTATTTTTGACTTATTCTTCATGTTTTGTAAATATTTTTTCTTGGTCAATTTCACTTTGCTGCTGTCCATGTCACAAAAATATTTCCCCAAACTCACACAGGTGTCTTTACAAACAATACCATTGCTTATGGAAATTTTAATTTTTTTATTTCTTTATTTTTTTTAGAAAAACTTCAAATAGCACTGAAGAAATCCACAAGAATACATCCGAACTTGTCATGTTGTTCAAACACAAACAATACCATTGCTTATGCAAATGTCAAATTAGTGTAATTTATTAATTTAATTCAATGATGAAAAATTGAAATAGATAGCCTGAAGTAGAAATCATAACGCCTGTCATTCCATCGCCTATATGTCCACAGAAATGCAGGATGTGTGTAGATAAGGAGGGTATGCAGCTTTGCAGTGGCTCCGAAGGTAGCGTTGTTTGTTTCTTAGGTTTGAATCCCACGCAAGCCACGTCCTGTTGTATTTTTGACTTATGATATTCACACAACAAACATTACCATTGCTTATGCAAATGTCAAATCTGTGTCATTTTCTTGCCAAATTCTAATCGAAGAACAAAAGCAGAAATCCTAACACCTATCATTCCATCACCTATATGTCCACAGAAATGCAGGATATCTGTGTAGCTAGGCAGGATATGCTGCTTTGCAGTGGCTCTGAAGGTAGCTCAGCTGTTTAGCATTACTTGTTTCTTGGGTTTGAATCCCACTCAAGCCATGTCCTGTTGTAATTTCTACTTATGTTGTTCACCCACGTTTTTCACCCTTGCAGCACTGAGTTTCTGGGTTACAATTGTGAACATGCTATTTAATGTCGAGAAATACTCTTAGATCCCTATGTTTTTTAAAAAAACTTGGGAATACTGGCCTAACTTCTTTCGGTCAAAATGTTGTACTTTTGGGTAGGAGGGTTACACCACCATTGCAAGTCTTCCCAGATACACTATCTAGGCCAAAGTAGTGGGGCGGCTGCCTTTACACACACATGAACATTAATGGCAGCCCAGTCTTAGTCCATTGTGTGAAAATAGGATTTGGCACCCCCTTTGCAGCTACAACAGCCACAACTCTTCTGGGAAGACTGTCCACAAGGTTTAGGAGTGTGTCTATGGGAATGTTTGACCATTCTTCCAGAAGAGCATTTGTGAGGTCAGGAACTGATGCTGGATGAGAAGGCTTAGCTTGCAGTCTATGCTCTAATTCAGCAAAAAGGTTTTTTATTGTGTTTATGAACCTTGCTTTGTGCACTGGTGTGCAGTCATGTTGGAATAGGAACAGGCCATCCCCAAACTGGTCCTACAAACTTCAGATCAGGAAATTGTCCAAATGTGTTGGTATGCTGATCAGTTCCCTTCACTGGAACTAAGAGTCCAAAAACAACTGCTGAAATAATAAATCACATCAGAATACCCCCTCCACCTATTTATTTGGACCAGTGCATAAAGACATGGGTGAAGGAGTTTGGGGTGGTGGAACTTGACTGGCCTGGACTCCTGACTCCAATACAATAGGGCACCTTGGGGATCAATTAGAGGGGAAACTGCAAGCCAGGCCTTCTCGTCCAACATCCAACATCAGTGCCTGACCTTACAAAGGCATATTGCATATCTATTGTATCTAGCATATTGACTGCACTACACGATTGTATGACCACAGAAGAACGTTCAGGTGCATGTAATTAGCATCCAGCCGTTCCTGATTTCTGAGCATGCGTGTTTTGCACAATACAACTTGTTGTACCAACTGCTCTGTACACACGATACAACGGTCGTATGACCGCTTATTGGTACGACCAAGATTTCTAGTTTTCTCATACAACTCCCTTGTATGACCGTCGTATGTTCGACTGTTCTAATCGCGCATACGAACGATCGATATCGCATACAACGGTCGTTAGTACGACCTGTTGTATACGACCGTCGAACCGTGTGTGCGAGGCTTAAGACCCCATAAACACTATTAGATTTGTGACAGATCTTTGGATTCAAATTGACCCAGACCCTTTAATATGAGGGCAAACCTTAAGAGTTTAAATGTGTATGCAATCAGGCAGGTCCTTACACTACATGGTTTAGTTATATAAGAACACAAAAATATGCACAAAGTCTAATAATGTGTATGGGCTCTTAGTCCATTCACATGCACATAAACAAACCAACATTTTTCAAACCACATGGACCTGTGCAGTGTAAACCATAACATTTTGCATGTGGTGTTACTGCTCATCAGGTGTAAGCATTTGAAACATTCATGAAGAGACAGATTGAATGACACTGGTGGGCATATACTTCCATTGGGTGTGTCAATGCTAATGATACAAGCTCTATATAAATGCCTGCAGTAGCTGGCCTCTGTTTGGTCGGGTCTGAGAAGAGGCCTGTTTCTTTTTCCTGTGGTGTTTGTGGGAGTAATGCTCTTATGCATAATGAGTAATGCCTCACTAGAGCTGTTTGCTGAAATTATTGTGCATTTTGACAATCAAAAGTGGTTTTCTGTGGTGATTCTGTCAATTGTTGTGTGTATAGTTTATGCCTTTACATGCATTCCTAGTTTGGGAGAATATGCTGATTGTTTGATCTCATTGCTTAATCATGTACATGGAAATGCAGCTTATAACTGAACAGACTAACCAATGTATGTGCGTAGAATTTGGTGTGGCGGTGGGTGTTAGAATATGTTCTTAATATTAAGTTGTGAAGCTTTGTTATAATGACTACGTTTTCTCAGTTTTGCTGTTCAAAATGTGATGTGTGTTGGTGTCCACTGTAAGGTTTCTAACTATTTTAGATTGTAAGCTCCTATGAGCAGGGCTGTTCCAACCTAAGGGTTTTCATTTGTGTCATTCACCATTTTTAGTTGTAATAATTAAATGGTAGGAACTGAATGTGTGTATATAATTGTGTTTTATGCTTGCAAAATGTCAATTATTTACCTCCTTTTTTTTTTTTTTGTTTCTATTACTTTTTATGTTGGAAGTGAAATATCTTTCTTTAGAATTATGTGAATTCTAAGCTGTAATTGTGTACCTCAAAACCTAATCTTTAGCACACCAGCAAGTCAATTATCCAGGTGTTTAGGTGGAGTCTTTAGATTTAACAGCTGGAGAAAATTGCAGGTAATGAATTCAGCTTGTGGATATGCAGTGTTGTATGTGTGAAACTGTCCTTTGCATTTGTTGTTCACCTGCTGTAATCCCAGGGACACCATTTCTTAGCAAACTGCCTTAGGGCTGGTTCACACTGCAGCAAAACAGGAACGCTGTGAATCCACTGTGTTCCTGCATCGATTGTCCCCGGCTTGCAGTTCACACTGCTCTATGTGAACTGTGGGGAGTGTCAGTACAAAGGTAATCACAGCCCCAAATCAGTGAACATATCGCAGTGCAAACTCACACAGGAGTCAATGCGATATAAATATCGGACTGGATGTAGACACATATAGTAATGGGTCTCCAGCCCTGGGTTCCATCAACAGATGGGTGGGACTTTAAATGAGGTGCATGAAGTATGCCCCTCCATCCCGGGTACATGGTGAAAGAAAAAATATATGGCGTGCACACATATATATCTCCCGTGGGGCTTTATTTCACCTGTTACGTCTGATGCCATTATATATTATATGGGGTACTCCACTATTGACCCTACATCTAGTTACTCAATGAGGGACTCGATGTTCGTTCACCACAGATTCTTATCCTGTTTTTTTTATAGTATGTAACTCCTCCAAGTCTATGCATGGGTTACCATGCACATTTTACTCTTTGTTCCACTTCGTCTTCCTCTCCATCTAATTCTGTTTCACATTTCCATGTTTTCTCTCCCATGGCATTATTCAGACCATGGTTTTACACCACCACTCTTATCTATATCACTGTCCCCAAATCCTTCATTTTTTCTTATTTTACAGACACTCAACTTGAGACTACGGGGTACCCCCTTATCACATTATATGCAAGCTCACATACCCAGGGGGTGTTTGGTGCATGCCGGTATTGGCCGCGGTTTCCCCATCTCAGCTCCCGGGGCAGGCCCCCCATTGTGGCCCTAGGGATCAACCACACCGCACGGCTCCACCTTTTTGTTCCATGAAGGTGAGTCAAATTGCATACCTTTTTGCTCTCTAACAACCCATTTATATTTTCTAAATTTAGATTCAGTATCTATGGTTTTTTGTTCCAGATATTTTTGACGCATTCGCCCCTGATGAGTGGTGTTTACCACGAAACGCGTTGGGCCTACTTAGGATGCAGTCATGACTACATACATCTCTTTATACATGGATTTCTTTATTTAATTTTATACCCATATTTTGATTAGCATTTTGCACTTTACTTGGAACCTATGCTGGCAGCTAGTACTATTGGTCTATGTTTATACATGTACATATATGAAATGCTTTCCAGTCTGCATATACATATGAATTTTTATATGTCGATTACTCTGTACCATGACCATCACTGTGTCATTAAATACGTTTATACTCTTACTCCATGGTCCGTCATGTGCCTCATATAAAGTCCCAACCTTTTTTTCTTTCGCACAGGAGTCTTATTGCATGATGTAAACATCCCTGTGCTCCAATTCTGACCCTGCGTAAAAAAAAAAAAGGAGCTGTGTGCTTGCTCCGATTGTATGTCTGAATTTGCAAAGCAATCTCTATGGCTGAATTCGTATTGCACAGAGCTTGCATACGAGTCACACTGCAGTGTGCGAATCATATGCTATCTCCAAGTTTTGAGCAGTGTGAACCGGCCCTCACCGACCCAGAACTCTTTGTGATCACTTGGAAGTTCAGGTGCTGGGAGGATGTTAGACAAGTGTTGCTCCAATCGGTTTTGACTAAAAATTAGGTTCCTGGAAATCTAAAAAAACATTCATATATCTATGCGCATACAGCCATATATATATGTGCACACACAGCCATATATATATGCGCATCAATGCACACACAGCCATATATATATATGCGCATCAATGTACACACAGCCATATATATGTATGCGAGGGGGGGCATGGCCGCATGTGAATGAGGGAGGACGTGTGAGTGAGAGCTCCGGCTCCCGTGCATCATTATCCGTTTCTAACATCCTTCCAGAGTCGCCTATCCTGCTCCAGGGCTGCTGTGGGGAAGCCTGGGCTTCTACCGGTCACATCGATGCCCTATAAGAGCTGATCCGTAAAGAAACAGCCGCCTCCTAGGACCCTCGCTTCTCAGGCTGCAACACGTGCGGCGGCCATCTTAGCTCCCCAGATAGACCGAGTGGGGGGAGTACAGACGGACTTGGGGCTTCTGCTGAGCATGGACCAGGAGAGCAGTGAACCCCCCAGGGCTGCAGACATGGAGCAGCTGCCCGCGGAGACCTCCACAGCAGCTATACTGGCTGCCATAGAGACTAGCACGGCCACGCTGATGGGGAAAATTGACACCCTGGCAATAGAATGCGGCCTCATCCGTCAGGACCTGGAGAAATTTAGAGGTCGGGTCACAGCGGCCGAGCATCGTATCTCGGGTGTAGAGGACACGGCGGCGGCCACCTCTCAGCAAGTGGCGGAGCTACAGCGCACAGTGAAACAACTGCTGGCGCGGTCCGACGATGCCGAGAATCGGATGAGGCACAATAATGTGCGCTTGGTGGGCCTGCCAGAAGGCTCTGAGGGTCGGGACACCAACGGGTTCGCGGAATCCTTTTTCAAAGACATCCTGGGCCTACAGCAAGTTTCGTCGGCCTATATTGTGGAGAGGGCACACAGAGTCCCGACTGGTCCCAGGCCACAGGGTTCTGCGCCTCGGCCGTTCCTTGTCCGTTTTTTGAATTACAGGGATCGTGATCTCATCCTGGCCGAGGCAAGGAAGAGACCCCAGTTGCGATTTGAAAACCCCACCGTGCATTTCTTCCCTGATTTCTCCTTTGATCTGCAGAAACGACGCCGATCGTTCGTGGAGGTCCGAAAACGGCTGCGGGAGAAGGGATTGAAATACGGGATGTTATATCCTAGCAAGCTCAGGGTAGAGTACCGTGGCTCAGTCAAGTTTTTTGAAGTGCCATCTGATGCCTCTGACTGGCTGGACACCCTGGACTGAGTGTTATCTGGCTTTTCTCCCCTGGCAAAGTAAGTTTCTATGCTGACAAGACTGCTGGTATGACTCCTACTATCACATTTAAACTTTGTACATCCTAAGGCTGGAGTATGGAGTCCCTCCTACCTGACACCTACGTTTACCCAGTGCCATTCGTTGCAACCATGGAAGATACTGCTGTCAATGATCTGCACGGGAGGGGTCAACCTCTCTCCTGCGAAGAAGATGCGGACCCCCCTCTTTGCAGTTTGACTTGGTTTGTTACCCAATTGTTTCCCAGTTTGCCACTTTACGAGACCTTGATCAGTGACTGTCTCGAATCGTGGACTGCCCCCCCCCCCCCTCTTTTTTGTTTTTACTTGCTTTGTTTTTTTTTTTCTTTTGATTTTTTCAGAACTTGTTGGTGCTGTTTTTGCACCCTTCTTATTTTGGACTCGAAGAACTATTTGCTCCTGATTTTGGAGCATTGGTGTGCCTGCCGCTGCAGCGCACCTTGCGGTTCTTAAAGTTTACGGGGAAAAAGTCTGCTCACCAAGTTGCGCTATGTTGTATGTGCCTAGGTGTGTGAGACAGGAATGTTGGGAGCTGGGATGGGGACTGCTGTTTGTTTCTGGTTTAACCTTGTTTGTTTCTAGCAGGATCCCGGGGCACTCTGGGGTGTTCTTTTGGGGGGCGCCGGTCGCCGGGGCTGGCTGGGGGAGCTGGTGGTTTTCGGCGGCTCGCCTGGCGGGTGCCGGGGGCCCACTGAGTCATTCATTATTTGTGATCTGTGCTCTCACGGGTGTCACTGGCTCTCCTCCACGGCTGGTATGGCTCTGTGTAACCCCCTATCTGGTATTCAAACCTGGCCCTTCCCCCGTGGTCATTTGCAGTTATGGCTATAAATATACGGTTAATCTCTTGGAACGTCAGGGGCCTAAATTCTAATTTTAAACGAGCACTGGTTCTGAAATATCTGCAGGCTTGGCACCCCCATGTCATATTTCTTCAAGAGATGCACCTGGTTGGCAGCAAGATCTTGGCCTTAAAGCGCCCATGGATGCACAGAGCCATACACGCCACATATTCCTCATATGCCAGGGGGGTGGCGATTTTGTTTCACAGGTCATTGGGGGAAAAGGTGATCTCTGACAGTGGGGGACGTTACCTAATTGTGTTGATTTCGGTGTACTCCCTCAGGGTGGCATTGGTCAATGTCTACATCCCTCCACTGTTTTCCAATGCTATCCTGTATGAGTTGCTGGACAAGGTAGCACCCCTTGCCCCATGCAAATTGGTGGTCGCAGGGGATTTCAACAATATTCTTGATTACGCGCTAGACACCTCTAATCCATGCAGGGCTCCAAATTTGGAGCTGCTGCACAGGGCTGAGGCGGCTGGCCTCAAGGAGATATGGAGGTGGAAGTACCCGGGTCTGAAGTGCTACTCCCATTTCTCGATGTCTGCTGCTTCCTTCTCCAGAATTGACCTGGCCTTTGTCAGTGCGGATACACTCCCCCTGTTAGTGGGTGCTGATTACTTGCCCGGGGGACTGTCGGACCATTGCCCTTTACAGGTGGATCTTAGGGTGGGACCAGGCGCGTGTGGCGCCTGGCTCCTGGATTGATAGAGGAACCCACGGTTGAGAAGGTTATCCTTCCGCATATCTCCTCATACTGGGCGCTAAATGCAGGTACTGCCACCCCTCAGGTGGAGTGGGATGCTTTTAAGGCAACAACACGGGGAACGTACATCTCGGCTATTAAGGCCCTGCATAGGGAGCGGAGTAGCAGGGGCATCGCACTTCGGGACAGGGAACAGGACTGTGCCAGGGAACATGCAGAGGCGCCCTCGCCTGAGACACTGGCTGAGTTGCAGGTTGTTAGGAGAGAGGTTTATCTTTATTATCAGGAGCTGGCAAATGGCCAGCTCTCCCAGAGCGCGGCACGCATATTTGAAAAAGGGGACAAGAACAGCAAGTTGTTGGCTCTCCTGACTGCAGTTGACAAACCCATGATGGTGATTCCCTGTATATCCCCCCGACCGGGTATTCTCCTGACGAGTAGAGAGAAAATTCTGCAGACCTTTATGGACTTCTACGGGGCTCTGTATTCCCCGATAGTGCCGTACCAGGAGGATGAGTTGAGGATGACATTGTCAGCTCTCCACCTGCCCACCCTTCCGGATGACGCTAGAGAGGGTCTCGAGGGTGCCATCAGGGAGGAGGAGGTGGCGGCTGCTGTCGCCTCCTTTCCTGCCGGTAAGACCCCGGGGCCGGACGGGTTGCCGGTAGCATGGTATCGGCGCTACATTGAATCTCTGGCCCCTAAATTGACGCAGCTGTTCATGACCTGCTTTCAGAACGTTTTTTTGCCCTCTTCATTTTATGAGGCCCATATAGTTTAGTAGCCAAACCAGAGAAGGACCCCCTTCTTTGCTCCTCCTACAGACCAATATCCCTGCTCAATGCAGATTTCAAAGTCCTAACCAAAGTATTGGCCACTAGACTGATGTCAATTCTTAACATTATCTCTTCAGACCAGACGGGGTTTATGCCTAAAAAAGCCACTGACATTAATCTACGAAGAGTTTTCACTCATACACAGCTGAGGCCTGAGGTCTCAAGTGGGGGGATTTTGGTCTTTCTGGATTTAGAAAAGGCCTTCGACTCTGTTGATTGGCGATACATGAGCATTGGGCTAGAGACGTTTGGCTTTGGCCCTAGGTTCAGGAAGTGGATAGACCTCCTTTACCAGTCCCCAACGGCAGCTATTAAGTTAAATGGCATGCTTTCTGATCAGGGCTGGCCCAAAACATTGTGCTGCCTGGGTCCAAGGTTCTAATGCTGCCCCTTCCAAAAAAAAAAAAAAAAAACAATCACACCAACCAAAAGGCCCCCGCATCCATTATAATTAAAACTAAAATTACGTTTATCAGGAAGTCAGATTTACATGCAACAGCATCTTGTCAATATGCCATTATGTTCAATTTCAGGGAGCAGGCTAGGGTAGTATATGGGCAGGCTAGGGATGTATATGACAGTGGTATCAGTGGCAGTGCTGGTGGGGTGGTGGGATCAGTGGCAGTGCTGATGAGGGGGTGGGGGTGGGATCAGTGGCAGTGGTGGGAGTGGGATCAGTTGCAGTGCTGGGGGGTGGGATCAGTTGCAGTGCTGGGGGGTGGGATCAGTGGCAGTGCTGGGAGGAGGATCAGTGGCAGTGCTGGGAGGGGGATCAGTGGCAGTGCTGGGAGGGAGGTCAGTGACAGTGCTGGGAGGGAGGTCAGTGACAGTGCTGGGGGGTGGGATCAGTGGCAGTGCTGGGAGGGGGGTCAGTGGCTGTGCTGGGAGGGGGGTCAGTGGCTGTGCTTATATTGGCATGGGGCGTGGCCACCAGATGACATCACCTGGAGGTTCCGCCCCATATGAGGTCACATTCTGGGGGCGGAGCTGTGACCTCATATGGGGCGGGACCTCCAGGTGATGTCATCTGGTGGCCATGCCCCATGCCAATATAAGGCACAGCACAGAGCGGCGAGGGCATTCGTGAAGGAGAACGCGTCGTGTCAAAATGGGAAGAAGAAGAAGAAAAGAAGAAGAAGAAGAGAGGGAAGAGGACAGCGGAGAAGACCGGCAAAAGAGCAGAAGACGCCGCAGAGGAGAAGAAAAGACCCCTCACAAGATGAAAGACCCCCGCAAAAGAGCCGAAGAAAAGAAGACACCGGAGAGGGGAGAAGACCACCGGAGCTGATTTAATAAAATATTTTAAAAAGCTGTGTTTTTTTTGTGTACATATTTCTTCCCAGGTAAATGGGTAGGGGTACGATGTACCCCATACTCATTTACATAGGGTGGGGGGCCGGCATCTGGGGGC
>BLSH010399748.1:0-19852 GCA_018402905.1 Glandirana rugosa
TATGAGGGGTCAGTGTCCCCCCAGTACAGGAGATATGAGGGGTCTGTGTCCCCCCAGTACAGGAGATATGAGGGGTCAGTGTTCCCCCAGTACAGGTGATATGAGGGGTCAGTGATCCCCCCAGTACAGGAGATATGAGGGTTCAGTGTCCCCCCAGTACAGGTGATATGAGGGTTCAGTGTCCCCCCAGTACAGGTGATATGAGGGGTCAGTGTCCCCCCAGTACAGGTGATATGAGGGGTCAGTGATCCCCCAGTACAGGAGATATGAGGGGTCAGTGTCCCCCCAGTACAGGTGATATGAGGGGTCAGTGATCCCCCCAGTACAGGTGATATGAGGGGTCAGTTTCCCCCCAGTACAGGAGATATGAGGGGTCAGTGTCCCCCCAGTACAGGTGATATGAGGGGTCAGTGTCCCCCCAGTACAGGTGATATGAGGGGTCAGTGATCCCCCCAGTACAGGTGATATGAGGGGTCAGTGATCCCCCAGTACAGGAGATATGAGGGGTCAGTGTTCCCCCAGTACAGGTGATATGAGGGGTCAGTGCATGTGAGGGGGTCTCAGACCCTGGGAGGGGGTCACTTCCTCCCCGGTGAGGTGAGGCCTTGTTGTCACTCTCGGTATAAGTGAGACCGGCCCGGGAGTCGCCCCTCCCCCGGTGGAGGTGAGGCCGGGCTGTCCCGGTGGAGGTGTGTAGGGGTTGTCCGGTGGGTGGCGCTGTGTCTCTCCTGCTCCTCCTCCTCCCGGCTCTCTTCCTCCGTCTCTCATTGTTGTTCAGTCGGCGGACATGGCTCCGGAGCCCGGCCTCCCCCGGCTCTGATCTCCTCCGCCCAGCCCGCGCTATGGAGTTCTCTTCGGGCCGTCCCAGCGCCGAAATCCTCCGCAAGAACCCGCAGCAGGACTTCGAGCTGATCCAGCGGGTGGGGAGCGGGACGTACGGGGATGTGTATAAGGTGAGTGCGGGGCTCAGCATGGCCGGTTCTTCCTCTTCCCTCCCTCCGGTATCCGGTCCCTCCCGGTGCCGGTCCCCCCGCCCCCATCATGGTGTACCCCGGTATTTATCCTTCTGCATAAACAACGCTCATTGGCGCGCTGTAAAGCTGATCGCAGGATTTTTGCGTCCTTACGCCGCCGTCTACGTTTATCTGAGCGTGGCGTCACGACATCGGCCCGCCAACGTGTATTGGGCCCCAACCACACTTTGGAAATTGGTTAAAATCGCCACAAAATTTCCAACGCATTTTTTGGGTGCCGTTCCTCGCTGTCACCCCGAATACCGCGTGACGAAACGTGAAAACCAAAACACGCCTGGTTTGGGGCCAAAATTTGTTCCCCGTCTTGCTTTGTTGCGGCAAACGCGCATTGGGGCAGCGCATAGAAGCAAAGGGTTAATGTGCGTTAACGCGTGGTAATCGCTAAAAAAATAGTAATTCACCAGCGGAAACGCGTTCATGGGGCCTCAAAGGCCTGCGTCACAACGCTGATCCCGTCAGCGGTCTCAACTTGCCCATTAGAGGACGCAGATTCTGGAGCGCCGCCACGCGGCAAAGCGACTTCACTGGCAGATTTGTTGCAGAATCTCCCTCACCGGGGTCGGAGCGTCACCTCGGAACCACACCGTAAGGAGAGCCTTCTGTTCGCTGTACTGAGGCCGCCCCAGACGAGTAACCCTGGAGCTGCCATTAATCGCTGCAACAGATCACTAGCGGCGGAGATTCCTCACCCCATGAGCCAAACTAGAGTTCTGGTGTGGCGGTTGTTCGAGGGCGCCGCGGATGGCGTGGCGATGGTTCGGGGGCACCACGGATAGCGTAGCGGTGGTTCGGGGGCACCACGGATGGCGTAGCGGTGGTTCGGGGGCGCCACGGATGGCGTAGCGGTGGTTCGGGGGCGCCACGGATGGCGTAGCGGTGGTTCGGGGGCGCCACGGATGGCGTGGCGATGGTTCGGGGGCGCCATGGATGGTGTGGCGGTGGTTCGGAGGCGCTACCAATGGCGTGGCAGTGTTTCTGGGGCACCGTGGCCCGCTAGGCGCTGGTTTGGGGGCGCCGCGGCCGGCTACGCGTTGGTTCAGGGGGTGACATATAGCCTCCTCACAGCGAGTCATGTGCCCTCTGAAAAGTGATCCACCACAGATATTTGCCAGAAGGGACTGCCGCACGTCAGAGCAAAACCCTAAGTTGCACATTGCCTTCCCATAGCTTAAGAGGTAAACACCTCAGAAAAGTTTCCCTTGTACATTTGCGCACACGAGGCCGCTGTTGTGTATTGCCTTTCAGCTTAATGCATCACTGCTAGAGGGGGCGCACAGTGGCACTGGGCTCCCATCACTGCTAGAGGGGGCGCAGGGTGGCACTGGGCTCCCATCACTGCTAGAGGGGGCGCAGGGTGGCACTGGGCTCCCATCACTGCTAGAGGGGGCGCAGGGTGCACTGGGCTCCCATCACTGCTAGACGGGGGCGGCAGGGTGGCACCGGGCCCCCATCACTGCTAGACGGGGGCGGCAGGGTGGCACCGGGCCCCCATCACTGCTAGACGGGGGCGGCAGGGTGGCACCGGGCCCCCATCACTGCTAGACGGGGGTGGCAGGGTGGCACCGGGCCCCCATCACTGCTAGACGGGGGCGGCAGGGTGGCACCGGGCCCCCATCACTGCTACACGGGGTGGCACTGGGCCCCCATCACTGCAAGACGGGGCACAGGGCGGCACCGGGCCCCCATCACTGCTACCCGGGGCGCAGGATGGCACCAGGCCCACTGCAGAAGCAGCCTGTCAGTAATCATACCCGTGGATGGACACGGAGCTGGTGTGCTCTGTAAATGGCTTGGAGCCGGCATCTTCATCATGAATACTTTAGTGACCTCCATCACAAAGCACAGCACTGTTGTATGAAGAAACCATCAGCCTCTTAGACTGCCTACATGTTCAGCTACATTGTCCCAGAGCTAGAATGTAACACATGACTTGTGGAATGACTGCTTCCATCAGAACTTTTTCACGCAGGTTTTGCTGACTGGCTCAATAAATCTGCATTCCTTTGTGAACTCTTGCTCAGCCGGTTGCACAGATTGCTCAAAAATCGTAATTCTAAAAATGCAAATAAGAATTTGTATTGGAAAAGTTTTTAAACGTATCCTGATGGTGTGTCTGGTCTTCCTTGTTGCTGCATTGTGCGTGACAGATGTAGAGGGAGTAATCGGCGTAGGGATGCGCCAGGAAATGATTTCAGAATGTCAATAACTATGCAGAGCATGCACCTCCGGCGTGTCCCTACTGGCAGTGCAGACTCTTCTATGTGGGATCCACAATACTCAGCGTGTGAGATTTACACTTTGTAGTATCTGTGGGAATTCATCTGGCTCACATTATGACTCCCAACGTCACATCTGAGCCTGACCATAGAACGCGCGCTCTGATCTAGGCTTGTCCTGCACCCCGTCGTGGTCACCGATGTTTACTAAATTCCCAATGCATGTGAAGGATTTCCCATAATGGACGTTGGATGCCAGTAATTGTCTGAGGGTCCAAGTGACCCTTCATACATCAGATTTTATACAGCACTTGGCTCAGATTGCTGTGCTTTGAGGGTTATCGGCATATCAGTTGTTTTTGTTTTAGATGTAGTGAGGATTAAAGCTAAACTCTGGACACATCTTTTATTTAAATGTACGCTTTAAAAAATATGAGTCTACTTTGTGTACGCCAAATGCCTTTGCAAATATGGATATTGCCTTGTAAAACTAGGAGTGACCTCATCCCTTTGCTGTACGCCAGGGATATGCAATTAGCGGACCTCCAGCTGTTGCAGAACTACAAGTCCCATGAGGCATAGCAAGACTCTGACAGCCACAAGCATGACCCTCAGAGGCAGAGGCATGATGGGACTTGTAGTTTTGCAACAGCTGGAGGTCCGCTAATTGCATATCCCTGCTGTACTCTACTCATGGAGCAGAGCTGTGGGAGGGGCCCAGCAGGCTGCACCCACTACAGCAGGGGTAGGCAACCTCGGCCCTCCAGCATTGGTGAAACTACAAGTTCCATGAGACATTGCAAGACCCCGACTATCACAGGCATGACTCCTAGAGGCAGAGGCATGATGGGATTTGTAGTTTAACCACAGCTGGAGTGCCGAGGTTGCCTACCCCTGCACTACAGGCTGCCTGGAGAAAACTACAGGAGGGGGCGGAGACAAGACCGGTCACCCTGCACAAGGGGAGAGAACAGCGTTGAGCAGTCTTTATTACAGAGGGAAAATCTCACTGGATTACTGCACAGATCTGGAAGAAATAGACGAAGCACATCAAGATTTAGGCTGGGTTCACACTGTTGCGATCACAGACATTGCATGTGATTTGCACCGAATTCACATACAGTGTCTGTGCAATCCAAATTCAGCCATACAAACTGTTTTTTTTCTTTTTTTTTTTTGGTCCGCACTGGAATCGGATTGCGTGGGTGTTCACACCCACGCAATTCGATTCCTGCACCATTGACAGTTCGCTCTGCGAACCGATTTGAGGGTGTCATTAACGTTAAATTGACACCTGCAGTGGTTCACAGATGTCTGTGAACCGCTGGCAATTCAGTAACCAGCGCAGGGTTTCCCGCATCGCACCATTGTGAACCCAGCTTTAAGGAGGAATACGCACGTTTAATGTATTTAGACAATATTTGTTTATCCTGGAGATCCTGTTTTAACCACTTGCCCTCTGAAAGATTTACCCCCCCTTCATGATCAGGTCATTGCGTTACTTTAACTGGCAATTACGCGACGTTGCACCCAAATAAAATTAATTTTTGTCTCCCACAAATAGCTCTGTTTTGGTGGTATTTGATCACCTCTGCATTTTTTTTTATTTTTTATTTTGGGCTATAAACATATAAAATATTAAAAAGACCAACCATTTTGAAAAAAAAAAAAAAAATTTTTTTACTTTCTGCTATAAAACCTATCCAATAAAAGGAAAACAATTTTAAAAAATCAAATTTCTTCATAAATTTAGCCCAATATATATCTTGCTACTTGTTTTTGGTAAAAAAAAATTGATAGGTTTACTTGAAAATTATAGCGCCTACAAACTATGGATTTTTTTTTTTTAACACTCATAATGGTGGTGATCAGCGACTTTTAGTGGGACTGCGATATTGCTACTGACACTTTTAACACTTTGTGAACCAGTGACACTAATACAGTGATCAGTGTTAAAAGTATGCACTGTCACTGTACTAATGAAACTGGCTGGGAAGGGGTTAGACATCTAGGGCGATCAAAGAGATCACATTGTGCCTAGCCAGTGTTTTTGTGTACAGTTTGTGCTGCATTTACTAGGGCAAGAAATGCATTTTATTCCCTGCAAAGGAATCAAAGGAAGCACAGAATCCACCCCCCCCCCCCCAGACTGATAATGCTGCTCCTCTATAGGTACAGTAAGTAAGCATTGTCACCCTAGGACAAGAGGTATCTTAGAGTGAAGCTAAGAAAAGGAATGCAGCCACCACGTCTAAGGATTGGTAAGCTGCAATATATTAGATTTTTGTATTTGGGTTTAGAGCTGCTCAGCCCAGCACTAACCAGCATCACCAAGGGTTAAATATTCCTGTTTTTCACGTTCCTTTAACGCTGTGGAATTTTGACCATTTGGAGCCTCGCAGCAGTTCTCGTCTAAGGTACATGTGAAGTGCGTAAGAAATATTGCCAAATGTTAAACATGTCTTGTGCAGATGAAGAAACATTTCACAGGACTACATTTCATGTACTCGGCTACGGTATGTTCTTAGGTTGGTCTTCCCTGGATGTAAGTACTTTGTAACCAGAAGGTTCCTCTAGTGACCCAATAGAATAATAAACTTGCGTCCATCAGTCAGCTGCTAATAGTTGTGACTTCTGGTCTTCAAACTTTCTAAACGGGCCAGTTTACCCTCCTTCAGATTTTAGTGGGGGGGGGGGGGGGGGCTCTGTGAATGGAAAATGCCTCGGCATTGGGGGGAGTAAATCATTTTTCAGGCTTGGTGGTCTGTGGGAGTTAAAACATTACATAATGCAGTCCTGACATAGGTCAGTAGGAGGAGGAATAATGCCCCATAATTGGTGTCAATGGGAGGAATAGTGCTCCACTGTTGGTGTCAATGGGAGGAATAGTGCTCCACTGTTGGTGTCAGTGTGAGAAATAATGCCCCATAGTTGGCGTCATTTCGAGAAATGGCGCTCCACTGTTGGCATCAGTGCGAGAAATGGCGCTCCACTGTTGGCATCAGTGCGAGAAATGGCGCTCCACTGTTGGCATCAGTGCGAGAAATGGCGCTCCACTGTTGGCATCAGTGCGAGAAATGGCGCTTCACTGTTGGCATCAGTGCGAGAAATGGCACTCCACTGTTGGCGTCGGTAAGAGAAATAGCGCTCCACTTTTGGCGTTGGTTAGAGAAATGGCGCTCCACTGTTGGCGTCAGGTAAGAGAAATAGCGCTCTACTGTTGGTGTCAGTGCGAGAAATAGTGCTCCACTTTTGGCGTCAGTGCGAGAAATAGTGCTCCACTGTTGGCGTCAGTGCAAGAAATAGTGCTCCACTGTTGGCAACGGTGCGAGAAATGGCGCTCCACTTTTGGCGTTGGTGAGAGAAATCGTTCTCCACTGTTTGGTGTCAGGTAAGAGAAATAGCGCTCCACTGTTGGTGTCAGTGTGAGAAATAGCGATCCGCTGTTGGCGTCAGTGGGAGAAATCGCGATCCGCTGTTGGCATCAGTGGGAGAAATAGCAATCCATTGTTGGTGTCAGTGGGAGAAATAGCGATCCGCTGTTGGCGTCGGTGGGAGAAATAGCGATCCGCTGTTGGCGTCGGTGGGAGAAATAGCGATCCGCTGTTGGCGTCGGTGGGAGAAATAGCGATCCGCTGTTGGCGTCGGTGGGAGAAATAGCGATCCGCTGTTGGCGTCGGGTACGAAAAATAGCGCTTCGCTGTTGGCGTCAATGGGAGAAATGGTGCCCCACCGTTGGCGTCAGTGGGGGAGAGAGTGGAACAGTGTCCCAAGGACTATATAAAGGCAAACGATGGGCCACAGTTTGGAGAGCACTGGCCTACAGGAAGACTGCGTACTTGTGTAATTACACTTTTCGTTTTTTGTGCTTTACTGCGTTGATTTGCTAGGAGTGTGGACAGCGAGTAGAAGACCCTGCGGGAGTGGAGACATTAAAATAACTTTATGAAAAGTAAAGTTAGAAGCCATCAGGACTGTTACCTGTCCCAGCTAAGGCTACACCCCCGTCTTAGAGGCCGCCATTGGCCAACTCCAGGGGCTGGTTCTGGATTAGGAATGAAATAAAATAAAGGTGCTGGACTTGAAGCCTGGCTTCCTTCAAATACAGGTTGGTAGTGGTTCTTGTCAAATGGATCTTGGCCGCTAGGAAAAGCATAAAACTCTCTGTATGGGCATCTCAAACACGGGCGACTATGAACCTAGTGGGCTTGGTGGTCCACTGTTATACAGCCGCTGCACTTGGCATAGTCACGCGTGTTTAAAATATCCATTCCGAAGGTTTTCGCTCCGTCCATATTTGAACTCTACCAAACCCGAAGGTGGATTCTTGGCCCTCGAAACCAGTTTTTCCGCTGATTGTGACTTCACTGTCAGGAATGAAGGATGTATGGACTTTTGAACTGATTGATTGTTTTGCGTTGGGTCCTTCTGGTCACGTATGGGTTCTGGATCAAAGCACAATGCTATGGAACTGTTTTCTGAAAGCCGAAAAATCACAGCATCCTATGAGCACCCCAGCTTGGCCAAGCCATGGCCATTCTGGTCACCCCGTAGTCTGTGTTTGACAAACAAATGTCCTGTTAGTGACGACGGTGTGCTATTGCATTCTGTGACAGTGCCATCCTTCTTGTCGTTCTATTGCCCAATGTGTGGTCAGTTGTAAGGATTCTCTGTACTTATGGTTTAGTCTGACAGGTTCTCTTTATGTCACCACATGTACCTTTTTATTTACAGGGCTGTCATCAGGAACTCCCAGAAATCCTGTGTGGCTCTCTGAGCGTTCTTAGTGTTCCTAAACCCAGGACCCTGCATTCTCATTATCTGATCCCCCCACAGTACACAGAACATGGAAATGCAATAGTTTTAGTAAATACACTAAATACTTTTTTCTCATCAGCAATATATAGCAGTCTGGTGACTTCTATCTAGTTCCTGGTAATGCTTGCAGGAGGAGTTTTCATTCTTCCCTGACCCTCTGTCTGGACAGTGCTTATCGGCCCTGTGCTGATCACATGCACTCTCCCAAGGGAAAAAAAAAACTCTAGCAATACACACCAAACTGAGCATGTGCAGACTTTACCCTGGCTTTGTAAATATCTGTTTTTTTTTTGGAGACAGTGGAAGAGGAGGAGGTTCAGAGAAGACAGGATCAAACAGCCTTTATATACAATGCAAAGGATTAACGCCTTAGGTTCCACAGTGAGTATAACCAGCATGCTTTAATGCGCATATACAGAGGATATAAAAAGTCTACACACCCCTGCTGTTAAAATGTCAGGTTTCTGTGATGTAAAAAGAATATGAGACAAAGAAAAATAATTTCTGAACTTTTTCCACCTTTTAATGTGACCAAATGGGGGGGGGGGTAAAAATATAAAACTAAGATAATGTTGCATAAGTGCGCACACCCTCTTATGACCGGGGATGTAGCCATGTTCAGAAATAAGCAATTACATTCAAATTTATGTTAAACGGGAGTCAGTATCTGACAGAAACCCGCACAGATGCCTGTGAAATCGCAGCGGAAATCGGGACTGACATGCGGGAATTAAATGGTGCGAGTTCAGCTGAACCCCCACCCCACCATTTCATTCCCTCACTCAGTGTGAACCTGGGCTTGTTAAATAGGGGTCAGTGCACACCGCCCATCTAAAGTGCCTCTGATTAACCCCAAATAAAGTGCAGCTGTTCTAGTAGGTCTTTCCTGACATTTTCTTTGCCGCATCCTACAGCAAAAGCCATGGTCTGCAGAGAGCTTCCAAAGCATCAGAGGGATCTCATTGTAAAAAGGTATCAGTCAGGAGAAGGGTACAAAAGAATTTCCAAGTCATTAGATAAACCATGGAACACAGTGAAGACCGTCATCATCAAGTGGAGAAAATATGGCACAACAGTGACATCACCAAGAACTGGACGTCCCTCCAAAATTGAGAAGGCGAGAAGAAAACTGGTCAGGGAGGCGGCCAGGAGGCCTCCAGCAACATTAAAGGAGCTGCAGGAATATCTGGCAAGTACTGGTTGTGTGGTGATCACAATCTCCCGTATTCTTCATATGCCTGGGCTATGGGGTAAAGTGACAAGACGAAGCCTCTTCTTACCAAGAAAAACATCCAAGCCCAGCTAAATTTTGCAAAAACACATCTGAAGTCTCCCAAAAGCATGTGGGAAAATGTGTTCTGGTCGGATGAAACCAAGGTTAAACTTTTTGGCCATAATTCCAAAAGATATGGTTGGCACAAAAAGAACACTGCACATCACCAAAAGAACACCATGCCCACTGTGAAGCATGGTGGTGGCAGCATCATGCTTTTGGGGCTGTTTTTCTTCAGCTGGAACAGGGGCCTTAGTCAAGGTAGAGGGAATCCTGAACAGTTCCAGTCAATATTGGCACAAAACCTTCAGGCCTCTGCTAGAAACCTGAACATGAGGAGGAACTTCATCTTTCAGCATGACAACGTCCCAAAGCATTCATCCAAATAAACAAAGGAATGGCTTCACCAGAAGAAGATGAAAGTTTTGGAATGGCCCAGCCAGAACCCAGACCTGAATCCGAAATCTGTGGGGTGGTCTGTAGAGGTCTGTGCACAGGAGATGCCCTCGCAATCTGACAGATTTGGAGCGTTTTTGCATAGAAGAGCGGGCAAATATTGCCAAGTCAAGATGTGCCATGCTGATAGACTCATACCCAAAAAGACTGAGTGCTGGAATAAAATCACAAGGTGCTTCAACAAAGTATTTAGGGGTGTGCACACTTATGCAACCTTAATTTTAGCTTTATATTTTTACTTCCCTCCACCTAAAAGATTTTAGTTTGTTCAATGGAGTTGTGCAGTTTATAGGTCACATTAAAGGTAAGAAAAGTTATGAAACCATTTATCTTTGCCTCATTTTTTTTACATAACAGAAACCTGACATTTTAACAGGGGAGTGTAGACTTTTTATATTCACTGCATACACAGATTTTTACTATTGTGGGTTTAGTAACACTGTAACTTCATTTTAGGGTCTTATTAAAGTGGTATCTGAGGAGTAAACCACTCCAGTTGGAACCACAATAAAGATAGCGGAAGGGAGACGAAGAGCCCATATAGTGTAGTAAAATCTTCTATTTAAAGTGGTTATAAACCACAGACATGAAACATGAACAAAGCATATCCCTCTATAGTGTGTGCTTGTCTCAGTCCAGAACACGAAGTGTCATTTCTGTCTGCTGCTTCATCCTTCTGTGGCGGGGGGATCAATCGGGCAGCCGCTGCAGCATTGGGACCCTAAAAAAGGGTGGAACATGTTCCCAAAGTTGAACTTATGCTTTATAGCGTGTCTTTAAGCGTTCCGAAAAAAGGGGCGGAGGGCTGAAGTCGCACAGGGCAGAACTCAGTGAGGAGAGCTCCAAGAGCTGATTGGAGGGAAGAGACACACCTCCCTGCACACAGGAACAGAGCTGAGGCTGTCAATCAGCTGGAGTTCCCTCCCTGTCACCATTTTTCTATTTGTGCAGAGGAAAGAAGGAGCAGACAGAAATGGGTGGTGCAGTGGGTAGCTCTTTCAACTGGCAGCAATAGGGTCGCTGGTTCGAATCACAACCACGGCACTACCTGCGTGAAGTTTGCATGTTCTCCCTGTGCCTGCGTGGGTTTCCTCCGGGTACTCCGGTTTCCTCCCACACTCCAAAGACATGCTGGTAGCTAAATTATATCCTGTCTAAAGTGGCCCTAGTAAGTGTATGAACGTGAGTTAGGGACCTTAGATTGTAAGCTCCTTGAGTATATGTAAAGCGCTGTGTACATTGATGGCGATATACAAGTACCTGAAATAAATAAATGACACCTAAATGCTCTGGATTGAGACAAGTACACAAAAGAGACTTTGAAGTTGTTGCAAACCCTTACATATATCCAGTGAAGTGACTGGCCTCAGGTGATGCCCAGATATTAAACTAATCCCCCTACATAAGTTGTACCTGTTATCTGCAGTCTTCTCTTTTCTACATTCATTCAAAGTGCTGAATTATAAAGCTTGTCTGAGAGAGCAGAAAAAGCATCCGGCGGTCCCTCCCCTGTCACCTTTTTGCTTTGGGTGTCAGGAAAGCTTGTCAGAAGTGACTCATGCTGATGGCAGAGGAATGAAGACTCAGACAGAAATGGCACTTAGTGCTCTGGACTGAGACAAGTACACACTATAGAGTGATTTGCTTTAAAGTTGAACCAAAAATGTTAGTCAGCCATAGAAATCGCACTATTTGTGCATTATGAGCTCAACTTGCAATAGTAAAACTCCCAGAACTTTGAACTGACAATTTCTGCTTAAGTTGTACTGGTTTATCTGTTGGCACCTCTTCTCTGCATCCCTGCAAAGTGCTGAATTTATAAAGCTTGTCTGAGGATCCAGAAAAAAAGGGGCCGGAGAGCTAAAGTCAGTCTGCAGAGCTCATTGAGGAGAGCTCGGAGAGCTGATTGGAGGAAAGAGACAAACTCCTTCCACACAGGAAAAGAGCTGAGGCTGTCAATCAGCTGGAGGTCCCTCCCCTGTCACCATTTTTCTATTGGTGTCAGAAAAACTTGTCCAGAAGTGGCTCATGCTGATAGCAGAGGAATGAAGCAGCAGACAGAAATGACACTTGGTGCTCTGGATTGAGACAAGCACACACTAAAGAGCAGGGGTATCAAACAGGGGGCCCTCTGGCTGTTGTGAAACTACAAGTCCCATGAGGCATTGCAAGGCTGACAGGCTTCCTTCACATGGACCTGAACGGAAGCGCCATGCAGCCCTATGGAGTAACGTATGTCAGCAGAGACATGTCCGCTGACACCCGTTTTCCGATCCGCCCCAGACCTGTTTAAGTCTGATGGAGGAAACCCCCATTTTTCCATTTGTCTGCGGATCGAATGACAATGGGCAGACGGTCCTTTGTCATCCGATTTGCCATAGGTGAGAGTGGAGCTTTCTCCACTCTTGAGTGTAGATCAGGGGTAGGCAACCAGTAGCCCTCCAGCTGTTGTGGAACTACATTTCCCATGAGGCATTGCAAGGCTGGCAGTTACAATTACTGCCAGATGCATGATGGGATTTGTAGTTCTGCAACAACTGGAGGGCCCCGGGTTGCCTACCCCTGGCGTAGATGGACCTGTCATCCGTTGGCTCAGCGGGGATCAGCGGAGCACAGCAGAGCCCGCTAGCGGAGACGGCCGCGTGAATCCGGCCTTACAAGCATGACTCCCACAGGCAGAGGCATGATGGGACTTGTAGTGTTGCAACAGCTGGAAGGCCGCCAGTTTGAGACCCCCGCTAAAGAGGGATAAGCTTTGTTCATATTTCATGTCTTTGGTTTACAACCATTTTAAATAATGCGATTAAAAATTAACCTGTGTATTTTCAAATGTAGCAAGTATTAGTACTCGGATTTGTCTTGATGTTGGACAATTCTCAGCCTAGGAGAGGGAGGCCAGCAGAGGAAGCCAATGACGCTCTGCTGCTTTGCACAGATTGAGCATGCTGATAGGAGGAGAGAGCAGATCACTGTACGATCCAATCACCAGGTTGGGGTGCTCTATTGAAATTGGCTCTGCTGCTGCAGTGGATTGAACATCTGGCTGATAAGGATGTTTGGGTCACTTGTCTGGCTGAACAGAAGTGCAGATTTGTTGGCAGGTTAAACCATTCCTATCCTTGTATTTCAACATTGTATGCATTAAGCAACACGCCGCTAATAAAAAACAGTAGCTGTGTTTATTTCTAGAAATTCTGAACCTTCTTGGAGTTCTTTGCATTTTTGTTTCTTTTGCCCCCATTTTTGCTATCGGCTCCTCCTTCTTGCTATCAGTTTTCTTCTGTATGGACGGTAAATCAAAGTGACAAGTAAACGTGCAGAGATTCTGCCATCTGAAATCGTGACGCTTCCAGGAATGCAGGAAATGTCCCTTCAAATTTCTGGGAATTTTTTTTTTTTATTATTGCAAGTTGAGTTCATGCAAAGAATGTAATTTCTGTGGCTGACTAATGTTTTTGGTTTTACTTTAAAATCTATAAAAATCAAGAATTGGAAGACCTACAGGGAAAAGGAACATTCCCTTAAGGAAGTGGCCTTTTAGCAGAACCCGTGTGGATATTTTTAGGATTTACAGCATTTTGAGCATTTCCTTTTTGAAGTGGACGGTTTTTTTTTTTTGTAGGCCTCCTCTATTCCCAATGAATTTTGTTCCTCACGTGGAAAGGTTATTTTGTTTTAAAGCGGAACTTTACACATAGCAACTTGATAAAAGGAAAAAAATGTTCTTTAGCAAGGAACATACATTCCACATTAATTATGCTACCAAAATTAGTGTTGTAAATGACCTCCATCATTTTTCCTGTTTTTTCATGCGGGCGGTTGCCATTTTGCTGAAGCCCAGAGCCCCCCTGAGCAGCAGCAAATTTTGAGGCTGTCGGCAGATCAGCCTCTACAAATTCGGCACAGTGCCTAACGGAGCGCAACTGAGCATGTGCAGAGCACGATGAGACTGGATTTTAACTACTTCAATATTGGGCACTTTTACCCCCTTCCCGCCCAGACCAATTTTCAGCTTTCAGCGATATCGCACTTTTTTTTTTTTTTTTTTCAGATAGAGCTTTATTTTGGTGGTATTCAATCGCCACTGGGTTTTTATTTTTTTTGCTAAAATAAACGAAAAAAAGAAACTTTTGAAAAAAAAAAAAAAAAAAGTTTTTCTTAGAAAATGTAGTAAATAGTCATTTTAAACTGATGGGCGCTGCTCTGATGGGCGCTGATGAGGCAGCTCTGATGGGCGCTGATGAGGCAGCTCTGATGGGCGCTGATGAGGCAGCTCTGATGGGCGCTGATCTGATGGGCGCTGATCTGATGGGCGCTGATCTGATGGGCGCTGATCTGATGGGCGCTGATCTGATGGGCGCTGATCTGATGGGCGCTGATCTGATGGGCGCTGATGAGGCTGCTCTGATGGGCGCTGATCTGATGGGCGCTGATGAGGCTGCTCTGATGGGCGCTGATCTAATGAGGCTGCTCTGATGGGCGCTGCTCTGATGGGCGCTGATGGGCGCTGCTCTGATGGGCGCTGATGAGGCTGCTCTGATGGGCGCTGATGAGGCTGCTCTGATGGGCGCTGAGGCTGCTCTGATGGGCGCTGATGAGGCTGCTCTGATGGGCGCTGATGAGGCTGCTCTGATGGGCGCTGATGAGGCTGCTCTGATGGGCGCTGATGAGGCTGCTCTGATGAACAGTGCCCTGATTATCTGTGCAGGTCTTCCCTGTGAGGGAAATGTCGCTGATCTGCTCTCCTCACATGCTGTCACTGTGAGGAAAGGAATGCCGATAACCAACATTTCCTTGTTTACATGTGATCAGTTGTGATTGGACACAGCTGAACACATGGGTAAAGAGCCACATCATCGGCACTTTACCAAGATCGGGGATGTGCCGTGTCCCAGGGACACAGCGGGCCGCCAATCACTTCGCTGTGCATCAAGGGTGGGGCGGCATAATTTCCCTATACGGCAGGCACGTGGTGGTTAAACTGTGTAGACACTTATTTTTCATGTTTTACCTGCTATACCTGCAAAAGGGACCAGCATGAAGTGATCTAGCAGGACTTCATTTTTTGAATAAAGTTCTTCTTTAAAGTTGTTGTAAAGGTTCAGAATTGTTTCCATTAAAAAAAACAAACCTCTTATACTTGCCTCCTCTGTGCAAGGGTTTTGCACATGTTCCTCTTCTGGGGTGTCTACTCTGCAGTGGTCCTGGCTCCTCCCCTTCATTGGGTGCCCCTACAGAAAGCTGCTTTCTATGGGGGCACCTGTGCGGGCGCGCTCCTGAGTCTCGCTACTGCGTCTATTGACAGACAGGGGGAGCTCCTGTGTCACTGGATTTTGATTGACAGCAGCGGGAGCCAATGGCTCCCGTTGCTATCAATCTATCCAATGAGGATAGAGACACCGACTGGAGCTGCTGGGCTTGTGCACATTGCTGGAACGATTGGGTTCAGGTAAGAAAAAGGGGAGCTCTGGGGGCAGCTGCAGCAAAGAAAGCAAGTTTTTCACCTTAATGCATTAAGGTGAAAAACCTGGAGACTTTACAACCCCTTTTAATGGTTATCTCACGTTTCCAATAAAAAGTTACCATTCATTCCAGTGGACTAAAAATCACAGTTTGGCTTTGAAAAAGCTTCATTTATATGTCCTACCTGTAGGTTACGCATGGCCTCTTCCAAGCCTGTAAGAAAAGCTGCTAGTGTGAGCGACCTCCCTGCCTTGCCTAGATGGTGGGGCACGCGGTACATTGGGTGTGCGCCCCCTCAGCACTGCAAAAATTAGCATTCTGCTGCATTCAGAACCCGTGTTGTCTCAGCCAATGGCTGAGCTCAGTGGTGTGTTGAGTCAGACAATTGTCCCTAGAACAGGTGTCCCCATTGGTAGAATTTATCTTACCTCCTTGCTCTAGGGAGAACTTTTTGGATTTCCCCTCTGGGTGACAGCGGTCACTGGTTCAAATAGAGGTGTGAACCTGCCCAATTGCGACGCAGCAATAAACTTGGCAGTGGGTCCAACCCTCCTCCACTCAAAATGTGAAAAATTCTGCATTTTAGGAAAGTTTTGCATATAACCCCAGCTGTCATGACTTCTTGGGTTTGCCTCATTACATACCAGTCATCGGGGGGTGGAAATCGCTGACATGAGGAAGCAAAGCCCTGCTCCTCTAAACAGATGGCCGCCTCCACATAGCGTGAAACAAGGCTTGGTATGTCTGTAAGTGGAAGGATCAGATTCAAGGAACCCACAGGTAGTAATGATGACTTGTCTCCTGTCCTTTTACTTCTTGTCATCCACAGTACCGGGTCCTCTTCAAGGGCCCGTTTACACCAGAATGCAGTGCGGGAAACCTGCACTTGTCCTGCACCGTGTTCAAAGTGCACTGCACTTGCAATCTGCAGCAGATGCCAGAGTTAACGACACCCCAAACCCAGGTCGCAAACACCATGCGTTTGCCTGCTACTGTACAGTAGTACCATGCGATCCGGTTGCAGTGTTTTTGTTTTTTTTTTTAAAGTAGTGCACGTTACTTTTTGGTGCATTCGAGCGCGATTTCCGCCCATTCAAATGAATGTGCTGAAAACGCACTGCACCCGGAGCGCATGTAAATCGCACAGGATTACACAGAGGGAGAGATGTACTCTATTCTCTCTTCACACTCATAATGCGTTTTTTCATGCTTTTTTCAGACATGCAGGACTTTTTTTTTTTTTTACCATGGGTTCCTATGGAACACATTCACAACAATGCATTTTTGTGCCTCTGCGTTTTTTGTTAAGGGTCAGGCTTTATTTTTAAACGCAAAATGGTGCTTTTTTTGGTTCAATAGATTTCAATGGAGAAGCTGCAGAAAAGCATGTAGTGCATTTTTGCCGCAATTTGCGCTTTGAAATCTGCCCAACAAATTCCCCCCCCCAAAAAAGCATAAAAGGCAAAAACACAGAAAGCACAGCAGACATGCTCAAAAAGCAACATACATAGATGTGAATCGAGCCTTAAAGGAATTCTATGCATTAAGATAAAAAACCTGCGTGTAGCAGCCTCCCCAGCACCCCCTAATTACCTGAGCCCCTTCTCTCCAGTGATGTCCACGAGTGTCTTAGCTGTCCCAGACACTCCTCCTGATTGGCTGAGACACAGCAGGGGCGCCATTGGCTCCCACAGCTGTCAATCAAAATCAGTCAGCCAATTGGGTGAGAGGGGGTGGAGCTCCGTGTCTGAATGGCTACATGGAGCTCTGACTTGGCTCGGGTGCCCCCTGTAGCAAGCTGCTGGCTGAGGGGGTACTCGATGGGAGGAGGGGCCAGGAGAGCAGAAGAGGGACCCGAAAAGTAAGATCAGGGCTGCTCTGTGCAAAACTAACTGCACAGAGGAGGCAAGTATAATATGTTTGTTATTTATTTATTTTTTTAGCCACTTCAGCCCCGGAAGGATTTACCCCCTTCCTGATCAGAGCACTTTTTGCGATTTGGCACTGCGTCTTTTTAACTGACAATTGCGCGGTCGTGCGACGTTGTACCCAAACAAAATTGATGTCCTTTTTTCCCCACAAATAGAGCTTTCTTTTGGTGGTATTTAATCACCTCTGTGTTTTTTATTTTTTGCGCTATAAACAAAAAAAGAGCGACAATTTTGGAAAAAAACAATATTTTTTACTTTTTGCTATAATACATATCCAAAAACAAATGTATTCATCAGTTTAGGCTAAAATGTATTCTACATATTTTTGCTAAAAAAAATAGCAAAAAAGCGTTTGATTGGTTTGCGCAAAAGTTATCGCGTCTACAAACTGACTATTGATTTATGGCGTTTTTTGTTTTCTTTTTGTTTTTTTTACTAGTAATTATTATTATTATTATTATTATACAGGATTTATATAGCGCCGACAGTTTGCGCAGCGCTTTACAATGGTGGTAATTGCGTTTTTTTTTGTTTATCGGGAATGCAATATTGCAGAGGACAGATCGGACACTTTTGATACTTTTTTGGGACCACTGACATTTATACAGCGACCAGAGCTAAAAAAATAGCCACTGATTACTGTATAAATGACACTGGCAGGGAAGGGGTTATGCTGTAAGGGGCGATCAAGGGGTTAACTGTGTTCCCTCTGTGTGTTCTAACTGTGAGGGGGCTGGGATGGCAGGGGCATGACAGATCTAACTGATCCAGTGACAGGGATCAGTAGATCTCTGTCATGTCACCTGTCAGAACGGGAAACCGCCTTGTTTACATCGGCGGTTCCCCGTTCTTTCTCTGTAGTAGGCAATCTGCCCGACCCGCGGCCAAACTCACGGAGCGTTATCTCCTGCAACTGCGGCTGTGCGGATCACCGTATATATATATATATATATATATATATATATATATATATGCGATTTGAGCAGCGGAGCCACTTTGCTGCAGTAAAAGTACGTTATGCAGTTGGCAAGTGGTTAGCAAGAAGAAAAAAAACAGCCTTTACAATCACTTTAAACTGGAGCACTCAGAATCTAGTGCAGTTGTGCACCAATCAGCTTCTAGCTTTAGCTTGTTCAATTAAACTTTGACAATAAAACCTGGAAGCTGATTGGTTTTTATGCAGAGCTGCACCAGATTTTGTGTGCACCAGTTTTTTTTTTTTTTTGGCTTAATATATTCAGCTTTACTCTGGGTGTTGTCACAGCTCCAAAACCAGTGTGCTAGATAGATTACCAAATAGATCCCGAAGATACCCCAAGGCAAGGGTGGGCAGGCCACTCAATGCAACTTTGCCAATTAACTCCGTGCACTTGTACATCTATGCTTTGCTTTTCCTCTGTCTTATGCAGGCCATACACATTGCTAATTTCTTTCCTGCAACCACGGGTTACAGGAAACAAAATTTGCTTGATTCCCACCCATATCAACACACAGTGCTGACAGGGGAGTCCCTCCTGCTGAGCCATTGTGTTCTCCTGGCGGGGTATCCATCCCCGCTGGGGGAAAACTGTGATTATTGCTAGCGGCTATACAAGCATACAAAATCCTGCAGGCTGGTTGTACTCCAAGTTGATGGATTGCTGCATTCAGCCTGCCCATACATGATCCATCTATAGCTGGTTTTAGTCCATGTCTTTCTCTCTCTGCTCAGAATGGCTCAAAACAATACTCGGCCGATGGTTCATATCAGCTGCTGTTTATCAGGGATGCTGACTGCGGTTCCTGCTATACAGACAGCCGCTAGAGAGAGTCTGTAAATCATTGTATGAAATATATAGTCCTGAGAAGATTTACTAACTTGGGGAGTCAAGTAACAGCAGAAATGTATTTTTAGGTTAGGGTGAACTCCACTCCGCTGGACGAATTCAGGCCTTCATATGCATGGCTCATCAGTAGCAATGAATGGGTTGTAGCGGAGGACCCCGGGGGGGGGGGGGGGTGTTTATGGCAAAGACTCTGCAGTGCTGGGGAGGATTGCACAGTGAAATGGCTGAAATGGGGAGGAAGGCAAGTATTTTACCAGGCAGGCTGCACACGGTGGGGTGGGGGAATTAAAGGCATAGTCCACCTGTGGGACCATGTTTCATATTACTCCAAAATTGAGGGTCTAACCTGAAATATGGCCACATTTCCCCAACCCCTCGGTGATAAATCTTGTGTGTGGTTTTTTTTTTTTTTTTTTTTCTTTCTTTTAATACGCGTTCTACTTGCCTGCTGTGTGCAGTTTGCACAGAACAGCCCAAATCCTCCTCTTCTCGGGTCCCTCTTCTGCGCTCCTGGCCCCTCCCTTCTGCTGAGTGCCCCCACAGCAAGCAGCCCGCTATGGGGGCACCCAAGCCAAAGCGCAGCTCCGTGCATCTATTGAGACGCTGAGCAGTGGCCTGCCTCCGCCCCCTCTTTCTCCTTATTGGCTAACTGACTTTGGCAGCAGCGGGAGCCAATGGTGCTTCGCTGCTGCCTCAGCCAATGAGGGAGAGTCTCGGACAGCCGAGCCTCTCGTGCACATCACTGGATCAAGTAAGTATTGGGGGGGGGGGGCGCTGCTGCACACAGAAGACTTTTTATCTTAATGCATAGAATGCATTGAAGCGGGGTTCCACC
>BLSH010399748.1:57970-71348 GCA_018402905.1 Glandirana rugosa
TGCTTGGAAAGTTTGGAGACCCCTGCTCTAGGGTCTCTGCTAAAAAAAATGTATGTTTGGAGCCTCTAAGTAATTTTTTAGCAAAAAATACTGATTTTAACTTGTAAGCAACACATGTCAGAAAAAGGCTTAGTCTTTAAAGCAGCTCTTCAGTATTTCTTTTCAATTCTCCATCTATTAAATCTTCTGCCCTTGTTTTAACTTTGGATAGTAAAATATTTTTTCTCCCAGTAAATACCTTATACAGCCCACTTCCTGTTCTTGTCTGCTCATTAGCCTATTCTTATGACATCATGCACAGTTCTCTCTCTCTCTCTCTGTTTGCCAGGAGTGGGGGAGGGGGGTCACAAGATAGCCAATGAGAGCTGGAGGGGGCTGGAAGAGGGTGGAGATAACAGGACACTGCAGAGATTCATGAGTTTTCATCCACAGAGGAGAAATGTGCAGGCAAGCAGAGCTGTGAGTGTGTCTTACTGTCTGTATATTTGTGTTTGTGTGTCTGTGTAAATCCAGGAAGTGAACAGGCAGCAGCTTCAGCTGCCCACAGTTAAAATGGCTGCAGCCAGACTTAGTGGAGGGAGATTTCTGCAGCATATTTGGCAAGTACAGAATCACAGTATATAAAAATCTAAAATATAAAATAATATGCAAAGTGGTTGAAGGGAAGCTTCAGAATGACAAAGATGTTTTTATTACAAATTATGTGAGTAGACTGCAGTTCCTCTTTAACTGACCTCATTTGCAGACTGAAGTTCACCTCTTTGATCTCTAATAGAGCAGAAGAATACAATGTTTCTTTTTATCTCTTTCAGCGGCTCCTTTTTTTTTTTATCTTGTCTGTGAGCAGAACTGCTCTGCACTGTTTACATGAATCATGGAAATGCTGGATTAAGATTGTGAGGGGTGGGGGGTTGAATCAAGATTGCAATTATTTTTTTTTTTTTTAACTATTTATCGTGCAGCTGTATAGCACATTATGAAATACTTACCTTAGAACGAAGCCCTCTAGCGGCGCGCTGTCATCACTGAGAGGGCTTCCATCTTCACCCAGTTTTCACCTGCTCCGGCGGTCTGGTTGGGCGTGCCCCGATGGCATCACTCCCACGCATGCGTGTAGGAGTCATGGACCATGGCACGGGGCTCTGAAGGGATGGCACGGGTATGCCACCTCTTCAGAACGCATGTGCCAGTGACATCACCGGCTGCACCCAGTTTGAATATCTCCTAGACAGTGCAGCATTACGAGATATTCACGGTACCTACAGGTAAGTCTTATAGTGTACTTCCACTTTAGCAGTCCCAAGAGGGAGCAAATAAGAGGAGTTCATTGGAGAGATCACATGTTGTATAATTGTATGTGATCCTGTAGAGTGAATGTATCGTGAATCTTTCATTTGTATGAAAATGATGACGGCCAATGTTCTGCGCATCAAACGAGCCTTTGTAGGGCCGTATCAGCGTGAAGCATAGCAGGGACTTGGCAGGGACTATCGGCTCGCAGTAAGCCTTTCTCTATATAATTAGTCAGGGATTAAGAGGAAGCCTGCTAGAAATCTGCCTTGCACGCTCCAGCACTCCCCTACAAAACAATGATTACCTCAGTGTTGCATTTGTTGGGTTTCGACTAGAGCGGTCGTCATGCAACCTGAACCTGAAGGCGTGAACGCGCATTCGCATGTCAAATCGGGAAAGCAGTTCACGTGTCTGCCGGACTTTGCCAGCTGCGTGCATCCTCTGCCACAAGCGGTTCTGCTGCTGAGTACTTTACTGTATGGTGCAGTAATGGACATTAGTATAGTGTTCAAGTCCAGGAGGGCTGAAAGCAAGCATAAGGCTTCATACACATGGACATTTTTTGACGCCGGCGTTTTTTGCAGTTCTCCATGTTAGTCAATGGCCCCATAAAAACGCCGCAGTTTTTGAGCTGTAGATGGCGTCGGCGTTAGTGAGCTGAAACTAGAAACCACGGCCGGCGTGTTCTGATAATGCTGTAATGTTTTGGCATTTTTTTACGCCGATGCCGCAAACCGCCAACTAATACTGTACCGGTGTTAACTGGCGTTTTATGACGCCAACGTTTTTAGGTTGAAAAATAACAGAGGGATGATTTTTTTAAAAAACCGCCTATTGACGCCGACGCTCACTAACGCTCACTAACGTCGATGCGTAACGCCGAAAAACGCCAATTTTTTTTTTTTTTTTCCTTGACGTCAGGCCCAACGTTTTGTTTATTTTTTAAGAAACATCCGTGTGTATGAGGCCTAAAAGTTCACTCCATGCCAGCCCCTCTATGCCAGCTGTTATACTGTACATTTCAAGGTACTGTAAGTTTAACCACTTCAGCTCCGGAAGGTTCTACCCCCGTTCATGAGCAGGCCACTTTTTGCGATACAGTAGGGCTCGACAAATCCCAGGCGGCAAGTCGCCATGGTGACCAGAAGCCGCGTCCTGGCGAGCGTTCTGTCAAAATAGCTGGTCCTTCTCTCCCCTCTCTATCTCCAGTTCAGTGAAGAGCCCTTCTCTCTGCCTAATCTGATAGCTGTTAAAGATAAAAATTTGGGCAGTCTGCCAAGCTGTGCTTCTAAGAGCCGGGTCACACACGGGACTCGCCTGACAAGTCACGCTCCTTACAGTTCAATGGAACCTTTCTAATAGTAGCGACTCAAGTCGCTTCGACTTGGAAAACGGTTCCTGCACTACTTTGGGGGGTGCACTTGCATTGACTTCTATTACAGAAGTAGTTGGAAGCCGCACTGAAGTAGCGCTGTGCGGGGTCACGCTGAGTCACCCCGGCTCTCAGTGTAAACCATGCATCTCTTGGTTCTTTTAACAAGGGAATAAACTCCGGTTTGTAGATAAGGTCAGTTTAACCACTTAAAGACTAAACCTTTTCTGACATGTGTTGCTTACAAGTAAAAATATTTTCTGCTAGAAAATTACTTAAAACCCCCAAACTTTTATGTATTTTTTTTATCTATATTTTTTATAGCAGAGACCCTAGAGGATAAAATGGCGGTTGTTGCAATATTTAATGTCACACTGTATTTGTGCAGCGATCTTTCAAACGCAATTTCTTTGGAAAAAATGCACTTTAATGAATTAAAAAAAAGAAACCGTAAAGTTAGCCAATTTTTTTTTTTCTTTGTATAATGAGAAAGATGTTACACCGCAAGAATCGTTAGAGAATTGTGATCTTTATTCTAAGCAATAAAATCGTGATTCTCATTTTAGCCAGAATCGTGCAGCTCTATTGTGTGCTGTGAGGTGGTGGAGGGGAGATGAGGCAGCTGGATATGCTTTAGAAGAGTCTTCTATGTCCTCTGATAAAGCCCTGTGTACCATCAACGATTACCACTCTTTATGTGCAGCTGGGCTCCAGTATTTCATGGTGACCGGAAACCCACCAGAGCAATGAATAGTAACCGTGGGGGGGCACACATGTAGGCAGGAAGTGGCTGCAAAGAGGCAGCAGCAGATCAGCAGCACTGGAATACTTTTCACCTTTTTTTTTTTTTTTTGTATATTTAAAGTGTCACTAAGGCTTTATTTAGATGTGCAGTTGGGTGGTAAAAATGTGCAGTAGAGACATGTTTTTCACACCCACCAACGGCCACCCTTAAACTCCATTAGACAAAAGATTAGTGCGTTTTGCATGCCACAGTCACGATGCATTCAGCATAATAAGGACTTTCCCCCATAACAGGTTTTTAGTGTCACTCTTTCTGGTCAGCCTATAACACTGCAGGTGTTGCGTTGGAGTTATTGACTGGCTGCTCTGCTGTAAATTAGGGTTAGGGGGGCACAAATTACTCGCCTTACCCTGGGGAGCGCCAACAACCCCACACCACGCTACAAAAAACTGGCTCCTAACTTTTTTAGCTGGCTCCTAGATTCAAAGCAAATTTGTCAAGCCCTGCGATACGGCACTGCGTTACTTAAACTGACAATTGTGCAACGCTCTACCCAAATAAAATGTATGTCCCTTTTTCCCCCCCCACAAATAGAGCTTTTATTTTGGTGGCATTTGATCACCTCAATGGTTTATTTTTTGCGCTATAACCAAAAAAAAATGTCTTCATCAATTTAGGCCAATATGTATTCTGCCACATGTTTTTGGTAAATAAAATCCCAATAAGTGCATATTGATTGGTTTGTGCAAAAGTTACAGCGTCTACAAACTGGGATATTTTTATGGAATTTTTATTTATTTATTTTTACTAGTGGTGGCGGCGATCAGCAACTTAGAGGACTGCGACATTGCGGTGGACATATCAGACACTAAGTGACACATTTGATGCTTTTTTGGGGACCAGTGACACGAAGACCCCTTTCACACTGAGGTGCATTACAGGTGTTAGCTAAAAATAGCGCCTGTAGCGTGCTTCTTAATTAAGCTCAGTTTGTCCTTTCACACTGGGGCAGCGCGCTTGCAGGAGAGGAAACAAACTCCTGCAAGCAGCATTTTTTGGGTGGTGCGGGAGCAGGGTATACACCACTCCTCCACCACCCCTGCCATTGGAATGCATGGGGAGCTCTGGCACGCTGCTTCGGAAGCGCCATGCGCCATAATTTTTAACCCCTTTTTAAATCCTACTTGGGGATTAAAAGTGCCCCGCTGCTGCCTGAATAGCGGCACCAAAACGCCACTATAACAACGGTAAAGCGGTGCTAAACTAGCGGCGTTTTACTGCTAACGCGTGGGCGGCCCCATTGTGAAAGGGCTCTAATACAGTCATCAGTGCTAAAAATATGCACTGTCGCTGTACTAATGACACTGGCAGGGAAGGGGTTAACATCGGGGGCGATCAAAGGGTTAACTGTGTGCCTAGGGAGTGCTTACGAACTATTGGGAAGGTTCTTGTACTGGGAAGGCAGAGCTCTGTTTTTTTTTCTGAGCTGTAACATAGGATCACTGCCTTCCCTGCTCACAGAGCAGCAATCTGCCTGGTTTACATTGGCAGACCACATTCTGCTTCTCTTGGGAATGATTAGCGGGCCCCGGTGGGCATCGAGTCCGACAGACCCACTGATCCACTGGTCCAATCACAGCGTGAGCAGGTGGCCAGTGGCATGTTTGCGCGCCCAAGACCCGGATGTGCAAAATCAGGTACTGGTATGTGATTTTGCACAGGAGAGTTGCCTTGTCGCTGTATATATACAGCATACAGTCGGCCAGCGGTAAAACATCTTTATCTTCAACCCCTTTATTTTGGGAGCCTCAGGGCTCCCTCGTCCGCACGGGCTGTGTGGCTTTAAGGGCGCAACCAGCAGTGCATGGGTGCAAAGTAGCTGGGAGGACTGTCTGGAGGTGACAGATAAGGTCTAAGTTTGAGGTCAGAGTAGTGAAACTGCAAGAGCAAGGCAGGAGGTTGGCATGAAGATGTGTGCTGTGGGGTGCTGAAAAACCGCTGCGTGGGAAACTTATGTGTTATATGTACTTTATTTCATTTTAAAAGAAATGGGGACGCAAGCCATGAAATGAATATTTACCAAGTAGCTGAGTCCTTGAAAGTGTTACCTTGAGCTAATCTTCCCACGCCTGATTAAAGTTGATGGTAATCCAAATGACTAAGATCACATGTAATCATTATAGGTCAGGTCGCCCTGCCTCCTCTCCCCTCCCTCTCTTAGGCTGCATTCACAACTGAGCGTTTTGTAGGTTGACGCTTAAGACCTCTTTCACACTTGTGCGAGTTGTCCTGCGATTTGGGACTGCAAAGTCGCATGACAAGCCGTTCCCCATTATTTCCAATGAGTACCGTTCATATCTGTACGACTTTCAAGTTGCCCCGTCTTCATAATAGTCACTGCATTACTTTGGTCCAACTTTAATGCAACTTGAGGTCCATAGACTTCAATGTTAAACCCTCAAAGTCGCATGCAAATCACACCTAAATAATATAGATGTGATTTCTGTACGACTTTGTAATATGTTTTCATTGAGCCAAAGTTGCAACAAAGTCGTGCTGATCCAAAATCGCAGCAAAGAATTGCGGTGAAATCAGGTCGCACAAGTGTGAAAGGCGCCTAAAGCTACAAACCGTTGGAGGAGAAAAAAAAATTCAATGATTCTCTATGGAGATGGCTCACATCTCCACTCCAAGTCGCCTGAAGCCAAACACCTGAAGCTCAAACAAGTTCCGGAGGTATTTTTGTTGCACGAATCAGGCAGATTTGGGCGTTTGTATTCCCATAGAAATGAATGGAAAGCTGAAATACCTAGCTAGAAATGATGCAACAGATAATAGTTTTCTCTATTGGTTGATAACAAAGCACCACAGCCCAAAAACACTGCATACAAATGCGCAAAAACAAGCCAAAGTTGCACGCCAAACGCACAAAAATAAACGCTGGAAAAAAAGCTCAAGTATTTATTTTGCGTAACCTGGCGCCATGTATTTGACGCAACCGCATTTCTCGCCTAGGCGAGAATTGCATCTCTCTTCCACCCCCTTCACGTGCAGATGTGCCCCAAGGCTTGGGGGTCCTTGGAAATGCACATGCATGGGAAATCATGATGTGCCAAAGGGCTGGGCCAGGACCCAAAGGCCAGACAAGAGCCCCCTTTGGCACACGTTATAATGGTGGCACCAGTACAAAGCGGTGCTGAAGGTCTGCTTAATGTCATTTCAAAAGTTGTTTTCAATCCTTTAAATATGCAGCTTTCAGTATTCACCGGTCTATGAGCTCTGTTTATAAACGGAGGCCAGTACACCGGGATTTTAACCACAGTCGGGAATGCATCAGAACTGTAGCAACCAGAACCTGGAAAAGTTGTGCATGGCCAACGCTTGGCTTCTATGTTTAATTTTCAGAACCATATAGACACTTAATGTTTTACATATCTATACCTGCAAAAGGGGCTAACGTGAAGCGATCTAGCAGGGCTTAGTGATTGTAAAGTCTCAGTTACTTTTTCTATAAAAATAACAAACCTGTTATATTTACCTGCTCTGTGTAGTGGATTTGCACAGAGCAGCCCGCGTCCTTCTCTTCTCGGGTCACTCTTCGGCTCTCCTGGCTTCTCCCTCCTGTCGAGTGCCCCCACAGCAAGCAGCTTGCTGTGGGGGCGCCCGAGCCACAGCGCCCTGTGTCCATTGACATAGAGCCACGGTTCGGCCCTGCCCCATCTCTCTCCTGATTGGCTTACTGACTTTGACAGCAGCGGGAGCCAATGGCACCAGCGCTGTGTCTCAGCCAATCAGGAGGGAGAGTCCCGGACAGCTGAGGCACTCGTGGATAATGGTGGGGCTCTGGTATTTATTCGGACGGCTGCTGCACACAGAAGGCTTTTTATCTTAAAGCGGTTGTATACCGAAAAAAATAAAAATAAACCTGTAAGGCAAAGGCATAATGAGCTAGTATGCACCGCATACTAGCTCATTATGAAATACTCCCCTTAGAACGAAGCTTCCGCAGGGCTGCCTGGTCCCTGCAGAGGGAGTGGACATCTTAGCTGTGTGGATTCTTCCAGGTTTACTGTGAGTGGCCGGAGCCGCGAGAGGTCACTCCCGCGCATGCATGGGAGCCTGTCTTTCCAGCCAACTTTCCTGATGGTGGCAACAGAAAACCATGCCTGTGTAATGTTTGTTCAAAATGGCCACTTGTAGTCGTCATCAAAAGCCTGAGTGACAGGGTGACAACGCAGGAGCACCATTTGGGAGGCAGTGTAAGAATGTTGTCACCCAATACCTGGTATACCCACTGTGAAGGGCCTTAAGCCTTTTTAATGAAAGCTGAAAATGTAAAAGGTTAAAAATAGCTGAAAATCGGGGTGGATAAAAATCAATGACTTTTTAAAAAAAAAAAAAAAAAGTAAAAATCTGATTTTTTTTTTTTTTTTTTTTTATTTAAATTGGATTTTTGCGTTTTTTTAATCAAATTTATTTTAATAGATTCTTACTCCAAAAGCATTTTATCTAAAGATAGTTTTCCATTTAAGCAGCCATAATCATTTAGTTTATTTAGCATGAAATGAAGCTTAGTTATATAGCATGAGGCTGTATATTCTTCAATATTTACATTTTTGGTAAACTCATTCAATGACTCCAAGCTCTGCAAGCTGAGATAACATTCACTGCATTGATGCATTCACACAATGTCACAGTAACCATGAAATAAAACAAAGTTCAGTAATATTTATTTATCCCATTGTTTTGCAAATCTATGTACACTATAAACTGTATGATTGAATTGGTTCTGATGTCGCTGTTTTACTAACCTGACAGCTATTATTCTAAATAGGAAACCTTCATTTTGTTTGCAAATATTAAAGATTCTAACTACCAGCAAGAATAAGTCCTTATATTTAACCACTTCAGCCCCGGAAGGATTTCCCAGTTTAGGACCAGAGCACTTTTTGCTTTAACCGACAATTGCGCGGTCGTGCGACGTTGTACCAGAACAAAATTTGTGTCCTTTTTTTCCCACAAATAGAGCTTTCTTTTGGTGGTATTTGATCCCCTCTGCATCATTTCTGATCACCGCTATAAACAAAAAAGAGCAACCATTTTGCAAAAACATTTTTCTTTTCGCTAAAATACAAGTCCAAAAAAATTATAAAAAAAACTTTTTTTTCGTCGGTTTTGCTGATTTAGATTCTTCCTCATATTTTTGGTAAAAAAAAAAACGCAATCGGCATTTTATTTATTGATTTGCCGCGTTTACGAATGATGAGAATTTATGGGGTTTTTAATTTTTTTCTATGTTTTACTAGTAATGGTGGCGATCTGCGATTTTTAGTGGTACTGCGATATTGCAGCGGACATGTTGGACCATTTTGACACCTTTTTGGGACCATTGGGATTTATGCAGCGATCAGAGCTATGAAAATGCACTGATTACTGTGTAAATGCCATTGGCAGTGAAGGGGCTAACCTGGAGGAGGCGCTCTAAGGGTTCATTGTCTTCCCTCAGTGTGTTCTAACTGTATGGGGGCTGGGCTGGCAGGGGGAGGGGAGTGATCACGGCTTCCATATACAGGAAGCCTGTGATCACAGCCCTTCCTCCTCTGTCAGAACGGAGATCCGTGTTTACTTACACGGACCTCCATTCTCTCACTGCGGGGGAGCCATCGTGGGTAGATTGAGTCCACCCTACCCTCTTCCTGGCCCCCCTGGAACACACTGAGCGCATCTCCAGTGGCGCGCACTTACAATACTCGTTAACGCAGCCGCCGTCAAGTGACGGCGTTTTGCGATAACGAACCACTTTGCTGCCATCAATCCACGTCAATCAGCTAGTGGTTAAAGAGCACCTGTCATTTCAGGTCCATCATGGCAGCGCCTATTAGCGGGCATCCACTCAACTGCTGCCGCCAAGTCCCTCACCTTGTTGTGTCACTGCCACATCACCAGCCGTCCCATTAAAGTGAATGGGACTGTCGGTGAGTCACCAGCGGTCAGAGGAGGAGCCGCTGTGGGACAGAGATGACAGGTGCTCTTTAAAAATTATGATTTAAATCAAGGCCTTTTTACTAGAGATTTAATAAAATGTGCTTTAAATAGTGATTTAAATCAAATCTACCCTGGGGTGTCAGCATCGCCCCCTCAGCCCCCCTTAACTTACCTGAGCCCTCATTCTATCCAGCGCTGTGCACCTCCTCTACTTATGGGTTTTGCTGGGGCACCGGGAGCCATTGGCTCCCAGTGCTGTCAATCAAAGCCAGTGACAAGGAAGTGGGAGGGGGGGTGGACGCAGCAAAAGGACTCGACTCGGGTGGGAGCACCATGGGAAGCTGGCCAGGGAGGAGGGGCCAGGAGCGCCAACAGGGCACCCAAAAAGAGGGAAGTCCCTGCCCGCTCTGTGCGACTCCATTGCACAGAGTAGGTAAGTATAGACATGTTTGTTTTGTTTATTTACCTTTACAACCCCTTTTTAAGCTCATGACATGTTAGTGATTGTGTTTACAGAAGTCTTCAAAATGATTGTGTTGCTCCTCTATTTAGTTTTTATTGCTGAGCAGACCTATACTGTAGTGTAGTTGGTTGGATTGCAGATTATTTGCATTCTTTTACAATCTTTTCCTAGGTAGGAGAGTTCCGGGTTGTGTATATTTAGCTCTTTTGCTGGAGTTACCCTGTTTGGCCTGTAGATGTTTATAAGCCCCGATCAGTGTCTGTGTTGTGTTTCGGTAGCAGAGCTGACACATACATCTGCGATCAGTTCAGAGGTCAGCAATCTGTATTGTGTAATGTGGAGTCTGTGTCTGTGACAGTCACTGTCTGTACTGAGCTGTCACTGGTACCCCATTCTCTATTACTAGACAAACACTCCGCTCTCTGTCTTGGTGACAATAGGGCAGACAACTCCCTGTAGGCTGATCATGGACACACAGGCTGGTATTTAGGTCCACTGGCTACTTTTTATGTTGCTTTGTGTAAAGGTAGGAAAGGATCTGATTATAAGGCTTGTAAATTGAGCTGTCATCCCTGTTTAAAGGGAACACATGACATGCATAATCCATCACATCAAACGTGTCTAAACAGACGCAGATTAATGGTGCGCTCACGTCACTGTCTCTGGTAGCCACACATTTGCATGTCTGCTGGAAGTGGCTGGCTAAATATAATTCAGAATTCGCAGATAAACATAAACGATCGTCCAAGTAGAATATCAGCTCCTATGGCCCCTTTCACACTTGTGCGACTTGGGACTGCAAAGTCGCATGACAAGTCGTACCCCATGATTTCCAATGAGTACCATTCATATCTGTGCGACTTCAAGTCGCACCGACTTCAAAGTAGTAAAAATACAGGAGACAATGGCGCACTGGCCTTGAGCGTTATCCTCAGCTAAATATTTATTAAAGTTAAAAACGTACTCACAAGCAAGCTGTAGAATCAAGCATTGTAGATTCCTTCGAATCCATAACCACAAGCACTGTGCGGTTGGCATCTCACACCAACATGGATGGCTAACGTGTTTCAAGCACACACTTCTATTCTCATTTTGCTTCCTTTCCATTGGTGGAAAACTTTTCTGTGGCTAAAAAAAGTTGAATTTTCAAGTAAATGAGGATTCCTAGGAAACTAGGATAGGTGCTACATGTAGCTGATCTTACAGAATAGAATTATTTGAATTCCAAAATGGGTTCCGTTTCTGTGAATTGTGTTTTTTTTTTTTTTTTTTTTTTTTTAAAGTGGTTCAAACCTCAGACGTTAAATATTAACCACTTCCTGCCTGCGCTACTGCCGAAAGATGGCTACAACCTGGGCTTAGTTTGCAGGGAGGGCATCCATGGATAACGTCCTGTGATCATGCTGTCCGTATGCCCCCTGCAGCGCTCTCTGTAAACGCAGAGTCCTTTGGATTCGCGGATCACAGATCGGGGTAAAGGACCAATCACAACGGCCCTTTACCACGTGATCAGCTGTGTCCAATAACAGCTGGTCACATGATGTAAACACAAGCTGGTTATTGGCTTTTCTTTCCTCGTGCTGACATCCTGAGGAGAGAAAGAGAGAGCCTATAACCACCTTGTGTTAAAGGGATATCGGCGCTGATGATCAGTGCAGTGCCACCAATTAATGCCCATCAGTGCAGCCTCGTCAGTGCCCATCAGTGAAGAAGAATTGCCTGTTTTATAACAGACTATGAAAAACGTTTTTTTTTTTTTCTTTCCTTCAAAATTTTTGGTCTTTTTTTATTTGTTTAGCAAAAAATAAAAAACCCAGTGGTGATTAAATACCACCAAAAGAAATCTCTATTTGTGGGAAAAATGATAAAAATGTCATCAAATGGGCACAGTGTTGCATGACCGCGCAATTGTCACTCTTAAGTGTGATAGCGCTGAAAGCTGAAAATTGGCCTGGGCAGGAAGGGGGTATAAGTGCCCAGTAGGCAAGTAGTAAACAAAGCATATCCTTCTATGGCAGTGGTTCTCAACTCCTGTCCTCAGGATCCACTAACAGGCCAGGTTTACAGGATAACTGAAATACATCACAGGTGATCGCATTTGCTGCTCAGTGATTGCAGAATTCTAGTCTGCATCTCCCCAAGGTAATACTTAACCACTTGCTTACTGGGCACTTAAACCCCTCTCCTGCCCAGACCGATTTTCAGCTTTCAAAGCTGTTACATTTTGAATTACAATTGCACGGTCGTGCAACGCTTTATCCACACAAAGTTTTTATCATTATTTTCCCCACAAATAGAGCTTTCTTTTGGTGGTATTTGATCACCTCTGCGTTTTTTATTTTTTGCGCTATAAGCAAAAAGAACGACAAATTAGAGAAAAAGAACATTTTTTTTAACTTTTTGCTATAACATCCAAAAAAAAATCTATATATATAAAAAAAATGTATTCCTCAGTTTAGGCCGATATATATTCTTCCTCATATTTTTGGTAAACAAAATCCCAATAAACGTACATTGGGTTGCGTACGTGCTATCGTGTCTATAAACTATGGGAATGGATTTATAGCATTTTTATTTTTTTTTTTAACTAGGAATGGCGGCGATCTGCGATTTTTATCGGGATTGCGATATTGCAGCTGAGAGATTGGACACTTTTGACATTTTTTTTGGGACCAATGGCATTTATACAGCGATCAGAGCTAAAAAATAGCCACTGATTACTGTATAAATGTCATTGGCAGGGAAAAGGTTAACCTGCAGGGTGCAATCAAGGGGTTAACTGTTTTCCCTCACTGTCTTCTAACTGTGTGGGGGTTGGGCTTGCAGGGACATAACAGATCTAACTGATCCCCAGTACAGGGATCAGTAGATTTCTGTTATGTCCCCTGACAGAATGGGGAACCACCGTATTTTTTTTTTTTTTTCCAATAAAAGTTTTATTCAAAACAACAGGATACATAGGTGTTACAGAGTAAGGAAATTGCACCATTGTGGTCATAAATCGGGAGATTAGACATATTGTGTACAGATAATGACAAAACAAAGTAACATAGTGGCACAATTGATGTGCGAAGCCAAATAAGATTTTATGAGAGAAAAGGGTGGTATACATACAGGTTGATCAGTAGGGTAACATATAAATACCTTATTATCTAGATGGCTCGCGGTCGCCTGGGCTCACACCTGTAGGACGTCCGCTGTTTGGGTCAGACTGCGGTCCTTGTGCATTAAGGGTGACAGGATTATTCTGTAGCTAGGTGTCTGGTTGAGAGTTGTTAGTGTAGGGTTGGGGTGGGCATGTAGTCTCTTTGGTCTCTCTCCCATCCGTGGGGGGAGAGTACTTTAGAGTGGCCTTGTGCTCGGCGTCCCGAATTGAAGGTGAGTAGGTGCGACTCGTTGTACCAGAGAGGGTAGGGTGGGGGGGGGATGGGTGAGGGAGAGGAGTGTGGGGGTAGAAAAAAAGGGGGGGGGGGTCAGGCCGGGAGGGGGAAGGAAAGGGAAATCCTGTGGGGGGGGGGGC
>BLSH010399748.1:77007-94919 GCA_018402905.1 Glandirana rugosa
TAGAACTTTTTCCATATATCCTTCCACGTTTACCATGCGTTTAGGAGAATCACCGTGGCACGAAACCCTTCGTAACACTTTTTTAGGGTGTTGAGAGTAATAAAAAGTCCAAAGATGAATTAATAAAAACAGTCCTCGTTCATATCTTGAAAAAGGTAGGGGTCTGGATACCCCCTGGTGGCACGTTCTTACGTGGATATAAAAAAGGCCCCTTGCGGTCTCCTGTAATAAGAGACCATCTCTCTTTGGTAAGCGCAATCACAGCGTGGTTGTGGGATTTTTTCACAATGCTTCCCAAAGCACGGTGCCACTAAGAGGATTTGCGTACCATTTGCACCTTCCTATATACCTTTTTCAAGATATGAACGAGGACTGCTTTTATTAATTCATCTTTGGACTTTTTATTACTCTTCAAATGCACTATTGCTTTAGTAGTGGGTCTCTGCAATGACCAAGTTCACTCTATTCAAATAATCATTATTTGTATGATTGCTAGCGCAGCACTTTTTTGCTTTTGATCTATTTTGTGTTTATATCTCACTCTTAGCGCTGCAGCTTTATACACAGATCAAATTTTTAATTCTTCTTACCCTCACTGAGCGCAGTACCATTTTCCTTTGTATATACGGTAGTGATCAAGCCTTACTTTCTGAAAGTCAGAGGTTTTATGTGGTCAATGATAAGGTTGTGGGATTTTCTGTGTATGGTCATGTCTAGGTTGACTCTAGAGCAAGCCGCACATTATACAATTTTCTTTCCTTCAACCCTGGGGCGCTGGGAGGTTTCCCAGCCTTCAGTATACACTGCACAAAAAAAAAAAATAAAACACCGCAACATGCTGGTTGAACCCAAGGTGATCAATGGATTGACTTCAGAAAAACCAGCCTGCCCATTGATGGATCAAAATTTTGGTCCATCTATGGCCAACCAAAGGTCTGATTATGCCGATGTCGGTGATCTGTGACACATCATCCTGTACAATTTACATAATGGCACATGCTAAATTTAATTTTTTTACCACTTTGTCCATGGTTTGTAGTAGATATGACTCATGCCTTCACCTCTCTGTATTGTACTTTTTCTAATAATCCATCATCTACCTGTACCCCACGGCACTGGAAAATAGCCATTCTGTTCTCTGAGTCATGTTGGAATTATGAGTTGGGCCAAATCTTATCAAATGCTGGCATCCGTAATTAAAACCTCACTGTTAGTCTAAAATTTTGTTGCTCGTTGTAATAACTGGAAAGATGATGGATCACTTGGAAGGAATTACCGGAAGTCTTTCTTACAAACATTTGACATGAGGTTTACAGTGGCTTTTACTGCAGTGATGCATTAACATGTAAGGAAAAGAGGGAGTAAATGTATTTGGAGCTTTGTGCAGAGAGGTGCTGTGCTTGCATGTAAAGCCTAGTACACACGATCAGAAAATCTGATAGAAAAATCTCGCATTTGAAGCGATCGTGCAGTCATCTGATTGTTGGTACACTGCTTTTGAGAGACTGCCATGACCATTCTTCTGATATTATCCGAAGGGACCAGAGCTAAAATTTTTATTGTACGATACCAGATTGTACGATTTTCATTTAATCAGTACAGTTCTTTAAGTACATATACTGAGCATTGTGTGGCCCTTTGGTGATATCAGGGGCTGGGGTTGGGGCCTCTGTACCTAATAAACAATCTTGCCATTGGATTAAAGATTTTGTTCACGTTCCCATCAGATCCATTCATGGATTCATCCATAAGGCCTTCTCCGAATCTAAAGTCCAGTGGTTCCTTTATATTCCTATGAGCTTCTCCCCATCTATAGTCTAGTGGCTCCTGTATATCCCTATGGGCTTCTCCCCATCTAAATTCTAGTGGTTCCTTTATATCCCTATGAGCTTCTCCCCATCTACAGTCCAGTGGTTCCTGCATATCCCTATGGGCTTCTCCCCATCTAAATTCCAGTGGTTCCTTTATATCCCTATGGGCTTCTCCCCATCTACAGTCCAGTGGTTCCTTTATATCCCTATGGGCTTCTCCCCATCTACAGTCCAGTGGTTCCTTTATATCCCTATGAGCTTCTCCCCATCTAAATTCCAGTGGTTCCTTTATATCCCTATGGGCTTCTTCCAATCTACAGTCCAGTGGTTCCTTTATATCCCTTTGGGCTTCTCCCCATCTACAGTCCAATGGTTCCTTTATATCCCTATGGGCTTTTCCCCGTCTACAGTCCAGTGGTTCCTTTATATCCCTATGGGCTTTTCCCCATCTACAGTTCAGTGGTTCCTTTTATATCCAGCTGCTGGTTTATAGCACAGATACAGCTGAAAACTTCAGAGCCTTTTGTGCAGCTTGCATACAGATGTTTCAGGCCATCATCACTGCAAGATGGTGACCCCCATTGCTTCTGTGAAATAAGCATTGAGAACAATATTACAGTATATCCAATTGGGTTTTGGTGACGCGGTTATCATCCTTGTCATTTAACCACGTAACCTTAGGACATCCTGGACTTTAAGTGGACATATCTGGATGATTTGCTTTTACGGATGGCGGGAGGGGATGTGTCTGCTCACTTAGTATAAATAAGAATTAGCTAGTGGTCGAAATCATCTTTGTGTGCAGCCTAAACAACTTGGCCCTCAAAATATGAAATAAATTAAAATGCCGCACTTTCTTCTCCTTTTAGCTAAGATGCTCTGCCATCGTTCTGGCCTTCTGGTTGGGATGGTTGGCTGTATGATGGGAGTCCTGAGGGTTCTTTCCCATGTGAAAGAAACCAAATTAAGTGTCCACTGGGTAAGCTGTAGGTAAGGAGTGTTTTCCTGGTGTGGAGGATTCCGATGGCACAGTGCCTCTGGACTGAAGCATTGCTTCCTGGCCTTGTCGAGGGCTAGTAAGGCAGAGAAAGCCCATGTAGTCTATGGGTTTGGGACTCCACTGTGAGAATGGGCACTAGTCTCTATGCACTTTTTTTTATTTATTTTTTTCTTCAAGTTTTTCACTACACTTATACTTGTTTTTCTTTTTTCACTAACAGGATGGTAGGGTGTGGGTCTTTGGGCCTACTTTGAAGTCTAAGGGGGAATGTGACTGGCCCTGAGGTTCCTTTAGGAGGGCCCCTAATCTAGTACTTGGTGGTCGGCTTCAGCTAATCACGAGGGTCCGCTGGGCTTTTCAGCTAGGTGGACAAGAGTGCCTCACAGTAGCCTCCCATTCTGGGGGGTCAACAAGAAAGGGTCCTTCCTCTTCGGGAGGGTACCATATGACACTCCATTGTGCACTTTTTTGTGTGTTCTTAAGCACTCTTTTGGTTTACTTCAATGTTTCGTTTTTGCGCATCGCACCACGGGCAAAAAAGAAAAGAAGATAGAGCTATATTCATAAGAAAAAAAAATCCTTTCCTGCAGCACTTCACCCTCCTGATGAAAATCTATAAAGCTGAGCTCCAGAAATTATCTTTATTGCATATCTACATTGGTCCAAACTTGGATCATGTTAAGTATGCAATACAGATAAAACCTAGTACCGCTTGAATGCCCCCCAAACCTGAGTCAGTTGGATCAGCATGTGAAAAGTCTGGTGCGAGACAGAATCGGCTTGTCAAGCTCCAGTAGACTTCAACATGGTGGCTGTCTGCACACAGACACCGACTACCTGTTGCATGAATGTAAAGGGTAAAAGATGGCTTCAGCTCCTGTTGTTCACCTGTAGAGAACTCCCCAAACGTGTTCTGCCCTTTTTGTAGCTTAAAGTAGAGCTATGGGCAAAACTTTTTTTTTGTTTCATTTTGGATAGAATAAGCGAGGGTTATAACCGCTGTCAGATTTTTTTTTTCGCCATCTCTGTCCCATTGCGAAAATTTCCCTTCACTTCCTGTCCCATAGCCAAACAGGAAGTGAGAGGAGATCTTTGCAAATTAAAGGAATGTTTTTGGGGACCCCCTGCTCACCAGAACTAGTGTCCCCATTGGAAGATTTCCCATCTATTACTTTTCTGGGAACGACCCAAAAACTGGGGTTTTCTTTTTACTTTCAATGATAATGGAAAACAGGACAAATAGAGCTGGTGAATCTCCTTAACGGGGGCACAAACCGCAATGAAAACTGACAGAGGCTCCAATCCCTCTCCACTCTGCCCAAAACTAAACAAAAAGCTTTGCCTTTAGGGTCAGTACACACCATATGCAGTCCAGTGCGTTTTTTTTATGCAGCAAAAATGCATGGAAAGTAGATTATATGGTTTTCAATGGCGTAGTTCACACTGGTGTGGTCAGTTCCAGTGCGTTCCAGAAAAAAGAAGTAGAACATGCTGCATTTTTTTCTGCACTGAACTGTAATGGAATGCGGAAAAATGTACCAAAAACGCACCAGAACTTGCCAGAAACGCACCGGAAAGCATAAAAAATGCACCGGAACTGGGGCGGGGGGAAGCACTGGACTGCATCAAAAATGTGCATGCAGAAAAACACCTGGAACGCAACCGGACTGCGCTTCTATGGTGTGAACTGGCCCCAAGTTATACTTTAACTGTAGAGGCCTCTTCAGACTGTCTGCACTGTGCAACAAGAACTGAGAGCAAGGGAGTTTTCTGTTTCCCCATTCCTGTGTGATTCAGTGTGGTCTGCGTAAGGAGCCACTTTACTGCTCTGCACTCATGTAATCACTGAAGACCACAGACTGTTAGAAGCAGACCAGCTCCTGCATAGGGTTAGCAAAGTCCTGCATCACATTTTATTGCTGACTTCCTATTGTGGCCTCTATGATTAAGCCCCAAAAAAGGTGAAACTCATGTGAGGAGTTCTCTATAGGTGGAGAACAGGAGCGGAAGCCATCTTTTGCCCTGTCTTCCAACTCATCTCGTGTGTAGACAAGCTGCAGATAAATAGGTTTATCATAGTGGGGAAAATATCATTGTCTGCATCCGTGATCTGTATATTCATTACAGTTTTTATCAGGAGAGTTGGCGGTGGGGTGGGAAAAGGACTTTTTTCTCTATATTCAGTTCCATTATAATGCATAACTGGGCTGCATGGTGCGTGTGTTTTGAGTTGTCATTTTTTTTTTTTTTTATTTCTCCAAAGGTCTGCTTTAAATATTACTGTTTTTCATTTATTGTACAGGTGAGTCTCTGTAGTAGAAATGTATTTTTAGTGTGTTTTCCTGGAATTGGTTGAGTAACCAGAATATTATGTGCGTTTTTGTTTCCAGGCTAGAAATCTACAGACGGGAGAGCTGGCCGCAGTGAAAATTATTAAGCTGGAGCCTGGTGAGTAGACGCTGCTTTATTCTGCATGCTTTCCCATGAATGGTTAATGTGTCGCTGTGCAGAGTTTCGTTATCCTGTGTCTTCAGCATGTTCGTGGTTTCCTTGCAGGAAGTGTTCAAACAGCTCCGAGACATCAATCTTGTGAAAGCACCATGGGGTTAAAGCCAAGAGTGTTTTGCCTTTAATTTGTTACCTACCACTACCTTATTTTTTTTAAATTTTTTTTTTTTTTTAGCAATGAACCTAATGATGTAAATTCTGTTGAACATATGCAGATTTACCAAGCAACTTTAAAGAACTTAATTTTTACTTCTGTCTTTGATCTTTGATGTGTTTTGAGATTGGTCACTGCAGGTCCAGGCCAAGTTTGCGTTGCCTATGTTCAGACTGCCGGTGTCTGCACTGTGCAACAAAGACTGAGAGCCAAGGACGTTTTCTGTTTCCTATTCCTGTGTGATTCAATGTGGTCTGGTCTGTGTCGGGAGCCACTTTACTGCTCTGCACTCATGTAATCACTGAAGACCACAGACTGCTAGAAGCAGACAGGCTCTTGCTTAGGTTTAGCTAAGCCATGCATCACATTTTATTGCTGACTTCCCATTGTGGAGAGCACTTCTATAGAGATCACGAATGTCTTCCTTGCCCTCAGATCCAGTCCACGGGCATGTACTTTGCACACTACAGCTATATTTATGCATGGTTTCCCTGCTTAATATGCTTCTATGCTGCTACACAATCATGAAATCATTACGGTTTGCAATGTACAATGGTTTTTTGATTGTATAGCAGCATAAAAAACATAGTTTATGACCGTGAAGACATTGATTCATACAGGTATGCCGAGCAGATGTCTTTCTTGTTTTCTCTTCTAGTTCAGACAAGGTGACTGTAAACAAGGCAATGTTTACACCAGGGGTAGGCAAACTTAGAGGCGGAGATCTACCTGAACAACATAGGGGAAGTCTATGATCACCGGGCAGTGCTGTCTCCTCACACCGGATTTAAACCTCTAATTGCTCTACTACAGCGTCGCAATAGCATGCATTGCGTGCCAATCATGGGTTTAAATCATGTGGTGAGGCAACATATCGCCGCCTCCACCACCTGTCAAACACACTCAGTTCGCTTTTCAGAGGAGCAGCATGGCCTGCTACACTTGTGAATGAGCCCTTAGTTGCATTCCTCAGTGGTGCACCTGGAATGCTTGCTCGTTAGGGTTTGTTCACATGCATGTAAACTGCAGCACATCAGTGTGAAAGCAGCCCTATACTATAATGCTCAGTGTATTGCTTCACACTGACCTGAAGATCTCTTCTGTCCTGCTGCTGGCACCACGCTGGGATTACAGGTGGAGTGCAGTTGGTATCACTCAGCATGGGACAGCAGCCGGCACTACAGGAGAGGTGCCGGCTTATGCAGCTCTCGCTCCTTGCTACACCTTCAAATTCAACCAATAGTCCCTCTACAGCCGTGGCCAAAAGTTTTGAGAATGACATGAATATTAATTTTCACAAAGTCTGCTGCTTCAGTGTTTAGATCTTTTTGTCAGATGTTACTATGGGATACTGAAGTATAATTACAAACATTTCATTAGTGTCAAAGGCTTTTATTGACAATTACATTTTTATGGCATTTAGTTCATTTTCATGACAAAGAAGGTCTCTGCTATTAATTGCAATTCATTTGATCACACTCCATAAGATTCTGGACTATGTGCAAATTACCATCATAAAAACTGAAGCAGCAGACTTTGTGAAAATGTGTATATATATATTTCTCTTTCGTTCGTCGACAGGCACAGCGACTCTTAGGACTAAGAGGGTTATACTGCCCTCTTGAGTTTACTAGGCAGAACAGGCAGTTCTAACAGCAAAAAGAACAGTAACAGTCACAGCCCCTCCCAGGGGGTAGTCCCCACGGGCAGATAACCCCACAGCCAGCTCTGCTAGCTCAGTTTTATTTTGCCTAGTGCAAGGAGTTGGACCTAGGCTCCCTGTTGGCATCTGTGGTACCTCTCTGGTCCACTTTGGCTGTCAGGAGACAGCCTCACAGATGAAGACTTCAATCACGCAGCCGTGTTGGGCAACAGGCTGGGTCTCTGACCCAGGTAGTCTCTCCAGCCTGCCATCACGCGCTAGACCGGATGCTTTGCACTGGGTCGAAAGCGCCTGACCCCGAACTGGACGGTGTGGTCCCGCGGGTTAAACGCCCTGCTGACGCACGCAGTGCGCCCTGGGCCAACAGCTCCCTCCGGCTTAGCCGGGAGCGCGAACACTGTCCCGGGTGGGATCCCTGCACCGCCCGTCTAGATGGGGTAAGTACGCCCCCTCCCCTCCTCCTCGGGGGTCCGGGGGGGGGGGCTGGCGGGTCCCAGCCCCCTCCGGGGTGACCGCCAGGGGGGCTTCTCCGTTGCGGGGACCCCCTCGAGCTGTCGGGTGGCGAGGTTCCCGACGCTCCTGATAGCGGGGATGAGTCTGAGCCGTCCGCTGCTGTGCACGAGAAGGCTTTTGTAGACGCTCTGATCACTTCAGTGCGTAAGATCCTGCGATTTGGATGAAACGGCGGGACCCTCTCGGAGGGTGCCCGTTCCCTTCGGGTCACAGACAGGGCCCTGCGGCTAAGGTCTTTCCGTATGTGGACTTTCTCGATAAGTTGGTTTACAAGGATTGGGCTGGGCCTCAGAGCTCCCCTCCTATCCCGAAGTGTTTCGCTGTGCGTTATCCCTTTGAGGATAAATTATTGAAGAAGTGGGCATCGCCCCCCCGTGGTTGACCCATCGGTGTCCCGCCTGTGCAGGGCGACCACTATCCCGGTGAAGGGCATGCCGTACTTTAAGGACCCGGCTGACAGGAAGGCTGAGGCTTTTGTCAGGTCCCTATTTGTTCTGATGGGATTGGCCATGTGGCCCGTGGTGGCTTCTACGCTGGCGTCGCAAACGCTCACTGAGTGGGCAAAGTGGTTGCACAGCGAGTGTGTGGACCTCGCTGACCGGATGGTTCAGTTGGCTCAGTATCTGTGCAATGCTGCCCTGGACGCAGCCCCCCTGGTATCCAAGGCGTCCGCGGTCTCTGTGGTGGCCAGGCAGTGGCTTTGGCTGAAGTGCTGGTCTGCAGACATGCCTTCTAAGGGGACCCTGATGGATTTACCTTTCCAGGGGGGGCGGCTCTTCGGTGACTCTTTGGACGAGGTAATCAAAGATCTCACCGGAGGCAAGAGCTCCTTCCTCCCGAAGCCCAGGAGGAGTGTGGACTTCCGTCGCCGTCAAGGGCCTTCCTTTCTGGCCTATAGGCGGCCTTTTCGTCCCTCCCATGCCTCGAACAAGGGTCCACAGCTCGCCAAGGCCCCCGCGGGTGGACAGAAGCCGCGTAAGCGCACCAAGCCAGAGGACAAGGTCTCCTCCGCATGAAGGGTTGCCCCTGCCCGGTGTTCGGGTGGGGGGACGTCTCCTGGGGTTCGCAAACAGGTGGTTTTCCCACATCTCGGACCGCTGGGTGCTCGTGGTGTTCTCCTCAGGGTACAGCATAGAATTCCGTTCCCGCCCCCAGACAGGTTCTTCGCCTCCAACCTGCAGCTGCCTGCGGGCCCTGTTTGGGGAGGTGCAGGACCTGTTGGGTCATGGGGTGGTTGTCCCCGTTCCTCGAGCGGAACGTTCCCAAGGGTTTATTCCAACCTTTTCGTGGTTCCGAAGAAGAATGGGGTTCATCCCATTCTGGCTCTGAAGGACCTCAACAGGTTTGTGCGGGTTCGCAGGTTTCGCATGGAGTCGGTCCGCTCGGTAGTAGCAGCCCTGCCCCAGGGTGACTTCCTGGCCTCCCTCGACATCAAAGATGCGTACCTGCATGTTCCCATCTGCGCCCAGCACCAGTGCTTCCTGTGCTTTGCGGTTGGAGAGGATCACTACCAGTTCGTAGCTCTTCTGTTTTGGCCTGGCCTCGGCGCCTCGGGTCTTCACCAAACTGCTGGCCCCGGTTCTGGCTCTGCTGAGACAGAGGGGTATCGCGGTGGTGGCGTACCTGGACGACCACCTCCTGCGAGCGGAGTCGACTCCAGCGCTCAGGGACAATGTGCCGATTACCCTGCACACTCTGCAGGAATTCGGATGGGTGATCAACCTCCCGAAGTCGGTCTTTATTCCTTCTCACCGCCTGGAGTATCTGGGGCTGATCCTGGATGCGGCCCAGGCGAAGGTTTTTCTTCCGCCAATCAAGCGGCAGACGCTTCAGTCGGCGGTTCGGTCCCTGCTGTCCCAGAAATGGGCCTCACTTCGGTTTAGCATGCGGGTTCTAATGGTGGCCTCCTTCGAGGCGGTCCCCTATGCTCACTATCACACCCGGGTTCTGCAACGGGAGATTCTCCTGAGATGGGATAGGTCCCCATCTTCCCTGGATCAGGTGATCAGAATGGATCACCCAGTGAGGGCCTCGCTGCTCTGGTGGCTGCGGTCCCCGGCTCTTCGTTCGGGGAAGTCCTTCTTCCCCTTCACTGGACAGTGATCACGACGGCCGCCAGCCTGACAGGCTGGGGTGCAATCCTGCGGTTGCTTTCAGCCCAGGGACGGTGGTCTCCGGAGGAGTCTCGTCTCCCGATCAGTGTCCTGGAATTGTGGGCGATTTGGTGCTACCTCTCCCATTGGCCGTCGAGGCTACACGGGTGCCCAGTCCGGATTCAGTCGGACAATGCCACGGCTGTAGCATACGTGAACCACCAGGGCGGGACGAGAAGCTCGGCTGTGGCCTCGGAGGTAGCCCCCCATCCTGCGGTGGGCAGAAAGCCACGTTCCGGCAATCTCTGCCGTCCACATACCGGGCGTAGAAAATTGGCAGGCGGACTATCTCAGTCGTCAGCGCCTGGACCAGAGAGAGTGGTCCCTGCACCTGGATGTGTTTCAGCAGATTTCCTTGAGACGGGGTGTCCCGGACGTGGACCTGCTCGCGTCCTGTCTCAATCGGAAGGTGCAGGACAAGGGATCCCTTGGCCAACGCGGCGGATGCTTTTGTGGCCCCGTGGGCTCGGTATCGACTCATCTATGCCTTTCCTCCTCTCAAGCTGCTTCTGCGCAGAATAGAGGCAGAGGGCATTCTGACCACTCTGGTAGCTCCCAATTGGCCAAGGAGTCCGTGGTACGCCGACGTAGTACGGATGGTGGTGGACGTCCCCTGGCGACTCCCGCTTTGCAAGGATCTTCTGTCCCAGGGCCCATCTTGCACCCTCTATGGCTTTAACGGCCTGGCTATTGAATCCCAGGTGTTGAGGGATTGGGGGGTTTCGGACTCGGTGATTCCTACCATGTTGAAGGCATGAAAGGCTACTTCACGTAAGATTTATCACCGCACCTGGAAGGCTTACATCGCCTGGTGCGAGGCCGGGGGGGTGACCCTCGTTCCTTCTCTGTGTCTCAGGTTCTGGCCTTCCTGCAGAAGGGCCTCGACCAAAAACTGGCGTTGAGCACTATCAAGGGTCAGGTTTCTGCTCTGGCGATCTTTCTTTTTTTCAGCGTCCTTTGGCGACGCATTCGTTGATTCGTACTTTCATGCAGGGGGTTCGGCATGTCGCCTCCCAGGTACGGTCGCCTTTGGCGCCATGGGACCTCAATTTGGTCCTTGGTACTTCAGTAGCCACCTTTTGAGAATATCAGTGGCTTTCCTGGTGGCTATCACATCCGCCCGGCGGGTGTCTGAGTTGGCGGCCCTGTCTTGTAGGTCCCCGTATCTGGTCCTACACAAGGATATGACTGTCCTGCGCCCGTCACCTCCTTTTTTCCCTGAATGGTGTCATCTTTCCACATCAATGAGGACATTGTCCTTCCTTTGCTTTGCCCACGCCCATCTCACCCTAAAGAGGTCGCTTTGCACTCCCTGGACGTTGTGTGGGCCCTGCGGGTGTATCTGGCGTCCACGGCCTCCTTACGGAGGTCAGATGCTCTTTGTCGTGGTGGATGGCCCACGCAAAGGTTTGGTGGCCTCATCGGCCACTATCACGTTGGATTAGACAGATGGTGACCCTATGCGGTTCGGGGTCTGGAGCCTCCCTTCTCGGTCACGGCTCACTCTACCAGGGCGATTAGCACTTCCTGTGCTTTTCGACATCAGGCGTCAGTGTCTCAGGTGTGCAAGGCGGCTACTTGGACCTCTGTGCACACCTTCTCAAAGTTTTACAAAGTTGATGTTCTAGCATCCTCGGATGCTGCGTTTGGCCGCAAGGTTTTGTATGCGGCCGTGTGAGACACGTGATGTTTCTCACCGAGGGTTCAGTTGGGTGTAGTTCTGTTGTTCTGTTACCCACCCCTCATTTTTGGCTCTGCTTTTGGACATCCCACTTAGTCCTAAAAGTCGCTGTGCCTGTCGACGAACGAAAGAGAAAACGGGATTTTTTTGACTTTCCGTAAAATCCCTTTCTCTGAGTTCGTCAACAGGCACAGCACCCACCCCTCTGATGTTGCACTGCTTGTTATGAACTGAGCTAGCAGAGCTGGGTGTGGGGTTTTCTGCCAGTGGGGACTGCCCCCTGGGAGGGGCTGTGTCTGTTACTGTTCTTTTTGCGGTTAGAACTGCCCGTTCTGCCTAGTAAACTCCTGAAGAGGGCAGTATAACCCACTTAGTCCTAAGAGTCGCTGTGCCTGTCGACGAACTCTGAGAAAGGGATTTTAGGGCAAGTCAAAAAAATCCAGTTTTTGTAATTTTCAAAATTTTTGGCCACAGCTGTACATTGCAGTCTGTTTGATGCTCTGGAATGGCAGGTCAGCAAGCCCAGACTGCGATCTACCAGTCTCCTGATTCCTGACCCCCCATTTACATTGACCTGGGCATGTGAGGATAGTTCTCAAAAGCATGGGGAAAAAGGTCAGCTGTATTACGTCTATGTTTTTATGTTGCTTGGTATCAGTGGAGAAAGTGAATCTTTCGCATATGCTCTACCTGTGATATGTTTTCTGTGTTATTTTTTTTTGTTATTTTCCTTGTGTATAATCTTTTTCCCCTTTTCATGATTTTTCCGTTTACCATGTTTCTTTTGTTTCTGCCTACTTTTTTCAAATTTTCTCGGTTCCCTGGTTTGATACGTACACAGAACGTAGTGGAGGAGGAAATAGAAAATAAATGGAGACAAATGTTCTATATCTGATAGTATGTGATGTATGTGTTACCAGGGAGGAGGAGCTGCTGCTGCTGTGTCCCCAGAACTACATCCTGCAGGCGACCAGCATTGGCAAGCTTCCCTCCCACGACCTGCTGCTCTGAGCTCCCCGACATCTGTAAGGCTGTCAAATGACGCTACAGGGTACAGTGGCCAGTGCTCGGCAGCAGGAGTAAAGCTTGCTGCCTGCTTTGCCCACTCTACAAGCTGCCATGATAAATTGCTTCTACTGCTGCTGAATGGCTGTCAAAGAAACTGCTGAGCTGTGCGCATTAAACTAGACTCTGTCAGCGCTATGTGGAGAGACCTGCCACTTTGACAACTATACTGGATTTCGACTCTATAAGGACAGCGAACAGGAGGAGATCAGTGAACCGCTGTATACTGATCTCCTCTGCAACCAGAAAACCTGCAGGTTTCCAGCATTTAGCATTTGCATGTTCTCCCCTTCAGGCTTCCAGTGCCCTGAACCGCCTCAGATACAGATCAGGGATTCCCTGCACCTTATCTGTTTCTAATTGATCATAGTGGAGGCATCAGGTGGTCTATAATAGACTATTGATGTCTCCATAAAGAGTACTCAACAAACCATTAAAAATAAATATTTATCTCTGTACGTATTATGTGCCACTGCCCATACACTCTGCACTCCCCTCCTCTATGTACAGCACCGCATCATACCCTCTGCACTTGTCTCCTACTGGCCTATGTCAAGCCTGCACTCCTCTCCTCCACATACTTCCCCAAACCAGACTCTCCACACTTCTCTCTTGTACATGCTGTCATACCCTCCACACTTCTCTCCTCAACGTACAGGTCCATGTCGGACCATCTGCACTCCTTTGCACATACTGCCCCATGCCAGACCTTCCATACTCCTCTCTACTGCCCTATGTCAGACCCACTTTACTCCTGCATATTCTACCCCATGCCAGACCTTCCATACTCCTCTCTGCACATACTGCCCTATGTCAAACCCTCTGCACTCCTCTCCTGCATATACTGCCCCATGCCAGGTCTTCCATGCTCCTCTCTGCACATACTGCCCTATGTCAAACCCTCTTTACTGCTCTCCCACACATACTGCCCCATTGCCAGACCTTCCATACTCCTCTCTACCGCCCTATGTCAGACCCACCTTACTTCTCTCCTGCACATATTGCCCCATGCCAGACCTTCCATGCTCCTCTCTGCACATACTGCCCTATGTCAAACCCTCTGTACTCCTTTCACACAACATATGGCCCCATGCCAGACCTTCCATACTCCTCTCTGCACATACTGCCCTATGTCAGACCCTCCGCACTCCTCTCTGCACATACTGCCCCATGCCAGACCTTCCATACTCCTCTCTGCACATTACTGCCCCATGCCAGACCTTCCATGCTCCTCTATGCACATACTGCCCTATGTCAAACCATCTGTACTCCTTTCCCACTACATATGGCCCCATGCCAGACCTTCCATACTCCTCTCTGCACATACTGCCCTATGTCAGACCCTCTGCACTCCTCTTGTACATACTGCCCCATGCCAGACCTTGCATACTCCTCTCTCTACATACTGTCCTATGTCAGACCCTCTGCACTCCTCTCCCACACATACTGCCCCTTGCCAGAAATTCCATACTCCTCTGCACATACTGCCCTATGTCAGACCCTCTGCTCTCCTCTCCCACACATGCTGCCCCCTGCCAGACCTTCCATACTCCTCTTTTACATAGTACTTGCTGTGTCCTACATTCTGCACTTCCCTCTTCTACAAATTACCCCACATCAGACCCTCCACATTCCTCTCCTGCACATATTGCCATATAAAACGCTTTGAGATTTTTCGCAATCTCCCCAATCTTGCTTGTTCTGGAATGGGCACACATCTGCTGGTGTGACTAATGCTGAAGCAGAGGTCACATTGTTCTGGGGAGTGATACTTGACATTTTCCTGTATACTGATATTTTTGCTATATTTCCTTAATTATGGCTTCCGCTTTAAAAAAAAAAAAAAAAAAAACGAAACGGATTTCTGCACAGATGAGTGGATTGCGTTGTGTTCTTGTGTTTGTACTTTCACCAAGGTCCCTTGTGTGAGAACTGTCACCTGTGTTCAGGAAGGCAGCTGATTGTTTTGTGCTGTTTATTCCTTCATGGTTTTACCCCTCAGTGATCACGTTTTGAGTCAAATCAGTTTTGACATTTTTTACATGTAAGTTTAATATATGATGGTAGCTCTTCCTTTTACTAAACAACCATGCCATAGACCTGTGTGGTTGGAACATAGCACTGCACCCTTGAGCTGGATCATTCACAAGGAAGCCTAGGCAGCAGCCTGGGGCCCTGTGCATATACCCCTGGGGCCCTGTGCATATACCCCTGGGGCCCTGTGCATACCCCTGGGGCCCTGTGCATATACCACTGGGGCCCTGTGCATACCCCTGGGGCCCCTGTGCATACCCCTGGGGCCCCTGTGCATATACCCCTGGGGCCCCTGTGCATATACCCCTGGGGCCCCTGTGCATATACCCCTGGGGCCCCTGTGCATATACCCCTGGGGCCCCTGTGCATATACCCCTGGGGGGCCCCTGTGCATATACCCCTGGGGGGCCCCTGTGCATATACCCCTGGGGGGCCCCTGTGCATATACCCCTGGGGGGCCCCTGTGCATATACCCCTGGGGGGCCCCTGTGCATATACCCCTGGGGGCCCTGTGCATACCCCTGGGGCCCTGTGCATACCCCTGGGGCCTAGCTGCAATTTTGATGCTCATTAAGGAAAAAAAGAGGAACAGCACACTTGGTCAAAGATGTGCATCTTGCTCTCATTTATAGGGGGAGGGATGTGCCTGTAGACTGTTGGTGCCTGATGTCAGTACAGGCCATGAAAAGTGGGTGACTTCTCTGCACCTATTGCAATCCTTGTCAATCAAAGAAGGGCCAAAGCTGCTACCTTGCCTAGATCCGCATTCAGCCCAATCTGCCTGAGGCAGCCCTGTGGCTTGGAACTGGTCATTACAAGCTGACCGTGTTTTGCTAGTGGGAATAGCTGGACTTCATAGAGAAAAATTGCCATCATGAGGCCAGTTAAGGATCTATACATATTCAGTAAATATGTCATTGATGGTAGAGCCAGGCCAAACATAGAAAATTATTTATTTTAGTTTTTCAAATGTACCCAGAAATGCAAATGTTAACCTGAATTTAAAAATATATATCTGTGCTCAAATCCCAATAGCTTGTACATGTATTTAAACTATCAGGTGCTAAAAGGGTGTGACCACATATTAACCCTACAAATTCTGGATGGACCCTCTGCACACTGCTACACCCTTCCCAGCAAACCGCAATGAAAAACATGGACCTCACATACAGTTGTGCTCATAAGCTTACATACCCTTGCAGAATTTATAATTTCTTGGCGATTTTTCAGAGCATATGAATAACCCAAAAACTTTTCTTTCACTCATGGTTAGTGTTTGGCTGAAGCCAATCAACTGTGTTTACTCTTTTTAAATTTTATGACAACAGAAACTACCCAAATGACCCTGATCAAAAGTTTACATACCCTGGTGATTTTGACCTGATAACATGTACACAAGTTGACACAAAGGGGCTTGAATGGCTATTAAAGGTAACAATCCTCACATGTGATCTGTTTGCTTGTAATTAGTGTGTGTGTGTGTGTGTGTGTGTGTGTGTGTGTGTGTGTGTGTGTGTGTGTGTGTGTGTGTGTATAAAATGTCAATGAGTTTCCGGACTACTGACAGACCCTTGCATTTTTCATCCAGTGCTGCACTGACGTTTCTGGATTCTGAGTCATGGGGAAAGCAAAAGAACTGTCAAAGGATCTGCGGGAAAAGGTAGTGGAACTATATAAAACAGGAAAGGGATATAAAAAGATATCTAAGGAATTGAGAATGCCAGCAGTGTTCAAACTCTAATCAAGAAGTGGAAAAAGAGGGGTTCTGTTGAAACCAAACCACGGTCAGGTAGACCAACTAAAATTTCAGCCACAATTGCCAGGAAAATTGTTCAGTATGCAAAGAAAAACTCACAAGTAACTTCAGGTGAAATACAGGACTCTCTGAAAACATGTGGTGTGGCTGTTTCAAGATGCACAATAAGGAGGCACTTGAAGAAAGATGGGCTGCATGGTTGAGTCGCCAGAAGAAAGCCATTACTACGCAAATGCCACAAAGTATCCCACTTACAATACGCCAAACAGCACAGAGACAAGCCTCAAACCTTCTGGCACAAAGCTCAATTTTGGTCTCATCACTCCAAATGACTATTTGGCCACAACCATAAACACTAAATTTGGAGAGGAGTCAACAAGGCCTGTGATGAAAGGTACACCATTCATACTGTGAGACACTGAAGTGGATCGCTGAAGTTTTGGGGATGTGTGAGCTACAAAGGCACAGGAAATTTGGTCAAAATTGATGGCAAGATGAATGCAGTTATCAAAAAATACTGGAGGAACATTTGCATTCATCAGCCAGGAAGCTGTGCATGGGACGTACTTGGACATTCCAACATGACAATGATCCAAAACACAAGGCCAAGTCGACCTGTCATTGGCTACAGCAGAATAAAGTGAAGGTTCTGGAGTGGCCATCTCAGCCTCCTGACCTCAATATCATTGAGCCACTCAAATGTGCAGTTCATGCAAGACAGCCCAGGAACCAGAATGGGCAGCTTTACCATCTGAGAAGATAAAGAGCCTCATCCACAAATACCACAGAAGACTTCAAGCTGTCATTGATGTTAAAGGGGGCAATACACGGTATTAAGAACTGGGGTATGTAAACTTTTGGTCAGGGTCATTTGGGTAGTTTCTGTTGTCATTATGATTTAAAAAGAGTAAACACAGTTGATTGATAATAAATGGCTTCAGCCAAACACTAACCATGAGTGAAACAATGTTTTTTTTTTTTTTGTGTTCTCATTCATATTCTCTGAAAAATGGCCAAGAAATCATAAATTCTGCCAGGGTATGTAAACTTATGAGCACAACTGTATATTGCAATACATGTTTAAAGTGATTGTAAAGTTTCGGTTTTCTTTTTCAATAAAAATAACAAACATGTTCTACTTACCCGCTCTGTGCAGTTGGTTTTGCACAGAGTAGCCCAGATCCTTCTCTTCTTAGGTCCCTCTTTGGTGCTTCTGGACCCTCCCTCCTAGCGAGTGCCCCAACAGCAAGCAGCTTGCTATGGGGGCACCCAAGCCGAGTCACAGCTCTCTGTGTCCAATTAGGCACGGAGCTTTGGCCCTGCCCCGTCCCCTCTCTCTCCTGATTGGCTGGCTGACTGACAGCAGCGGGAGCCAGTGGTGCCTCTGCTTTGTCTCAGCCAATCAGGAGGGAGTGTCTCAAACTGCCGAGACACTCATAGACATCGCTGGAAAGAGATGGGGCTCAGGTAAGGTGCTGGGGCAGTTTCTGCACACTGAAGGCTTTACATCTTAAAGCATAGATTTCATTAAAGTGATTTCAAAGTCTTTTTTTTTTTTTTTTTTTTTTTTTTTT
>BLSH010399748.1:115116-129444 GCA_018402905.1 Glandirana rugosa
GTATCAAGTCTGTTTTTCGTCGAACTGATGTGCTATGCAGAGCAGGGGGATTATATGCTGAGGTGAGGATGACCCCCTGGGAGGGGCCAACCTACGCTTTTGTTTGTTTTTGCCTAGTCTACTCCTAGTAGGATGAGCATAACCCCATGTGTCATAAGAAGGCTGCGTCTGTCAGTGAACTCAGAGAAAAGGATTTTACGGTAAGTTATACAAAAAATCCATTTTTCTCTGAGTTCATTGACGGACGCAGCACCCACCCCTCTGTGTTCTGAGTTTGTACTGCTCGTTACGAATTGAAGTGCTAGCAGGGCGAAGGGGGTAATGCAGAGTGAGGACTGCACCCTGGGAGAGGCTAGCTTGCTTTTTGTCTGAACTATGTTCTGCCTAGTCTACTCCTGGTAAAAGGTGCATACCCACATGTCAAGATTAAGAGGCTGTGTCAGTCAATGAACTCAGAAGAGGATTTTACGGCAAGTCAAAAAATCCTATTTTTTAAGGCAACTCCCCCTCCCTCTCTTCTCTGGCCACAGGCAGTCGCCTGGCATGGAGGTCGCTTCAGGTCGCGTTGTAATGCCCAAAGTAGCTCTGAAGTCTTTTAAATCGCCTAGCAAAGTCAGATCGCCTAGGTGTGAACCGAGCCTCATAGGAATAAAAGTGATAAAAATAAAGGTACAGTGTAAAAAAAAAAAAAAGTAAAATAAATAAGAAAAAAAAATGTAAAGCGCCTCATCCCTCTGTGCTCGCACGCAGAAGCGAATGCATAGGTAAACTGTGCTCAAGCCAAACATGAGGTATCGCCACAATCGTTTGAGAGCAATAATTCTAGCGCAGGACCACCTCTGTTACTTTAAACTGGTAACCTGTAAGCATATTTAAAGTGTCGCCTAAGTACCATAGATTGTCGCCATTCCACGAGTGCACACAATTTTAAAGCATGACATGTTCTGTATCTATTTACTCGGCATAAAATCTTTTTTCACATTCTACATTAAATTGGTGTAGCTATTGTGTTTTGTTTTTTTAAAATGTATTAACCACTTCAGCCCTGGAAGGTTTTACCCCCTTAATGACTAGGCCATTTTTTGCGATACGGCACTGCGTTCTTTTAACTGGCAATTGTGCAGTCATGCGACACTGTACTCATGTCCTTTTTTTTTCCCACAAATAGAGCTTTCTTTTGGTGGTATTTGATCACCTTTGCGGTTTTTATTTTTTGTGCTATAAACAAAAAAAAACACCGACAATTTTGAAAAAAAAAAAAAAAATTATTTTCTGCTATAAATAATCCCAATAAAAAAATGTAAACTATCACATTTTTTTCATCAATTTAGGTCAATATGTATGCTGCTACATAAGCGTATATTGCCCAATAAGGGTATATTGATTGGTTTGTGCAAAAGTTATAGTGTCTACAAAATAGCGGATATATTTATGGCATTTTTATTATATATATTTTTTTTTTCTACTAGTAATCGTGGCGATCAGTTATTTTTCTAGCAGGACTGTGACATTGTGGCGGACATATCGGACACCTAACACTTTTTTTGTGAACCAGTGACATTATTACAGTGATCAGTGCTAAAAATATGCACTGACGTACTAATAACACTGGCAGGGAAGGGGTTAACTGTGTTCCCTAGGTGGGTTTACTAACTGTATGGGGGGGTGGGCTGCCTGGGATAACACTGAGATCTGTATGCTGACCCACACCAATATGGTGCAATAATGGAATTCTATAATGGTGTCATCCTTGTTTTGATGATAAAACACTTGGGTCACACCTTTTTAGTCTTCAGTCTTTCTCTTCCATTTATTTTCACACCGTGCTTTAGTCTTTGCTGTGCTCTGTGTATTATTGCCGGTCTGCTCTTCACATCCTAGTGAAGTCAGTGTAATAATCTTCTGATACTTCATTTCTCTGTTGTCGTCACCCCTTATTTATCTGAATTGTATCCCTTTTAGCAAACTTGTGCAGTCCCTTGTGTACTTTATTGCTGTGCATTCTATCACCCGCTCCTTGCTGAGCATTTTCCATCTGCACATTCTTTCTGCTCGCTCTCTCTCTTCTCGGCTCTATGTACTCTTTCTGCTCTCTTCTGCTGTGCATTCTTTCTCTGCTGTCTTGTGCTGAGTATTGTTCTCCCTCCGGTCTTGTGGTGTTTTTATTGTTTTTGTTTTTCCTCTGCTGGGATGTGTATTTTTTTTTCTCTCTGCTTCCCCATGTTTTGCGTTCTTCTTGCCCTCTCTTGCTGTGCATTGCCCCCTACTGTCCCACGCTGTGCACTCTTTTTTTTTGTGCTCTACACTTATCCTATCTTCTCTCAAGTGCTTTGCATTTTTCCTTCCCTCTGTTCCAAGTTTTGCTCTATCCTTGCTGTCACTTGCTGCCTGGTCTTCCTCCCTCCTGTCAGTTGCTGCCCGGTCTTCCTGCTTTCAGTGGCTGCCCGGTCTTCCTCCCTGCGGTCAGTGGCTGCCCGGTCTTCCTCCCCGCTGTCGGTTGCTGCCCGGTCTTCCTCCCCGCTGTCGGTTGCTGCCCGGTCTTCCTCCCCGCTGTCGGTTGCTGTCCGGTCTTCCTCCCCGCTGTCGGTTGCTGCCCGGTCTTCCTCCCCGCTGTCGGTTGCTGCCCGGTCTTCCTCCCCGCTGTCGGTTGCTGCCCGGTCTTCCTCCCCGCTGTCGGTTGCTGCCCGTAGGGTTGCTCCGATACTAGAATCGGTGCCTATACTAAGCATTTGCACAAGTACTTGTTCTCCCTGCTCTCACTTGCTGTTCAGTCATTCTCCCTACTCTCGCTTGCTGTTCAGACAGAGGCTAAAGAAGCGGAAAGTTTGGGAAGGCAGGGGAAGGAAACGACAATGCAGGGATGTGTTCCCCATCTACCAGTCGACTATCCGTGGTTGACTGGTAGATCAGGATTGACAGCTTGCTGACCCCCACTATAAGGAATACTTGCTGTTGTGTTTATAGAGACTTGTTAAAGACAAGTAATAGGAGACTATTTGTTGAACGCTAAGTTCACCTTTTTATTTCTAAAATCCAGCTTCCCCATGTATCAATATACCATTAATGTATCTCGGCTTCAGAAAAATATAAGCTTTCTTTGATTTTGAGAACACGGCCTTACCTTAGCCCTTGCTGTGTTTCTTAGAAAGCTTCATCACTTCCTGGCTTGTAGATTGAGATGGAAAAACCAGTAAGACACATGAAGGAGTTTACCAGCTGACCACATTAGCACCCTTCACCCATCTACTATGTTTGCACAGCATCCCCAGCATCTCTTCACACGTGCATTTTCCTGGCTTCCCCAGGGCCATTCCAGATGGTCTCAGGCCACATGCTAAACTCGCTGCGGCTGCATGCAGCCCACAGGACACCCCTGATGTAGTGCAAGGCACACCAAACACAGAAACAAACACATATTTTGCCACATGAAAAAAGGGTTACAAAGGAAAAAACACAACTTGCCCCACGCCAAAATGTCCCATGAGCTACTTTGAAACCAATGGGCTTCCCTATGTGTGTCACTGGAAAAATGAGCCAAAAAAACAGGCACCCACTACTCCTGGGGCTTGAAAGTGAAATTGGTGCATTTACACCAGAACAATGAGGCTCCATTCACATCTGTGTGTTTCCAAAAGCATGGCAAACCACACAGAAAATGCGTGCCTTGCCATGCGTTTCAGAAACACTGCAAATGTGTATTGTGCTTGTGTTGTCATTACATATTAGAGGGGTCATAAAGGCAGAAGGTTTTTTATCCTAATGCATTCCATGCATTAAGATAAAAAGCCTTCTGTGTGCAGCACCCCCCCTAATACTTACCTGAGCTCCCTCTCTGTCCAGCGATGTCCACAAGTATCTCAGCCGTCCGAGATTCTCCCTCCTGATTGGCTGAGACACAGCAGCAGTGCTGTTGGCTGTCGCTGCTGTCAATCAGTCAGCTAGCCAATCAGGATAAATAAGGGGGCGGGGCTCAGTGTCTGGACACATGGAGCTGTGACTCGGCTTGGGTGCCCCCATAGCAAGCTGCCTGCTGTGGGGGCACTCAACAGGAGGGAGGGGCCAGGATCACAGAAGAGGGACCCGAGAAGAGGAGAATCCAGGCTGCTCTGTGTAAATCTACTGCACAGAGGAGGTAAGTATAACATGTTATTTTTATAGGGAAAGAGAGACTTTACAATCACTTTAAAAGCTCCCCAAGTGTAACTAATGCGACAAAAACTGCGGTAACGCACCATGCTCTGCTCCAAAAAAGTTCTGGAGCGATTGTTGTGCGCAGGGCAGCCTATTCACGTGAATGGACTCCCCAATGCATGATGAGTGAAAATGCTCCAAAACACCCCAAAAATGTAGTTTTCGCTATGAGGAGATGTCAATGAAGCTTGGCGAGTGAGTGCCCATCTACTCCCTCCTATGTACTTGTATGGGTGGGTGCACAATTTCCTTCAGATTTACCAGAACTTTGGAATAGGAAGACCCGCCTGAGCAATCCATTTAATTTGTATCAAATCGGGCAGAGCCTTGTATTACATGGCTGATGGGAGATCTAAATGAGATTGTATAGTAAGTGGGTGGAAAGTGGTATTGTAGTTAGGGAGGTGTGGTCCAGAGTAGTGAACCCATCCTATCGCGTCCTTTTCTGTGATGCAACAAGGAAGTGAAGGCTTCTGGGAGATGACATACAGGAAGTGAATGCTAAGAGATGATCAACAGGAAGTGATGGCATCTGAAAATCGTTTTAAAAATGAAAATAAGCTGCCAAGATTGTAAACCTTCTGTGGATAATGTAAGTGAGAGAAGAGCATGTTGGGATTGCCAGAAATGGCATTGGAAAACGCATCTGTTATGAAAAGTGAAACTCTGCCCAAAAAAGGTGAACTTAACCTTTAAAATATTCTGAGACACTGCTGTCAGGTTAGGAGATGATGTTAAAGTCAAGTTATGGGAGAGTGCCTCAGGGCCGGTTCACACCGGGGTGATCCGATTTGCGGGGCGACTTTGCTAGGTGATTTGAAAGCAACTTCAGCGTGACTTTGGGCAACTTATATCGCGACTTGAGGCGACTTAAAACACGACTTCATGCCAGGCGACTTTGCTGTTGCCAATCAGAGACGGGAGGGAGGGGGTTGCCCTAAATAAATTCTATTCTTTTCACTGTGAAGTCGCTTCTGTTTAGATGGGGGATCTGACTTTGAGGCGACTTCTATTGAATTCTATGGGCACAAGTCGGATAGAAGTCGCCTCCAAGTAGTACAGGAGGTGACTGAAGTCGGAGCAACTTCAGTAGTGAACATAAAGACGGCTCCCATTCACTTCAATGGGATTTCTTGTGTCAAGTGACCTGGGGCGACTCAAGTCGGATCGCAAGTCGCCCCCGTGTGAACCGGGGCTTAGGCTGGCCATACATTTATACAATTTTCCTTTAGATTTACCAGAACCATATAATAAAAGGTCACACCGAAACACTTTTAATTCGTATGCAATCAGGCAGGCCCACGCACTACATAGCTGAAGGTAAATCTAAAAAATAAAATTGAATAATGTATGGCCAGTACAGTGAGACATATCTGCTTTCTAATAACAGGAGAACAATGCAAGCTTTCTTCGACACTGCCTGTTGAACAAGTAGAATCATGCATGTTCCAAACTAACCCAGGAAATGACTGTAATTTATTAGCAAAAAAAAAAAAAATCATTATTTTTACATTTAGGAGAGGAATGCCAGAATTGGCCCGGATGCAAAGTGGTTAAAATAGTCAATCCCCATCCCAGCTAGTTGACCTTTTTCTATCCAGTATCTCCCCCACATTCTGGGAAGTGGTGGGTGCAGAGCCTGCGGCAGAACTGTACCCTTGAGTACGAGTCGTCCTTGATGGCAAGGCGACACGGGTAGTTTGCCTTTAGTGAATGTGCAGTGTATTCGCCTCCACCAGCATTATAAACTGACAAGTATCCAATCAGATATTGAATGATTTACTAGAATAGATTATGTAGACATGTGAAGGCCCCATTTTAAACACATCCATTGGCCCTACCCACACATATGCCCGAGATGACTAATGCGGACAGCCAAATCTTTTGTGGATTCGGCTGCTTACAACCAAGTAGACCCATCAGCTGTCTGTAAAGCTGCTTTACTGGCAGAGTATTAGGGATGTCTAGCCACGTGTTTCCCTATTGGGTTGCCGATTGGGTTCCCCTAGGTGCCATGAGCACGGGACCTAGTTAGTCCTGGATTAGCATCATGGCTTTGCCATCGTATGGGTGGGACAGCCAGCCGCCAGCGTCGTGCCCAAGTAAAGACACTCTAGGGAAGAGTGTACTGCATCATTCATTGTTATAGTGTTGGCAGCTGACCCACCCCCTACCGTCTCAAGTCATGAGGCTGATCCATGGTCGGCAGCATGCAGAACCGCCCCCAGCATTCAGGAGGTGGTTATGTGCATCATCCCAGGCTTAGGTTTACCATTCATTAGTAAGGCCCTTTTAAGATGGGGGCAGGCGCCATCCCAATTAGCAGGGGATCCACTCAGACAGGTGACATATCTGTGTCCACTCGGTTTTTGCAGTGTACACGGACACAGCCTTCTCTGCTCTATGGGTGGCCTGGAGTAAATGAACTCTGCTGTCCGTTTAATGCCCACTACCCTCTGATCTGCCTAAACGAAAGAGGACCCTTGCAATTTTTTTTTCCCTCTTTTTATTTATTTATTTATTTTTTTAAGTTGACTGGATTGGACCCGGAGGTAGGTGGGTGTAAATTGACTTGTGTCTGTTTACACCCAACTACCTGCGGATCCAGTCCAGGTGAATGGACCATCTCAGGTCCACCTGAAAAACTGACAGATGGACCTGATCAGGTCTGCTGTGTGAAAGGGGCCTACATTTAACGATGGTGCCCGGTTTCCTCCCACTGACCCCAAGGGTGGGGTGCGGTTTCTTCCCACTGACCCCAAGGGTGGGGTGCGGTTTCTTCCCACTGACCCCAAGGATGGGGTGCGGTTTCTTCCCACTGACCCCAAGGGTGGGGTGCGGTTTCTTCCCACTGACCCCAAGGGTGGGGTGCGGTTTCTTCCCACTGACCCCGAGGGTGGGGTGCGGTTTCCTCCCACTGACCCCGAGGGTGGGGTGCGGTTTCCTCCCACTGACCCTGAGGGTGGGGAGCGGTTTCTTCTCACTGACCCCGAGGGTGGGGCGCAGTTTCCTCCCACTGACCCCGAGGGTGGGGCAGTGTTTCCTCCCCCAGACCCCAACGATGGGGCGCGATTCCCTCCATCGGACCCCAGGTCATTTTTTTTTACCCACACTGGACAGTCGGCCCCCCTAAAGTCTGAAGAACTGTAAATTGGCCCTCTGTTTAGAAAGTTTGGAGACCTCTGTTTTTTAAAGAATACCATGACAAAAAAAACAAAATGCTGGTCTAACTCTTTGCACATTAATGAGGATTATTGTCCTTGTCTAGATAGTTTTGCCTCAATGACATTGGCATTCTTTTTTTTTTTTCCCTGTCCCTGAGCCTCTTTGCAGGAAGATCTCGTGTTCTCATCCAGACGATGCCGCTCCCTGGCGTTGTTCTGGAGTAGCAGGTGAAGCATCTCCTCCCAATCGGTGCAGCTCACAGGGCGTAGGACAGGATCGGCTCGAAGTTGTCAGAACCTATGTAAACAAATCATTGAATATCACGTCCAGGCTTGTTTTCCTTGTATAGCCACATTGCTGAGCACAGTTTAGTCTTCACTGGGAAAGCATGGCTCAGTGCAGGGAATAGTGGTGTGATGATACTTGTATGTACATGCTGACAGCATCCGATTCTATTTAAAATGTGTTAAAGGGTCAGTCCACCCAAACCTGGTATTTTGTTGTGACTGAACCATCCCTACACCTGTTGGGATTTCCAGTGGTACACTTCTTCCTGCCCGAGTCCGTCTTCATCATTTAACCTTTCACCCCCTTCCTGCCCAGTCCAGTTTTCAGCTTTCAGCGCTGTCACACTTTGACAATTGCGCGTTCATGTACACAAACCACATTCTTATAATTTTTTTGAGACCGATTTTTCTTTTGGTGGTAATTTAACCACCACTGGGTTTTTATTTTTTATTTTTATTGCTAATCAAACAAAAAACTTTTGAAAATAAAAAGTTTTTCTTCATTTCTGTTAAGTTTTGTAAATAAGTAATTTTTCTCCTTCACTGACGTGCACTGACGAGGCTGCACTGCTGGGCACTGGCGAGGCTGCACTGCTGGGCACTGACGAGGCGCCCCTGCTGGGCACTGACGAGGCGCCCCTGCTGGGCACTGACGAGGCGCCCCTGCTGGGCACTGACGAGGCGCCCCTGCTGGGCACTGACGAGGCGTCACTGCGCACTTTTCTGCTGAAGTAAAAATTGTGTTGGGTTCAACTTCTGTGGCCTAATGAAGTGGATGTTGCCAAGTCAGGAGGAGACTATACAGTCCAGACAGACCGGGTCTAAGGAGGTATGCCAATGCATAAAGCAGCATATAAAACAGAATGCACAACCCCCGCTCCCTCTTCATAGGGTTATATCTGACCGCATCATAAACCTATGGCTCCGCTGCCTTCAGTTTCTTCTGTAACTCCAGGAAGTGAAAGGAGTGGTGCAGCATTGGAGCGGTCATGCCTGTTGGATATCACAGGGCCCCATACAGTCTACCTGATGGCCTAAACAGACCCCTGATGTCTCACATTTGAGACAGAGAAAGGGGCTGAGGACAGCAATTCATCAGTACCTTTCTCTGCAGCCTCAGCTGCAGATGAATGAATAGGAAGTGCCCTGAGACTTCCTGTTCATTCACAAACTGAAGCATAGTAAACACAATTTACTGTGCTTCAGACTGTGATACATGGACACAGGAGCGATCGGTACCGTTTTGACATATTTACCAACCCCCCAGCTCTCCATCCTGAACCCAATCCTCCTGTGTGCCCTCAGCAGTTGCCAGCAGGAGAAAAGAGGAGGGAAGCCGGCAGTACTGCTGGGTAAAACAATAGCCGCTCAGAGGATGATACACTCAATCTTTTACCTTCTAGTGTCCCTGTGGGTGCCGGCTCAGTATGCACAATGAATGTAGAATAAAGGAAATTCCGGATGTAATCCAACAAATGCTCTTAATTTTATGAACAGTCCATACAGTGCAGATACAGATGAATGCACGTTGACCCATTTTACCCCCCCTTATGGGTGCTTGCTCATAGCTCAGTTTACACCAACATTATTACTGCTGGAAGTGGGCACATGGGTGGGGGGCAGACAGCAGGTGGAGGAGGCTGTAAATACAAGAACCGCTCCCCCTGCAGCACAGCCAGAGGGAGAAAGCTGACAGTGCTGCAGGTGGATCCACAAAAGTCACAATGCAGTAGAGCCGGCCCTCCTGCTCGGCAGTTGCCCAGGACCCGCTTCTGAACTGTGATGGGACCCTGGCCCAGTACAGGAGGGCCAGCTGTACTGCCTCGTCCGTGGCTCTGGGGGTGGTGACTGGTGCCTGGTAAGAGTTCAGGAAGGGAGGGGGGTAGGACAGGTAATTGGGTGTCTTTTGCCTTAATGCAGAGAATGCATTAGGGTAAAAACCATTTAAGCCAGCCATAGATGGTTCGAATCTCTGCCAGTTCAGTAGGGACCGGCCGGGATTCGTTCCATCTATGGGCAGGCTGTTTGTTCTGAAGTCAATCAATTGATCAACTTCAGTACAACCAGTCTGTCGGAGTTTTTGAATGCGCTGCCAGCAGTGGGCATTGTGTTCTACCAGCTGGGAAGGCTTTCCGGCCAAACTGAATGGCTCCATGGGAGGTATTCCGATATAAACACTGACTGTGTTGATGGGGGAATCAAGCGATTTTCTTTCCTTCCACCTGTGGGGGATGGTAAGAACATTGTATCATCTATGGCCTGCCTTAAACTGGATATACACTATACAATGATGATTCGATTTCCTTTAGAATTACCTTTAACTATGTAGTGCAAGGGCTGGCCTGATTGCATACAAATTGAAAGCGTTTAGGGTTGACCTCATATTATATGGTTTTGGTAAATCTAAAGGGAAAAAAAATCTAAAGAAAATTGTATAGTGTGTACCCAGCTTTAGACTTAAGTGCTGATCAGGGTGGATTTGATTTAAATCATCATTTTTAAAGAGCCACTGTCATCTCTGTGCCACATCGGCTCCTCCTCTGACCCGCTGTTGACTCACCGACAGTCCCATTCACTTTAAGAATGACAGAGGGACGTGGCGGTAGCAGGTGAGTGGACGCCCGCTAACAGGCGCTGCCATGATGGATCTGAAATGACAGGTGCTCTTTAACCACTTCAGCCCCGGAAGGATTTAACACTTTAGGACCAGAGCACTTTTTGCTGTTCGGCACTGCGTCGCTTTAACTGACAATTGCACGGTCGTGCGACGTTGTACCCAAACAAAATTTGCGTCCTTTTTTCCCACAAAGAGTTTTCTCTTGGTGGTATTTGATCACCTTTACGTCATTTCTGATCACCGCTATAAACAAAAGAATGCCGACAATTTTGCAAAAAAAAAAAAAATTATTAACTTTTTGCTAAAATACAAATGCAATAAAAAAAAATATAAAAAAATTTTTTTCATCGGTTTTGGCCCATTTATATTCTTCTTGATATTTTTGGTAAAAAAAAAATTGCAATTGGCGTTTGACTGGTTTGCGCAAAAGTTGCCGCGTTTACAAATGATAATTCATTTCTGGGTTTTTTTTTCTTTTTTTTATATTAGTAATGGCGGCGATCTGTGATTTTTAGCAGTACTGCGATATTACAGTGGACATGTCGGACCATTTTGACACTTTTTTGGGACCATTGGCATTTATACAGCGATCAGTACTATGAAAATGCACTGATTACTGTGTAAATGTCACTGGCAAGGGGTTAACCTGGAGGGGGCGCTCTAAAGGTTAACTGTGTTCCCTGGGTGTGTTCTAACTGTATGGGAGTCATCGCGGCTTCCATATACACGAAGCCTGTAATCACAGCAATTCCCCCTCAGAACGGAGATCCGTGTTTACATACACGGACCTCCATTCTTTCACTGCGGGTGGACCATTGCGGGTAGCCGGTGGTGATCAAGTCCCCACCTACCCACTCCCTGGCCCCCCCTGAACACAGTGAGCTTGAGCGCGCCTCCGGCGGCGAGCGCTCACAGTGCGGGATCTCGCAGCCATCGTCCTATGACGGCGGTTTGCGATATCGAGCCACTTTGTCGCCGTCAGACATCGGTCGGCAAGGGGTTAAATGTAAGGACTTATTCTTTCTGGTAGTTAGAATCCTTAATATTTGCAAACAAAATGAAGGTTTCTGATTTAGAATAAACAGTGATATCAGAACGGATCCAATCATACAGTTTGTAGCGTACATAGATTTGCAAAACAGGATAAAGGAATATTCCTGAACTTTTTTTTTATTTCTTGGTTACTGTGAAATGCATTGTTGTATGTGTATGTATTGTGTGAATGCATCAATGCAGTGCATGTTATCTCAGCTTGCAGAGCTTGGATTCATTGAATGAGTTCACCAAAATTGTGAATCTTGCAGAATATACAGCCTCATGCCACATAACTAAGCTCCATTTCATGCTGAATAAACTAAATTATTAATGTATCTTAAATAGAAAACTATCTTTCTCCTACGTTCACTGACACTAGGAGTTAACTAGGCAGGGAAAAGAACAGCTGGCCCCTCCCACAGGGCCGTCCTCTCTTCCCACATAAACCCTCCACATAGCATAGCTTATCAGTTTCAATGCCTAGTTTGCATAGGAGTTGACCTGGCTCCCTTTAGGGGACTTGCGGTCTTGATTGACCATTTTTTTATCTTATTTTTTCTCTTTTCTCTTTATTTTTACTACTTCTATCAAGCAATGAGTCTGCTATCAAGAAGCCGGCCGGGGCATAGAGGGTCGTTCGGTTCACGATGTGAGCCAGTACCGCGGTATGGGGTCCCGCCGCATCGTGCCCGTTCCGTTTGGGCGGCCTGGGGTCTCCCCCACCTGTGCCCAAGTCCCGGATTGCGGTCCCGTTTGGGATTGTTCTTCGGCCGGCGGCATCCCGCTCAGTCAGGGGCGGAAGGTCTGCATACAGGTGGCTACCCGCTACGCCCGACAGGAGTGGTGCGTGAGAGTTCCCCCTTTTCTTAGGGGTGGAGGGGGGACCAACGACCCCCGGCGATTTTCTGGGTAGCCGCTGGTTAAGGGCGCATGGGGCCCCTTTTCACCCCCGCACCACTTTTTAAAATTTTCGCCGCCATGCGAAGATGCAGGGGACGTCTTCTGGGGTTCGCAGACCGGTGGCTTGCTCACATTTCCGACCAGTGGGTCCAGGAACTAGTGTCCATCGGGTACAGGATAGAGTTCAACACTCTACCCCCAGACAGGTTCTTCCCATCGAACTTAGGGCTCCCGCAGGCATGCCGGGTGGCCCTCTTTGGGGCTGTCCAAGCGCTCTCGGACCAAGGGGTGATCGTGCCAGTGCCTCCAGCAGAGAAGTTTTGAGGTTTCTACTCAAACCTGTTCGTGGTCCCCCAAAAAAGGAGGGGGGGGGTCCGGCCAGTACTGGACCTGAAGGCCCTGAACTGGTATGTGAAGGTGCGAAAATTCTGGATGGAATCGATCAGGGGGAATTCCTGGCATCTCTGGACATCAGGGATGCGTATCTCCATGTTCCTATTTGCCCACGACATCAGCGCTTCCTTCGCTTTGCGGTGGGGAACCTCCATTATCAATTTGTGGCACTCCCTTTTGGGCTCGCCTCAGCCCCTCGAGTTTTCACGAAACTGGTAGCACCGTTGCTGGCGTTACTGCGACAGAGGCATTGCGGTAGTAGCCTACCTCGACGACCTGCTCCTGCGAGCGAAGTCCGCCTCGGCTCTGGAGGAGAATGTGAGAATCGCCATGATCATGCTGCAGGACTTCGGCTGGTTGCTCAACCTATAGAAGTCAACGGTGTCTCCAGCCCGTTGCCTGGAGTATCTGGGTCTGATTTTGGACACAGAGCAGGGGAAGGTGTTCCTTCCTCCGGCCAAGTTGCTGTCACTGCAGTCTGCGGTGCAAACCCTCCTGTCGCACCGACAGTCTTCATTACGATTCTGTATGCAGGTGCTGGGGCTCATGGTCTTGACTTTCGAGGCGGTTCCTTACGCCCAGAGTCTCACTCGACTTCTTCAGCGAGCGATTCTGTCTGTGGGACAGGTCTCCTCGGTCCTTGGACCTTCTGATCCTCCTGAACTCCCAGACCAGGGCATCTCTGACCTGGTGGCTTCGGGACTCTGCACTGACTCAGGGGAAGTCGTTCCTGCCCCTTCAGTGGGTGATCATCACCACGGATGCCAACCTTTCGGCCTAGGGCGGGATCCTGGGGCAGCTATCTGCCCAGGGCCGTTGGTCTGCGCAGGAAGCTCGCCTCCCCATCAATGTGCTGGAGCTGACAGCGATCAGGTTATGCCTATCTCACTGGACAGTGAGGTTGCAGGGTCGACCGATTCGGATTCAGTCGGACAATGCCACAGCAGTGGCATATGTGAACCATCAGGGCGGCACGAGGAGTCCAGCAGCTGCGGCGGAGGCAGCTCTGATACTGCGTTGGGCGGAACGTCACGTTCCGGTAATCTCCGCCATTTACATTCCAGGTGTGGAAAACTGGCAGGCAGATTTTTTCAGTCGCCAGACGCTGGACCCGGGAGAGTGGTCTCTCCATCCGGAGGTGTTAAACCAGATTTGCCGCAGATGGGTGACACCGGACGTGGATCTCATGGCGTCTCGGTTCAATCACAAGGTGAAGACCTTTGTGTCCAGAATGAAGGATCTGTTGGCAGTGGCCACGGACGCTCTTTTGGCCCCCTGGGGCCGTTATCGCCTTCTGTACGCCTTTCCTCCGATTAAAACTTCTACCGCGATTGATACGCAGGGTAGTAGCGGAGGGAATACCAATAATCCTGGTGGCTCCAGATTGGCCTCGGCGCACGTGGTACGCCGACGTGGTGCAAATGGCCGGGGTCCCCCGGTTTTCTCGCAGGCACCGGTGACGGTTGTCTAGGAAGTAAGACCTGTGTTTCCAGAAGTGGAACACTAACTTGGCTCTGCGGTACTCTAGGTGCAGGCCACAGTGGGTAGACGCCGTTTAGACCAAATTGTGGAGGCCTACCTCTCTGGTGAGAGGGCCCAGGTCGCAGACCGCTGACTTTTTTAGACGGACGGTCAAAAGGTGTGGACCTTACATTTACCGCCTCTAATGGCCTTGCACTGCAAGGCGGGTTGCGTCATAGTCTCGACGGAGGCGGCGTCGACGACCTGAGGAGCACGGCG
>BLSH010399748.1:173128-183988 GCA_018402905.1 Glandirana rugosa
CTGTGACACGCATAGGGCAGCCCATTGATTTCAATTGGCTGTACTACATGTAGTTAATAGGACATTTTGGCGTTTTTTTGGGTTGTGTGTTTTTTACTGTGTGTTTTGCAGCATTTGCCCCTCGTTTTTTCACATGGCAAAATGTGTGTTTGCCTCTGTGTTTGGTGTGCTGTTAACGAATAATGGCACTGAAAGTGCAACTAGGAATTTTAGGTGTATAAATGTGGCTATACACTATACAATCTGATTGTATATTGTGAATTTAGTGAGAAGGGTGATCACTGATTGATTGCATCTCATTTAAAAAATGTGCACCTGGGAGTGGGCAGTAGGTAGGAAGGTGGATGATGCAGGCTGTGCGCTAATGAGGTCAGCTGGTTAACTCCTTTCTGTGTCATGACCTATAGTCTGTGTGAAGACATTACGAATGGAAACATGGATGTAGGACAGTAAGGTAAGGGTCTGTAGATTTAATGGAAAACGTTGATATTCTTGCAAAAAAAAAGTACATGAATGCTATATTGGTACAAAGGGGAGCTGGAATTTAGAAAAAAAAGTGATCAAAGGTGAACCCTTGAAACTGACTTCATTTGAGGGAAGTTTGTCCCTTTAGGATTGGTTCACACCTTGGCGATCCGACTTCAAGGGCGACTTTGCTAGGCCATTTGAAAACTATTTGAAGGTTACTTTGGGCATTACAACGCGAACTAAAGTGACCTCCATGCCAGGCGACTTTGCCTGTGGCCAATCAGAGAAGAGAGGGAGGGCGGCTGCCTTCAAAAATTATTTTCTTTTTCCTGTAAAGTTGCTTCTTCATATGCGGTGATCCGACGTGGAAGCGACTTCCATTGACTTCTATGGGCTCAAATCGCCTAGAAGTCGCTTTGAAATAGTACAGGAACCTTTTCAGAAGTCGCTCTGAAGTCGGAGCGACTTGAGTAGAGCATATTAAGACTGCTCCATTCATTTCAATGGGATTTCTGATGTCAGGCGATTTTAGGTGACTTGGGGCGACACAAGTCGGATCGAAAATCACCTAGGTGGGAACCGGCCCTTAATCTGTAGATGAATCTACAGAAATATACAAAAAGAAATAATGTTTCTTTTTATTTTAGTGTTTTAGCGGCTGATCAATGTTGATAAACCTTACCCAGCTGCTTTTTTTTTTTTTTTTCTTTGACAGCTCCAATTGCCGGTGTTGTATCGAGTTGTGCCCGTTGTTGAAAAGTGCCCGCAATGGGTCTGCGCAGGCGTGGCACTCCAGCTGATATGTTGATCAGCTGTGGTGACGTAAACACAGCGCATGCGCAGATAGTTACACGGGAGACTCTATTCGACGGGCACTATTCTAAGCTATTCAAACAGCGGAGGAAAACCGTACTTCTCACATTCTGCCTCGCTGTTGCGGGGCGCCTTTTCCATGTGCTCAAGGGCATGTTTTGGCTGTGTTGCTGGATGGGTTTCATGTGTTGAACGGCGGGTTATGGCTATGCCCAAGGGCTGTTTGCAAGACACAAAATCCGCCCTTCAGCACAGGGAAAACGCCCCGCAACAGCGAGGCAGAATGTGAGAGGTACGGCCTCCCTCAGCGGTTTGTATAGCTTAGAATAGTGCCCATCGAATAGTGTCTCCCGTGTAACTGTGCACGCTCTGTTTACGTCACCACAGCTGATCAACATATCAGCAGGAGTGCTGCGCATGCCCAGACCCATCGCTGGCCCTTTTCGACAATGGGCACACATCAAGAGAGCACCGGGACTTCGTTTACACTTCAGCCTTCAACCGGAACCTCACTGACATCTGAATGAGTCATCGGTTGTCAAGGACGCGGCACGACTGATAATTGCCAGCCTTTTAAATTTTTTTTTTATTTCAGCTGTCAGTGGGGGAATCTCGCTGACAGCTGAAAGAACCGAGCCTGAAAGTATCAGTTTCAGGTATCGGAGCAACCCTACTACATAACTATACACCTCTATGTTATGAGGAATAGGAGAGGTGTGCAGGGTTCCGGCAGGTTCACTAGGTGGCAATAAGGGAAGAAAAGCCTTGGAAAAAAGAAAACTATTGCAGCCATCAGATCGAAGGACTGTTATATATTTTTTTTTTTGGTTCAAGATGCACTTTAATATGGAATTATCCACTTTTTGTCGGCCACTTTTCTGGGAAGGTTTCCTAAAGATTTGGGAGTGTCTTTGGGAATTTGTACCTATTCAGTCAAAAGAACATTTGGCTGCTCAGGCACTGATGTTGGATGAGAAGACCTGGCTCACAGTCAACATTCCAATTCATCCCAAAGGATTGGGATCTGAGCTCTGTGCAGATCACCGAGATCCTCCACACCAAGCTCATCAAACCAGGCCAATATGGAGTTGGCTGTGTACATGGGAGCACAGATAAGCTGGAACATAAAAGGGGCCTTTACCAAACTTTATCACAAGGTTGGAAAAACATAGTTGTCTAAAATGTCTTTGTATTCTAAAGTTTGTGAATGAAAATTGCACGGCTTTGTGTTTGATTTTATGCACCTGGTTTTGGAATGGGATAGTCAGTGAGCTCATCTAGGTGTGATGGTTGGGTGTCCACAAATGTTTGGCCATACAATGAATTTTTAACAAAAACTGTTCTTCTTTCACACTTATTTAAACTGGAAGTCCGGTATGCCTTATGAACAGTATCTGAGTGTTATAAACCAGAACTGGGTATATTCGCTCATAGTAATCAGATTTTCCCTCTCCAGCTGTCATTTTCCAGAAAGCATTATACATTTCGACTTTGATTTTGACAGCATATAATACATGTTTGACCATGCCTTTTCTGTCACAGGATGGCTCCAGAAGTGGCTGCCGTGGAGAAGAACGGAGGCTACAACCAGCTCTGTGACATCTGGGCTGTCGGTATAACCGCAATAGAGCTTGCAGAGCTGCAGCCGCCATTGTTTGATCTGCATCCAATGAGGTCTGTTTTGGCTATGGTCTTAGATGTCCGCTGAGTAAAACAGATTGTGTGACTGTTATTTCTGCGCTAACTGTAGAACGTTTGTTACCAGTTATGGCATTCTGTCTTTTTAAAATGAACCTGCAGCAAGCATTCACATTTCGTTTGTCACTTATTAGCAGATAAGCCTAGATATGGATTTAAAGTAGTTGTGAACATACAATGATATAGACACTTCCTAACACAGTTATAACTGTGCAGGCATCATAACTGCTTTTGCTTAAAGCGGGCATAGACTATTCTAATCTCTTGGTGAAATTCGAACCATGTATGGGCAAGCTTAAAGTGGTTGTAAAGGCAGAAGGTTTTTTTCATCTTAATGCATTCTATGCATTAAGATAAAAAGCTTTCTGTGTGCAGCAGGTACCCCTCAGCCACCCTAATACTTACCTGAACCTCATCTGGATCCAGCGTTGTTGCATGAGAGACTCAGCAGTCCAGGACTCTCCCTCATTGGCTGAGACAGCAGGGAAGCACCATTGGCTTCCGCTGCTGTCAGTCAAATTCAGTGAGCCAATCACCACAGTTGCGGTTCGACTCAGGTGCCCCCATAGCAAGCAGCTTGCTGTGGGGACACTCAACAGGAGTGAGGGGCCAGAATTGTAGAAGAGGGACCTGAAAAGATAAAGATCAGGGCTGCTCTGTGCAAATCCACTGCACAGGTAAGTATAACATGTTTGTTATTTATAAACAAAAAAAATGGACTTTAGTATCACTTTAATGTACCCAAGTTGATCAATCAGCTTGAGTACAACCAGCCTGTCAGATTTTACATATGATTATTGCTAGCGGCTGTTATAGACGCTAGCAATAATCACTGTGTTCTCTCGGTGGAAGAACAACACAGTGGCCCTGCGGGAGGGAGTCCCCCATCAACGCTGTCTGTGTTGATGGAGTCAAACGAAACAATTTGCTCTATCTATGGCCGACCTTCGTTTCAGAAATTATCCATCTTGCCTTTTTGTACAAGGTTAAAAACTTTTGTTATGTGACCATACCAAAAACAGATACATGGCACAAGACAGAAATTTCCTGCCCATCCAGTAGATAAACAATAGAAAAGGGCAATCAAAAAGGAGCTCAGATACAGTGAACAATGTGTAAAATGTGTCTATGGATTCAAATCCAGTGACACAGGAGCTGGGGCCAAGTCCTGCTGTCTGTGTCAATGAACGCAGCAGCAGGACTCTTGAGCTTATCCGCATGGCTGCACCCATGTAAAGTGGCTCTCCGTGGGGGCACCCGATGAAAAGGAGAAGCCAGGAGCGCCGCCGGGGGAACCCCAGAAAATGAGGATCTGGGCTGCTCTGTGCAAAACCCTTGCACAGAGCAGTTAAGTATGACATGTTTGTTTCTTGTTTTTTATTTTTTTAAATAAAACCTTTACACTTTCTTTAACAAAATAAAAGAAATGAACACCTTTGCAGAGTTAAAATGTCCAAAAGCAAATACTCAATAGTGATATGAAAGTTCATAAATCTGGTGATCCTAGGGATTCTTGAGACGATCCGTCGCAAGAAATAGAACGGCTAAATACGCTCATTACAGGAGAAACTTCTCATTCAGGAAATAGGTCATCTCATCACTTGGTTTCCAATACAATAAGCCCAGAACGCTTTCTTTCTTTAGGAATCTACAATGTCAAGGGATTCAGCTACTCCCATCAAGCCAAATCACAGACCGCAAAATAAATCTCATAGTGTAGTAATTATTATTGATGGTAGCATATAAGTAGTATCAAAACACTTCCAGAAGAGAAACTATTAAAAGCTATGTAAAAAACATAAAAACTTATGCTGTTGGTGTCACATCTGGTGCTGCCAGTCTAGGTGAGAGTGGCAGCAGGACCTCAGGCATTGTACAGATAAACTTGACAGCTGTTTTGCGCCTTTTTAAGCATCCATTAAAAGCGGACAGTTTATATAGCCCAGCACAAGGACTGACATTGTCTTCCGGAGGCCATTAACGTAATGTATCTATAAGAATGGATAGATTAAGGGCAGGTGTGCCTGGAGGGAGCCCACCCCTACTCAAAAGCACAGGGATGCACGTGACGCCCAGCAAGAGCACAATGGCAGCAAACGCATCCTGTGCATCCCTGCACCCTTATGTTGCCTACCTGCTGCAGCCAGGACCAGAAATCTTGCTTTTCCAAGATTGATATGGATCCAGGGATCTCACCACTGAGCGTGCAAGAAGCACAGCTTTGGATGAGTGTTTCTTTTCTGTATTATGCTAACATATTTTTTTATCCCACGGCTGAATTGAACCGCTTTCTTTTTTTAATTCCTGTTTTTTTTTTTTTGTTTTTTTCTTTAGAGCTTTATTTCTGATGTCAAAGAGCAACTTTCAGCCTCCCAAGCTAAAAGAGAAACTAAGATGGTAAGTTTGTGTGTTTTTAACTTCAGTCATGTGCGCTCAGTTAGGATAGAGAAGGGATTCAACGTCTTTGTTTGAGATTATATACTGTTTTTATTATTTTCCCAGTTTCTTCCTTACTTATCCCTTTTTTTTGTTGTCCAGCTATTATTTATAATCCTTTTAATTTGAGATTCTGGACTCAGCAAAATGTTCCTTCTAGACAATAATGCCAAAGCTATCTCTGCATAACTACAAAATTTTAACAGTTTTGTTAATCTCTGAAACTGAGAGGGCTGCTTGGCAGTGCAGATTGTTGTCCTGGAATAGCATTGGGTTTTTTGTGTTATCCGTCTTAGTAGCCAATTGGACCATTTTAGTAAGGCTGGATTCACACTTATACAGTTTTAGTGCTTTTTGCATTTTGCAGATTTGCACTGCAGTCCATTTAACATGGTTTCCTTTGGAAGACGTTCTGCAGGGCAAATCTTCAAAATGCAGAAGCACTAAAAATGCATAGGTGTGAATCCAGCCTTAATCCCCATGACTAAGCGATGGGGGGGGGAGGGAAACGCACTGGGGGCGTGGCCTGGTTGGAGTCCGGGCTGAGGTTGCCACTCCACTTACCACCTCACCACATCTGGATATGTAACTTTCAGGGGCCACCCCATTGTTCTCTGAAGCCTGATAGGAGCCAGGACGGGTTCCATCCCCTGTCGGCACTCTAGCAGCGGCTGAGGAAGTATTGATTACATGCCCTCTTATCACCGAGCCTGAGCCGCCCACTCACATCCTGGACCATTTTAGTAGCCAGGAAGAAAAATATATCTATTGACCACTGCGAAGGTCAGTTCCCATGAGGCTCCATTTATCCTTTTGTTAAAGGACATGAAAATGTTACTGCTGACCTGTTTCTTTGATAATGCTAGTTCCAATGGCTGTCTTGTGGATCCATTGGCTTCAGTATTTTGAGTCACTGAGCCACAAGTATGCAGAGTAGGAGTTCTGGTATTACTCAGACTTTATGAGCTGTATACTTGAGAGATCTGTGGGATAGCAGCAGGAGAGGTGGAAAATATATATTCCTTACAGGGGCCACTTATAATTGTACATATGTATTATAGCACTTTAAGGACCATTCTAATCACCTGCATTAGAATTCCGGGTATTTACTTTAACCACTTGCCCTCCGGAAGATTTACCGCCCTTTATGACCAGGCCATTCTTTTGGCGATACGACACTGCGCTACTTTAACTGACAATTGCGTGGCCAAGCAATGCTGTGCATAAATGAAATTTATCCCACAAATACAGCTTTCTTTGGTGGTAGTTGACCATCACTGGGTTTTTTTATTTCTTGCGCTATACAAAAATGTTTTTGGGAAAAAAATCAATATTTTTTACTTATTTACGAATTTCTTTATGAATTTGGGCCAGTGTGTGTTCTGCTACATAAAAAAAAAAATCCCAAGAAGCGTATTTTGATTGGTTAACACGAACATTATAGCGTCTACAAACGATGGTATAGATTTAGAGAATTTTTATTTTTTTACTACTAGTAATGGGGACGATCAGCTGTGCTTGTATAAAAATATGCACTGTTACTGTTCTAATGACACTGGTTGGGAGGGGGTTAACCATCTAGGGCAATCAAAGGGTTAAATGTGTGCCTAACCAGTGTTTTTGTGTACTGTTTGAGGTGCTTTTACTAAGGGATGTGATGGATTTTTATTTTGCAGGGACACAAAATCCATGACCCACTATCAGAACAGAGCTCTGCCTTAATTGCATAGGCAGAGCTCCATCCTGTGTCTCTCCTCGACCATCACCAGGTGTCGGCGGACATCCATTGGCCAGCAATGGCTGATCAGCTTCTGCTGTGACAAATCCCAGCAGAAGCAGCGCTCCCCCTTTAGGGAAGTTTAGAATCACACATATATATATATATGATTCTGCACAGAACGGCTGCCCTGTAGCAGTAGATCTGCTATAGGGCTGTCCTTGAGCCTTTTAAGTTTTGGAAAAAAAAAAAAAAATTCCTAGCTATGCATATTCTTATGTGTGATTTTTTTTTTTTTTCTTTAGGACTCCAGTGTTTCATAACTTTGTCAAAGTTGCTCTCACTAAGAACCCAAAGAAGAGACCAACTGCGGAGCGGCTGCTGACCGTAAGTTCCCATCTACTGCACCCTATATAGCAGTGATGGCAAACCTTGGCACCCCAGATGTTTTGGAACTACATTTTCCATAATGCTCAACTACACTGCAGAGTGCATGAGCACCATGGGCAATGTAGTTCCAAAATATCTGAGGCGCCAAGGTTTGCCATCCCTGCTATATAGTTTGGTCCATCTTTTCCCATCTAACTCTGAATTTCTCTTTCTCAGCATACACTTGTGGCACAAGGGGGTCTTTCCAGATTTCTGGCTTTGGAGCTCCTTGATAAGGTGAACAACCCAGATCATCACCACCATTATATTGAGCCTGATGAGGATGACCTGGAGGTGAGTGACTTAAAGTGCTTGTAAAGTCTCATTTTTATTTCAATAAAAATAACAAACATGTTATACTTACCTGGTCTGTGCAGTGGATTTGCACAGAGCAGCCCAGATCCTCATCTTTTCGGGTGCCTCTTTGGCACTCCTCTCCCCTCCCTCCTGTTCAGTGCCCCCACAGCAAGCAGCTTGCTGTGGGGGCACCCGAGCCCAGCCACAGCTTCATGTATCCATTTAGACATGGAGCTGTGGCCCGGCCCCACCCCCTTTCTCAACTCATTGGCTGACTGACTTTGACCGCAGTGGAAGCCAATGGCGCCACGCTGCTGTCTCAGCCGAGACACGCCTGCAAACATCGCTGGATCTAGAGGGACCTCAGGTAAATATTAGGGGGGCTGCTGCACACAGAATGCTTTTTATCTTAATACATAGAATGCATTAAGATAAAAAAACCTTCTGCCTTTACAACCACTTTAACCATTCTTGATGATGAGGCTCATTAACCAGGTCTATGCTATACTTTGTCCATCATTGGTCTAGGCCAGGAGTCTCCAAACTTTCTAAGCCACGGGCCAGTTTACTGTCCTTCAGGCTTTAGGGGGGCAGGACTGTGGCTATTGGAAGTAGAAAATAGCTCAGCATCCAGTGCCCCATCATTCGTTTTATTGGAAGGAATAGTCAACAGTCCCCATTATTCATATTCGTGAAACAAAATAGTGCCCCACCGATGGTGTCCATAGGAGCAATGGTGTCCCTTGGCATCATTTGGTGCAATAATGCCCCAAGGGCCAGATAAAGGCCAGCAAAGGGCCACAGTTTGGAGACCATTGGTCTAGGCTTTAGTGTTATGTTTAAATTGATTATTCTCATGCAGTGCATAGAAACAGATTATGTGCAGTTAATGGGACTACCAATAAAGTAAACCTGTTTCTTTGCTCTCATTGCGCTCCATTCAGCCACTGGGTGCAAAGAGAATAAACCCTGTGTAAGCTCTAGGCTTTACCTGCTCCATGTGACAGCGCTGGATGCCTGATTATCCAAGCCTCCAACGCCAGCACTATTTAATAGGATGAATGGGAATTGCATGCTTCCCCATTCTTAGAAAAACCTAGTTGTTTTCTTTTGCTCCAGCCAAAGACAGCAGTGGGGGGACTAAATGGGAGAGCAGCATTTTAACTGAGAACAAAAAAAAAAAAAAGTATCCTAAAGCATTTCCAGGCTCAGCCACAAATCACACCACATGGTGTAGGAGGACCATAAAGAGATTATGGTGTGAGGCTTTAGTTATTTGTCAAAGAGAGATTGAAGTCTTGAAGCTGTGCCTAAAAAAAAACATAGGGCAAAGGACTAGCCACCAGCATTGCCTGTGGTTTCCCTGAAGCCAATTTTTTCATTACAGACTCATGCCTTTTTCTATACTTTTTCTTTGTGTGATGGCGGCCATCTTGGTAGAGGCAGGGCTTTTCATAGGCGAGCCTCCAGCAAGGAGAACACTGAGCAGCACATTAGTGACATTACCAAATCACCCAAGGCTAGCAGTCAGAGGCAGCACTGCTTTTAGATCTCATACTATGGATGAACAATTACGAGGCTGTAGTGCCTAGGCACCTTCACATATCAGGAAGTTTACGGTTTTTCAGGGGGAATTCCAAACAAAAGGTACATTTTGAGGATAGTGCTTATTATGAGCTCGTATAAAAGGTAAACGGGGTAACTTTTCTGACTTCAGTACAGTGGCTGTGATTCCTGGGTAGCGTGAGTAGTGCACTGGTTACTTGTGCTTTTTTCCCTGCAGTAAGCGTTCCAGGCCATGAGCTTTTAAAATCGTTTTGAAGTGGGGAATCCCTGCCTGGTTATGGGGAGGAGTAATCTTTTTCATTGTGGTTTTCCTGCAGCCAGTCTTGGCGGTGCGACACACCATCCGTTCTACAAACAAGGGAGTGAGAGCAGAGAGGACTGCCTCAGAGCTTAACTGTAAGTTCCAAAACTCTTTATTTTATTTTATTGTATAAGATCTTTACTATAGCAATCGGACTCACCTGGATTAAAGCCGAACATCTGGGATTCAACAGCGTTGAAGTTAAAAGAAACTAAAATCGGGAAGATCTATACCCAAAATAAAACTCACATGATATCCAGTTGACATCCTCAAGGCAGCTCTGACAATCTGTGTTGGTGCTATACTGGAGTCCCACAGATGATGGTGCCTGCCTAGGATCTGTGGATTTTTGTAGCTGCCTGCCAAAGAACTGTGTAGATCTCTAGCTGCCTGCTTTGGAGGTGTGTAGCTACCCACCAATAAACTGTGGTAGTTTCTGGCTGCCTGCAATGGAACTGTGTATGTCTCTAGCTGCCTGCCTGAGAACTGTGTAGACCTCTACCTGCCCAAAAACTGTGTAGACCTCTAGTTGCCTGCCTGAGAACTGTGTAGATCTCTAGCTGCCTGCCTGAGAACTGTGTAGATCTCTAGCTGCCTGCCTGAGAACTGTGTAGATCTCTAGCTGCCTGCCTGAGAACTGTGTAGATCTCTAGCTGCCTGCCTTGGCGCTTTGGAGGTGTGTAGCTACCCACCAATAAACTGTGGTAGTTTCTGGCTGCCTGCAATGGAACTGTGTATGTCTCTAGCTGCCTGCCTGAGAACTGTGTAGACCTCTACCTGCCCAAAAACTGTGTAGACCTCTAGTTGCCTGCCCGAGAACTGTGTAGATCTCTAGCTGCCTGCCTGAGAACTGTGTAAATCTCTAGCTGCCTGCCTGAGAACTGTGTAGATCTCTAGCTGCCTGCCTGAGAACTGTGTAGATCTCTAGCTGCCTGCCTGAGAGCTGTGTAGATCTCTAGCTGCCTGCCTGAGAACTCTGTAAATCTCTAGCTGCTTGCCTGAGAACTGTGCAGATCTCTAGCTGCCTGCCTGAGAACTGTGTAGATCTCTAGCTGCCTGCCTGAGAACTGTGTAGATCTCTAGCTGCCTGCCTGAGAACTGTGTAGATCTCTCGTCGATCTCTAGATGTGTCAAG
>BLSH010399748.1:185178-219912 GCA_018402905.1 Glandirana rugosa
ATGTGTCAAGAGTCCGTCCGTCGATCTCTAGATGTGTCAAGAGTCCGTCCGTCGATCTCTAGATCTGTGTAGATCTCTAGCTGCCTGCCTGAGAACTGTGTAGATCTATGGCTGCCTGAGAACTGTGTAGATCCCTGCCTGCCTGCCTGAGAACTGTGTAGATCTATGGCTGCCTGCCTGAGAACTGTGTAGATCTATGGCTGCCTGCCTGAGAACTGTGTAGATCTATGGCTGCCTGCCTGAGAACTGTGTAGATCTATGGCTGCCTGCCTGAGAACTGTGTAGATCTATTCCGACTGTTGCAACACTTTTTTTTTTTTTTTCTGCTAATTTGGAATCATTCCGTATCTATACACTTAGCATAGCTAAGATAATTAGACGTTGGCATTTCAGACATGTCTGGCGATAAATCATTCCATCTGTGTCAGAAATGAGAGTGGTAAGTTTAATGCCTCATGCACACAGGGCGTCTAGCCCCTCTGAACACCTTTTCTCCTCTCAGGCTGTATATCGGCGTCCGCCGTTTTTTGCAGTCAATGGAAGCTAATGAAGAAAAAAAAAAACGCCGGTAAACGGTGCTTGCAAAACGCCACAAAAGAATGTTTTGTAAGCAGCGTCTCCTGCCCGACTCCAAGAGAGCCCAGATAGCGCCCAGTGTGCATGGAGCCTTAAAGGCCACTCTAAAATGTGCAGTTTTGCTGTATGGGGGGGGGGGGGGGGTGGTCCAGGGGGTCAGAAAACCAGTCAGTATCTGGTGTGACCACCATTTGCTTCACGCAGTGCAGCACATCTCCTTCTCATAGAGTTGATCAGGTTGTTGATTGTGGCCTGTGGAATGTTGGTCCATTCTTCAATGGCTGTGTGAAGTTGCTGGATATTGTCAGGAACTGGAACACACGCTGTCTTATATGCCGATCCAGAGCATCCCAAACATGCTTAATGGGTGACATGTCCGGTGAGTATGCTGGCCATGGAAGAACTGGGATGTTTTCAGCTTCTATGAATTGTGTACAGATCCTTGCAACATGGGGCCGTGCATTATCATGCTGCAAGATGGGGGCCGTGCATTATCATGCTGCAAGATGGGGGCCGTGCATTATCATGCTGCAAGATGGGGGCCGTGCATTATCATGCTGCAACATGGGGGCCGTGCATTATCATGCGCATCACACTGCATGAGGCAAATGGTGGTCACACCAGATACTGACTGTTTTTCAGACCCCCCAATACAGTAAAACTGCACATTTTAGAGTGGCGTTTTATTGTGGCGAGCCTAAGGCACACCTGTGCAATAATCTTGCTGTCTAATCCGCATCTTGATATGCCACACCTGTGAGGTGGATGGATTATCTCGGCAAAGGAGAAGTGCTCACTAACACAGATTTAGACATATTTGTGAACCATATTTGAGAGAAATAGGCCTTTTGTGTACATAGAAAAAGTTGTAGATCTTTGCGTTCAGCAAACACAAAAGTGTTGTGTTTATAATTTTGCTTAGTGTATATATACGTGTATGTATGTGTGTGTGTGTATATGAAACTGAAATTTTGTTAGGTGACCTTTGCTTTTAAAGAGAACTTGTCATTAGGAAGTGCTAACATAGCTGGGTGATGGACACCTCAATATTATGGTAAATATCAGTTAATTGATATAATTGCTTGGCAGACAACATAGGATGAAGAGTAGCATGCAAATACCAATTACTCTTACGTTCACTGACAGACGCAGCTCTTCTTATGACACGTGGGGTTATGCTCATATCACTAGGAGTAGACTAGGCAAAAATAAAACTAAAGCATAGGTTGGCCCCTCCCAGGGGGCCGTCCTCACCTTAGCATATAATCCCCCTGCTCTGCATATCACATTAGTTTTTATTGCCTAGTGCAAGGAGCAGACCTGGTTCCCTATGGGATCTGCGGTCTCCTGAAGGTTTTTTCTGATGAAGACTGCTATCAAGAAGCCGACTGGCGGTATAGAGGATATCTAGGATCCAAAAACTTTCCCCAGTCCGGCCAACGTCTATGCGAGCTACCCTTAGCGGGGGCATGCCGCATAGCGCCCGTTCCGTGCGGGCGGCCAGTGGCTAATCCCACTAGAGCCCAGTGACTGGTTCTGTTCCTGTCCAGGGGCCTGGCCAGCAGCATGCCTCTCCGTGGGGAGGTAAGTCTGCTCCGGGTGGCTACCCGCTGCGCCCGTCGGATCGGTGAGTAGATCCCTCTTCCGTCTTAGGGCGGGGAGAGTGGGCACCTGGGCAGCTTCTAAGGTGGGGGCCTATTAGTGGGAACGCATCTGGGGTGGTCATCTCCCGCCGTCTCCTTCCATTTCAGGGAGGGTGTCTGTTTGGCCCACAGTTGGATGAAATCATTAAGGATTTCACGGGAGGGAAGAGTACTTTCCTTCCGGAGCCAAAACGGCTGTATTTTCGCCATAGGCAGGGCCCTGTTTCTTCAGGTCAGAAGAAGTTTTTTCGTGCACTTGGCTCAGCGGGTAAGGGCTTCAAGTCTGGTAAGGCTTCCGCTGGGTCCAGTAAAAGGCCCTGGCAACAGAAGTCCGAAAAAACGAAGGATAAGTCAACCTCTGCATGATGGGTTGCCCCCGCCCGACTCACGGGTGGGGGGCCGGTTGCTGGGGTTCGCAGACAGATGGGCTGCCCGCATCACCGATCGGTGGGTGCTGGAGGTAGTGTCCTCCAGGTACAGGATAGAGTTCATCTCTCTACCCCCAGAAAGGTTATTCCCTTCAAACTTAAGACTCCCTCAGGGGCGTCGGGAGGAGCTTCTGGGCGCCGTTCGGGCGCTTGCCGAACAGGGGGTGATTATACCGGTACCCACGGTGGAACGATTTCACGGATTTTACGCAAACCTCTTTGTGGTGCCCAAGAAGGGCGGTGTCAGGCCAGTTCTGGACCTGGAAGGCCTATATTGCCTGGTGCGAGACAGGGGGTTGGAACCCCCGCTCTTATACAGTACTGTTTTTTACAGCAGGGACTGGACAAGAACCTGGTGTAAAGTACGCTTAAGGGTCAGATTTCAGCCCTGGCGGTTCTTTTTCAACGGCCCTTGGCGTCACATTCGTTGATCCGTACATTTGTACAGGGTGTACGTCATGTGGCCCCTCGGATACGGTCGCCTCTGGCACCGTGGAATTTGAATCTGGTGCTTTCTGTGCTGCAGAAGCCACCATATGAAAAGATCAGGGACATTCCCTTGTGACTGTTGTCGCAGAAAGTGGCCTTTTTGGTGGATGTTACATCCGCTAGGCGGGTGTCCGAGTTGGCAGCATTATCCTGCAAGTCACCTTACTTGGTCCTTCATAAGGACAAGGCGGTTTTGCGACCTTCCCCTTCGTTTCTTCCGAAGGTGGTTTCTTTTCATTTGAATGAGGATATTGTTCTTCCCTCATTGTGCCCGCACTCATCGCATCCCAAGGAACTTGAACTACATTCTTTGGATGTGGTGAGGGCTTTGCGGGTGTATTTGTTTTCTACAGCTTCCTTTCGGAAGTCTGATTCTTTATTTGTGCTGACGGAAGGGGCGCGCAAAGGCATGGCGGCCTCATCGGCTATCATTTTTCGTTAAATCAGGAAGACCGTGACTCATGCATATGAGATTCGGGGTAAGGTTCCCCCGTTTCCAGTCACGGCTCATTCCACCAGGGCAGTTAGTACTTCCTGGGCGTTTAGACATCAGGCCTCGGTGTCTCAGGTGTGCAAAGCGGCTACTTGGGCCTCAGTGCACACGTTTACTAAGTTTTACAAAGTTGATGTTGCAGCATCTGCGGATGCTGCCTTTGGCTGCAAAGTATTATTGCGGTAATTATGGCGCCGCCTGAGGGCTTTTTTGTTGGGTACTGTTGTTATAGTTTGCCCACCCCTCTTGATTGGCACAGCTTTGGGACATCCCCATGTGTCATAAGAAGAGCTGCGTCTGTCAGTGAACGTAAGAGTAAAAGGGATTTTATTATAACTTACCGTAAAATCCTTTTCTCTGATTTCACTGACAGACGCAGCACCCACCCCTCTGTGTTGAGTTTGTACGGCTTGTTACAAACTGATGTGCTATGCAGAGCAGGGGGATTATATGCTAAGGTGAGGACGGCCCCCTGGGAGGGGCCAACCTACGCTTTTGTTTTATTTTTGCCTAGTCTACTCCTAGTGATATGAGCATAACCCCCACGTGTCATAAGAAGAGCTGCATCTGTCGGTGAACTCCGAGAAAAGGATTTTACGGTAAGTTATAATAAAATCCTTTTTTTGCACCTGTAATGTAGCACAAAGTGAAGTCTTTGATACTCTACATGGGCCTCTGGAGAACAATTATAATGAGAGTAACTGCTAGTTGCCATGTTTTCCGTCATTTCCTAATGACAGGTTCCCTTGCTGAGCTGTTTATGTCTTCTGTTCTTGTTTCTCAGAAGTAATGGGAAATGCATCTGAATCCTCTAAGTCCTAATCACAAAAGCTTAAACAAAGATGCAGTGTTCATACTTTTTTTAATACTTCCTTTGCAGTTTTTCTGCTGCCATTGTGTTGTGATGAATGCAGGACTGTGATATTTGAAGTCCTGTATTTCGCGTATTCCCCCCCCCATCTCCTGAAACAGGAACCAAACACACCAACAGCTGTCACTGGATGCTTCTTATATACACAGTTCCTTTGTGTCCTATTGTCAGAAGTGTCCCAGTTCACCTTATGCACTTCCTCTACATTGCTGTATAAAAGCAAATCTGTTCAGTTTTAGGAACATTTTAAACATTTAAATGGTCTACAAAATCAATGTTGCCAAAGCTGTGCGAATCAGGTAAAAGGGTTTGCTGTATTCTGTTTCTTCGATTTTTCCATTCTATCAGCCTTCTTTTTTTAAAGCGACGAGTCTCATTTCTTTTGTCGTCCCATTTAAGAGTACCCGTGCAAAGAGGTTGTTGTAAGGTCTTTATCCTTCTCTCATGTGCAACTCTCTGGCAATTTCTCAGCCAGAAAAAAAAAAAATAGTTCCAGCCTATCAGAAAAGGAGTGATGATGTAATTGTAAAAGATCCACTTTATCCTTGGGTCCTGTTCACACGAGAGTACTACAGCATACGCACGTATAAGGGCCATGTCTTTCCGCACTGGGTGGCACAGGTGTTCCGTGCATCCCCATGCAACAGTCCAATTTGGAGGCGGCGGCTACACAGACACAGCTGCTGCTCCCAATTTGACATCTATGTGGGTTCAGGTGCATGGCCCTGAACACACACTGCCTGTGTTCGGGGCTGTGGACCTAAATGAATATCAAATTGTGTTTTGTGCAGCCTCTATGTCACAATGGATATGGGACTTGCCCGTACTGGGATGTGCAGAACACCTGTGCATTCCTGTGCGGGAAAAAGTACGTGCGTATGCTATAGTATGCCTGTGTGAATGAGACCTAAAAGATGGCTTCCACTCTGATAGAGATAGCTAGAGAGCTTTGACAGAAGAGAGTGACGGCCGAAACATATCGGCTAAAAATTGTGTTTCTGGAATTTTAGAGAAAAAAGTGCAGATATTGGCGCTGAAAACGCACAAGATTTTCCCGCTATTTTACGACAAATTTACTGTGCTTATGGTGTGTTTTTGCTAGGTCATGTCGCTCAAAAACCGCCACACGGTACGTTATTGTGTTCTTGCGGCATTTTCAATGCATTTCAACGGGGAGGTGTGTTTTTGGTGCGTTTTATTACATGACCGAAAATGCAGCAAGCAAGATTTTTAACACCACAACGGAAGCACAACAGAGCAGTGTGAAGACATGCATAGAATTTTTTAATGGATGCCTTTTTCTGGAGCTTTTCTTGCAATAAAGGTGCCAATAAAAAGTCTTTTGATTGCCTTGGTTGGCTTTTCCTTTTTGCTACTCTACGTCATATGGGATTTAAGGGACCTTTCCTACAAGCGATTCATCATCTCTATAATAATCCAGCATCCCAGGTTAAAAAAAAAAACCCTTATGCCCTTTCTTCCTCCTTTCTCATTACAAACGGTAACCGGCAGGGCTGCCCGCTTCCCCCCCATACTTTTTGCATTATGCGTTGAACCTCTGGCAGCGACTATTCGTAGATGTTCAGACATTCGGGACATATCAGTACGAGGGATGGAACTTAAAATTTCACTGTATCATCCTCACCCTGACCCAACCTAGGATCTCCCTGCCAAACCTGCATTCTGAACTTGATCGATTTAGTGCCCTCTTGGGATATAAAATGAATGCTTCCAAATCCAGGGCTCTCCCTGTTAATATCCCAGAGGAGGAAGTTAAACCCTGAACGACCACTTTCCCGTACGCGCGGCATCCCTTAGCTTTGAAGTATTTAGGCATTTTTATTACCCTGGCCTTCCCCACTCTATATCAGGAGAACTTTACCCCCCCCCCCCCCAATAAATTGGCAAATTAGGCTAATGGGTTAACAATGGAAAAAACACCATATTGACCTCTGTCAAGATGTCTATACCCCCTAAGCTTTTGTATCTCCTCCAAACATTGCCCATACCAATCCCCTACGCACACCTGAAAAAAACTGCAAGCTGGTTTGTTACAATATGTATGGAACTATACATGATATGGGACCCCCTGCTCGGTGCTCATGGCGTCACGCTCTGATGGTGGTTTAGCGTTCCCTAATTTCATAAAATACTATTAAGTGACCCAAATTTGAGCAATGGCTTCTTGGTTTACCCAACGTTCTTTTAATAAATGGATGGAAATTGAGAAATTGTGGTTAGCCCCAATACACCCTAACAATTTACTTTGGAATGTGAATGCGGAGGTAGCCCCTAGTCTACTATTGGGGACTGTCTCCCACCTCCTGGATGCTTTGGCGCACGCTATCCCGCCAACATATCCTCTCCTCCAAAAAGTCATTGATGACGACCTTCCTGTACAACCCCAAGATGCCTGCCAGCCTCACTTATTCCATGTCCTCTACTTGGGCATCAAGGAATCTGTTCCATTTTGGTCACTTGGTGGAACCTAGAACCCGCAAACTGCTACCATTTGTTAAATTACAGGATAAGTTTGACTTACCACACCGCGTGTTTTAGGGATATCTACAGATCCATCGTCATGCTCAATCCATAACCTCCCATCTGCAATTCTCTCCACCTCTTCCCCTTTTGAGCGTTTTATTTTAGGAGATACAGCACAAAGAGGAATGATTTCTGACATTTACAAACTATTGAATGCTTACTCCATCCAAGCCTAAGGTAAACATTCTTGCATGCTCCGCTGGGAGAGGGTGTTCGAAGAGGAGTTATCTCTAGAGCAGTGTTTTTCAACTCCAGTCCTCAAGGCACACCAACAGGTCATGTTTTCAGGATTTCCATGAGTTTGCACAGGTGATTTTATCAGTTTCACTGCCTTAGTAATTACCACAGCTGTTTCATCTGAGGGAAATCCTGAAAACATTACCTGTTGGTGTGCCTTGAGGACTGGAGTTGAAAAACACTGCTCTAGAGGACTGGCAGGTGATTTGGTCTCAGGCTGCTAAAAGCTCCCTTTTGTACGTTGTATAAGGAAAATGCATATAAAATCCTTTATTTCTGGTACATGACCCCGGATGTACTTCACTCCATCTACCCTACTAACTCAGACCGATGCTGGCATTGCCTTGGGGACAAGGGTACTCTCCTTCACACATTTTGGAGCTGGCCATTGATTACCATGTTTTGGCATTCTGTCAATCGCTATTGGATAGCCTTTTCAGGGGAACTATCCTGATGACAGAGAAATCCCTCCTGTTAGGCCTCCCTCTGCAAAAAAACTCCCAAATCTCACAGGAAGCTGCTCTGTCATGTCCTTACGGCTGCACGGTGCCTCATTGCTCTCAATTGGAAACATCGATCTCCCCCCTCCCAGGGGGCCCTATACGCTAGAATTAAAACTGTGGAGTTGATGCAGAAAATGACTGCTAGACTACAGGGCAGATTGGAAGCTCACAATCGAGTGTGATAGCTGTGGCATCTCCAGGAGGACTCGCCTTGAACCACTAAACCAGCTATGGTGATGACCTATTTTTATTCTTTTCCTTTCTGTTCTTTGCTATCCAGGTATTGGTATAAGTTATAATATCTCTTTATCAAAGATTTACTCCACGCTACATTGTTCTCTAGTTGTTATCTTGCTGACTCGGGTACATCATCTAGTACCAATAGGTATGATTGCTGAATATTGTTAATACATTGAAGTGGCTGTCAACCTGTGACAACCACTTTAACCTACAGGTAAGCCTATAATGAGGCTTACCTGTAGGTGCCCTGCATATCTCCTAAACCTGCACGGTTCAGGAGATATACAGTGTACTAGATGTGCCGACGTCGTTCGGCACATGCGCAGTGAAGAAACGGCCTCCGTGCCGTTTCTTCACTGAGATCGTGCCGTAATTGGTGGCTCCCGCGACTCCGGCCAGTCACAGCCAGAGTCTCAGCCCCGGAAGGAAGAGCGGCTGAAGATGGACGCTGCCAGCACAGGGGACATCGTTGGACATCGCAGGCTTCGTTTGCAGGTAAGTGGCACATAATGGGCCACTATGCGATGCATAGTAGCCCATTATACTTCTACTTTGCACGGGAATATAGAGGAAGTAAACCTCATCAGGGATTACTTCCTCTTTAATGTGGATGCCTTTTGTGAACATCGTTTCCTGTAGGTTTCTGTAGTAAGTTTTTAATTTTGATGCAAATTAAGAAAAAAAAAGTGCCGATAATGGCCGACAAAGTCATGATATTAATTAAAAAGTCGAATATAATTATATATCATTTTATTTATTTTTTTTTAACTGTCATTTTCAATTCCGGCCAAGTTCATCCTTAATTTTCGGTTTCAGCACAACAATTTCCATTTGGTGCACCTCTACTATTGTCCCTAGACACACGAACGTAGAGGGATATGGTTCTCTAGTCCTCGGAAAACAATGTAATAACAGTCAGCACAGGCAATTATCTGTACACAAGATTTCTGGCAGGGTCAACAGGCATTTCTTTTTGGAACGTATTTTGCAAATAAAACAACGCTTCCAGTGTGTGGAATATTTAACTGACTAAGGGCCAGTTTACACCATATGCAGTCCAGTGCTTTTTTTTCTGCATTAAAAACGCATGGAAAGTAGGTTATATGGTTTCCAATGGCATAGTTCATACCAGTGTAGTCAGTTCCAGAAAAAAAAGTAGAACATGCTGCATCAAAAACACACAGGAATGCACTGGAAAGCATCCAAAACTCATCAAAAGAGCCCTGGACCATAGTACTGTGAAATAAAAAGAAAAAAAAGCATCTGGAATGCACTCGGAAACCCATCAAAAACACACTGGAACGTGCCAAAAATGTGCATGCAAAAACGCATCTGGATCGGATCTGGAGTGTTTTTGTGGTGTGAACCAGCCCTTAAAGGGACCAAATAGAAGTTCTTATTAGATTTGTATACCCTTTAAGGCCAGCACCTTTTTTAAATGTTGCCTTGTACTCGCCAGTTAAATATTAATACCGCCATGGCCTCGCCAGTTACATATTAAACCCCAATGAACATTTTGAGACCTAGTAACAGTTCTTGTCTGTGTAACTAATGCTGTGGTGATAGGTAGAGGGGTCAAAAAAGGGACTTTAAATGAAGCCAACAGCTTCCATCCCAGGTTCATTTGTATAGAAAAAAAGGGGCTTTTTGACGTAATGGGACTTTAAATGAGACACACGGGTTATGAAAAAACATGCGTTTTTATTGAGGCAATTTTCATTAAGGTAGCGTAATAGACATTCCATACATCTTTTATTGCATATATTGGGCTACAATTGCCTCTAATATATGTGGGGCACATTGCCTCCACTAAAAATGACATATAGACTGGAAACAGATACATGATTCACAAATAATGAAAATAAGTTCCATACAGTACAATACAATCTCTTCAGCATAGGACAACTTGGATAATAATTAATACGGCATATAACGGCTCTACGCGTTTCGTGAAGTTATGATCCACTCATCAGGAGCATGCACGTATAACAAACTGTAATTGATAGAAATATGAAAATTAGGAAAAAAAAAAAAAATTTTTGGAAATGAGTATGCTGTTTACCATATTTGCCGCAAGGAGCGATGCCAATGATGATCCGGACAGACCCCACTAGGGGGTATCCCCTGAAGGGAGCTGAGATGGGGGGCTTTGTTGGACACATGAACCCCAAAAGGACCACATCCAAGACCAAAATGACAAGGAAAAGGGAAGTGTATATGACCAGGATAGCTGACCCATGTGGGAAGCTTCTGTGGAAATAAAGTGATAAGTATAGGTGTTGACCTATGTCCATAGGACAAAGAAAGTGGGGGATGGGGGACCAGGGAAAAAAAAAAAAAAAAAACAGATACTAAATAAAGTAAAATCAAAAATATGTAGATACCTATACCTGAAAAATGCCCAGTGACTGGTTGGGGATGATGTGCAAAGGGGTATGGTGTATCCAGCAGAGGCACGAGGTGAGTGGGAGGTGGAACTATATAGGGCATGGCCGTCACACCCCCATCAGCGTCATGCAGGCATAGGCTGCCAGGAGAGGCGGCACCAGAAGGTTGGGCGATGAATCGCCCAATGTCTAGGCCAGCCTAATATGCCTCCATGCTGCCGCCCAGGTGGAAAACACACCAGAGAAGCAGCGCTCCAGATGGAGCACATAGCTATTAGTGTGTAAAGCATGGCGCCGACGCCCAAAGCTAGGCTATCCACATCCCCCCAAGGGTGAAGGGGGAGGGGAGGAGAGGAGAGCCCACATAAGGGCGTCGCAGCTCCCGAGGGGATAGTGGCCAAATTAGCCTCTAAGGCCGGATCAAATGACCCAACAACTGCAGCAAACAAGAAAACAACAGAGACCCAGTAGTAAATCCAAAAAGCAAAAACTTCAATGGTTTTTTTCGAAACCAATAAAATTATTGAATAGAAAAATGCATATATAGAATTGAGTATTGGTAAATTTTGTATACATTAGGTAATAAATAATGGTTTCAGAGAAAATAAATATTTTTAAAAACTAAAATATATTATCAAAAGAATATAATAGTAATAATAATATTATTAGTAATTTATGCTGTGGTGTTTTTTGTGTTTTTTTTTTTTTTTTTCAGTTGACAGACTGCAGTTTGAACCGCCACTCAGGAAAGAGACCGAAGCCAATGAGATTGTGAGTTGTTTGTTCTACAAAGGAAATCTCTTCGGATATAACCTTATATATAACCTTATTACTACCTAGACATGCCAATCCATGTGAGCGATTTAAAGCGCAACTAAAGGCTTTTTTCAACAGATTGCGAGCAGGCAAGGGTCTTCATTGCAGAAGAGACATGCAGTGTCTTTTCTGCAATGAGAAATGCCTACCTACCTGCTATGTCTTCATGTAAACTGAGCGCACATGCGCAGCTTAGCTTGCATCGTCGCACAGCCCCTGTCTGCCGGAGTGACTGCCTCTTGTGCATGCGCAGGAGTTACATCATCCTGCATCAGCCGGTGATGCCCAAAGACCCCCCACTCACGGTTAAGATGCTGACACCAGTGAGGACCACTTACAAAATTTGGGCCATTAGAAAGGAGGTAAGTATATTGCCTTTAGTTCCGCTTTAAAAGCAACACGTATTGCCATAATTTAAAGAGGAAGTAAACCCAGATGGGGTTTACTTCCTCTACATGCCCCTGTAATGTAGAAGCATAATGGGCTACTATGCATCGCACAGTAGCCCATTATGTGCCACTTACCTGCAAATGAAAGCCTGCGACATCCAACGCTGTACCCTGTGCTGGTGGCGTCAATCTTCAGCCCCTCTTTTCCAGGGCTGCTACTCCGGCGATGTGACGGGCCGGAGTCACGTGACGTCACTCCCTCGCATGCGCGCAGGAGCCGCCAGTCATGGCACGGTCACAGTGGAGGAACGGTGCGGATGCCGCTTCTTCACTGCACATGTGCCGACATGACGTCGGCACAGCAAATACACTGCATATCTCCTGAACTGTACAAGTTTAGGAGATATGCAGGGCACCTACAGGTAAGCCTTATCATAGGCTTACCTGTAGGTTAAAGTGGTTGTCACTAGTTGACAACCACTTTAAAGTCAGATGTTGAACATCTAGGCTGTTGGCCTTTGCCTATCTCTGTGTATATTTATTACAGGTACTTTTATAGCACTGACAATTTACGCAGCACTATAATATAGATATAGAGAGAGAGAGCGAGGTATACAGTATCTCACAAAAGTGAGTACACCCCTCACATTTTTGTAAATATTTTATTCTATCTTTTCATGTGACAACACTGAAGAAATGACACTTTGCTACAATGTAAAGTAGTGAGTGTACAGCCTGTATAACCGTGTAAATTTGCTGCCCCTTTAAAATAACTCAACACACAATTAATGTCAAAGGCCCCTTTCACACAGCCGAGTCTGTGTGCAGGGTCCGCTTTGCTCAGCGGGGATTGCTCCGCTGATTCCTGCCGAGCCGGCGGATGACTGATCCGTCTCAGCTCACTGTGCTGAGACAGATATATGAGAGAGAGAGAGATTTACATTAACACCCGTCCCTGTCCTCATGGAGCTTACGGTCTAAGATCACTAACTTTCATACATACTCATTCTAGGGCAGTTCCTCTGTGGTTGAGATTGAAACCAACGACTGTAATGCTGCCAGGCGGAAGTTCTAACCACTTGGCTCACTGTGCTGTAAATAAAAGCAATAACTTGGTGGAAAATGACAAGGAAAAGAATACTTTTTTAGATGCATAGAGAATGTCTTTTACCTTAACCAAGCAAACACTTACCATATCCCTCCATAAAAAGGAGTGATAAACATTTTTTGGTGATGTTCTATCCAATAGCAAGATTACAAAAACAAATGTTTCTTGTATCCATTGTCGCATTCAGTGATTCTGCAGGTATGAACATAGAATTTCACTTTGTACATTTACACCAGCTTGTTTGTGTGTTGCAGTGCCTTTTGTAGGTAAATGAACCCCAATACACTGTGGCACACCATGATAAGGCCCCTTTCACACAAGCGAATAGAATTCAGCTTTTAGCTGTGGATAGATGAAGTTATCTACCACAACTATACTCAGACAATGCTTTCCTATGGCCCCATTCACACTCTGCATTTAGCAACGGTTTCATTACAGAAGGTTTTGTGCGATTAGAAAAAAATGGATTTGACTGCGCCCAGTAACGATGCATTGCTGCTATCTGCACATAACTGCAGGTAAAAGCAGTGCACTGTGTCACCTGCAGATAGCAGAAGCAACAAGCAAAGAAAATCAACAGGAAGCAAATCAGAAATGTCAAGAGTGTTCCACTGCAGCTAAACGCAGCTGCATATAAACACGGCTAATCGCAATGTACAACTGCAAGTGATCATTGTGCCTGGAGTCTTGGAATTTCAAAATGACAAAACGTGCTTTTAACAGCGGCAGAACAGCCGCCTGTGTGAAAGGGACCTAAGAATGTGCAAAAGAGGCAGCATGCACTAAACTTTGCCTGCATTAAGGTGCATTACAGCCAGTTGAATCTGCATAGGGTCTCTAGCATGGGGGGTGTAAACCAGGCCATAAAGGATTACTTTTGCTGCTTCAATATTTTATTGTAAGTTCTCCATTTACCATCAACGCCCTTACAGTGTGTTGGTGCCATCTGCTGGGAAATTACAGGCATGATAAAAATGAGATATTTCATTTTCTTCCTCCTAAATGTATTTTTTTTTTTTTTTTTTGTAGCTTTTCTCTCGCATGCTTTGTTGCAAGAACATTTGGGCTTATTTTTTAACAAACGGAACTGTCCAAAAGTACTGGTGTTGCCATGCATTTTGTGGCTGTCAACATTCATTTTGGAATTTACACTACAAATATGTTTGCTGGGAATTGGTTTGTGTTGGGATTGCTTTAGTACTCCTGTGATTTCTTTCTTTATGGACCCAAGCGTTGCGTGTAAACCTTGTATGTCATGCACGTGTTAGCATTTTTATTGCGGTTTACTGCACATCTGAATTAAATATGCCAAGACTTTATTTTTAAGTTTTTGATTTTTTTTTTTTTTTTTAAATGTAAGGTTTAAAATTGTGTTTCTCTCTCTACCCTTTTAGGGAGGAAGTCAGGATAACGATTTTTCGCATAGCTGGAATCCTTTTGCCAATGGTGCAAACAGCGAGTAAGAAAGTTACTGACTTTAAAGGAATAATCAAACACAGGGTTAAGCCTTTTCCAGATACTTAAAAAAAAAAAAGGGTTTTACTGATTAATTTGCAGCCCCCCAGTTCATTAAAAGAGAAGTATGGGTTTGGGCTTTTTTTTCTTTTATAATACTTACCTTGTTGGATGCAGCATGGGTCCAATGCTGCATCTGGCGCCTCTACACTCAGAACCAAGTGATTGAACACCGCCGATCACTCGGTTTTGAATGATCCCTGAGCAGAGAGCTGCAGATTTTCAGTCACCACTCGCTGCTCTGCTCCCTCCTCCCCCATTGGAGCGCCGGGCTGTGGAGGGGGCTGGGGTGGCCAGCTCAATCTCTGTGGCTCGCTGAGATTGGTGTCAGTCCAGGCACCTGGCGGATCCAGACTTTAATTGTCGTGATAGCGCGGTGCCTTGACTGACTTCTGTGACGTCAGCAGAGAGCGGACTTCAGCTTGATCTCTGCTGAAAACAGGTCACAAGAGTGCAAAATGAATTGGATCCATAGGAAAAGTACAGCCAAACCAGCTTTGGCTATGCGTATCCTTTAACCACTTAAGGGCCGGAAGGATTTCCCACATTAGGACCAGAGTACTTTTTGCGATTCGGCACTGCGTCTCTTTAACTGACAATTGCGCAGTCGTGTGACGTTGTACCCAGACAAAATTAACGCCCTTTTTTTTCCCACACAAATAGAGCTTTCTTTTGGTGCTATTTGATCACCTCTGCGTCACTTCTGATCACCGCTATAAACAAAAAAAAAGAGCGACCAATTTGGAAAAAAACTATATTTTTTACTTTTTGCTATAATATCCCAAAAAAAAAAAATCTAAAAAAAATAATTTTTTTCATCAATTTTGGCCAATATATATTTTACCTCATATTTGTGGTAAAAAAAAATCGCCATCAGCGTTTGATTGGTTTGCGCAAATGTTGATGCATTTACAAACCAGGAGAATTAATTTATGGCGTTTTTATTTATTTATTTTACTAGTAATGGTGGCGATCTGCGCTTTTTATCGGGACTGTGATATTGGGGCGGACATGTCGGTAATTTTTTACACTTTTTTTTTGGGACCAATGACATTTAAACAGCAATCAGAAATGTAAATATCCACTGATTACTGTATAAACCTCATTGGCAGTGAAAGGGTTAACCTGCAGGGCGCGATCCAGGAGTTAACTGTGTTCCCTAGGCGTGTTCTAACTGTGTGGGGGCTGGGCTGCCAGTGGCATAAGAGATCTAACTGATGCCAGTGGCAGGGATCAGTAGATCTTACATGCCGCCTGACAGAGTGGGGAACTGCAGTGTGTTCATCAGCGGTTCCCTGTTTTGCTTTTCTGCCAGGCAATCGCTGGTAGCCGGTGGACATAGAGTCCGCCGGACCCGCGGCCACATTGCTGCAGAGTGCGGAGAGCGCACCACGCACAAGCGAGCCGCTGTTTTATAGACAAAAATGTGCATGTATTTTTTTTTCCTTTTTACAGCAGCCTGCAAAGCATTGCACCAGCGATCAGTGAGTGCATTGTCATGTTCCTGCATACTCTCCCTCCAGCTTTCTGCCCGTAGCTCTGCATTGGCTCCCAGTTAGAAAACTGGAGGAAGATTCAGTGAACTATCTGAGGTATCTGGAAATGGTTGTAATCCTAAGTGCTGGCTCACAGTGATGCGGTGCAGGAAACCACATGCGTTTCGGACAGGAATCGCACCACATTCCTTTTCAAATCGCATGCGATTCTTTGCAGTGCTATTTGAGCCCATTCATTTTGTATGGCTCAAATGGCACCACACCCGCACTGGAATCAGTGTGAACACCCATGTGGCCCGATTCAGCTAATCGCACTGCATTTTGTGATCTGTTTTTAGCATGTCATTAACTTGACATTGACACCCGCAGTGATTCACATGAGTGGATGCGGTGCGGGAAACGCACAGGAATCTCTGCAAATCCTGTGCCGCATCATTGTGAGCCGAATTAAATGTTTTATTCTACATTGCTTGTATGTAATATTTGGCAATTGTATCAAAATTAGCATATATTTATATGCTATTTGAACAATCACAGTGGTTTGCAACAGTAGCGGTGGTTAAACACTCTAAAAGGTGAAAAACACCTTCGCTCTTCCAAGTCAAATGGAATATTCTGTGTGGTTTAGTTGCTTTAGTCCAATGGTTTATATTTTTATTTTTAATGTTATGGTGTTTTATTTCAGTACCACCATGAAAAGAGCTGTTCCGCCACCACTTCCTCCTAAGGTAATATATTCTCTTTTTTGTAGGTAGTCCTGGCTGATTTAGGCTCCATTCATACCTGATCACAGGCGGAATCGCTGCGATTCCGCCCACGGTTTAAAATCGCTGCAAAACGCGGTAAGCGTTTGCCATGCCATTACTACTTAATGGTACCCCAGTCGCACTGCGATTGTCGCACGGTAAATCACGATGCAATTGCTGGTCGTTCAGAAAGGAACATGAACTTGCAGCACGATTTACCATGCCACAATCGTGGTGCGATTGGTGTGCCTTTAGAAGTAATGGCATCTCAAACGCGTCCCGCGTTTTGCAGCAATTTGGAATTGTGGGCTGAATCATGGCGATTCTGCCTGCGATCGCGTGTGAATGGAGCCTTACATTTTACAAAATGAATCCATTCCCCCATCCACACATTCGAGGTGGATAGGGGAATCCCTCCCACGGAACTACTGTATTCTGACATCAGCGAGAGTTCCCTGTTCTCAGAATACACGCATCAGCACTGTGGGCTATATCGGGCGGCACATATTAGGAGAAAGTTTTTCAACAGGTTAATTGTACAGAAGCTGATCGAGAACTACTTCTGTACAACCAGCCTGTCCTTAGATGGATCGAAATTTGGCCAGTCCCCTGCTGATCCATCGATGGCTGGCTTGTCCTTCCCCAGACTTTGAATGGGCAGTAAAAGGAGAAGCAACAGACTGATAAGCTCATCTCTCACTTTGCTCTCTCTTCCTATCACAAGGAGTTGGAATCATCGCTCTGTCACTCTGCTCTCTCTTCTTATCCTTGTTAGCACATGAGCTCTGCAGCATGTTTCTCCCTTTCTAGTCTGAGCTTTGCTGTACAAGAACTGCAAGAGAATGATACCAGGTCAAATATTGCTTTAACAAAACATACATTTAATTGTATGTTGATATTTACAGAGCTGCATTAAAGTGGAAGTAAAGTCCACTTTTTAACTTGTACCTACAGCTAAGCCTATAATAAAGCTTACATGTAGGTATTATGAATATCTCCTAAACTTGCACTGTTGAGGAGATATCCACCCGGAGTGCAGCCAGTCACATCACCAGCGCATGCGCTCTGAATAGACTGCATACCTGTGCCATACCTTCAGAGCTCTGTACTGGGGCGCATGCGCGGGAGTGATGTCATTGTGGCGCCATCCATTCATACAGCCGGAGCCAGCAAACCCAGGAGAAAATCCGGGTGAAAATGGAAGCGCCAGGGAAATGTGAAAGTGCTGCGCTGGAGGGCTCTGTGTGCAGGTAAATCTGTCAAAATGTGCTAGTATGTAGTGTATACTAGCACATTATGGCAAACCGCTGCAGGGGGCTCAATATTTTATTCTCTTAGAGTTTAATTACCGCTTCAATGTTTTTTGTTTTTTTCATATCTGCCTGGAGTTCAGCTTTAAAGCTTTCATAAGTTACTATCACAAACTGTGCCTTTTTGGTTAATAGCATTATTACCTAAAAGGCTTTAAGTAGTGTACTGTACATTAAATTAAGGCCCCTTTCAATTGAGACGGACTCCGTCAAGCAGATCTGCCGGCTCAGCAGGGGATCTCTCTGCTGAGCAATTGGATGACCGGTCCGTGTCCGCTTCCCTCTGCAGAGTGGACACAGCCTACTGTTTTCTATGGGGCGGTCGGATGGAAAAGAACCACCTGTCCCTTTCCATCTGACTGTCCACCAGACAGATGGTGAATGGATCCCCATCTGTCTGTAGCGGTTAGGATCGGATTGAATGCCGATGGGTGCTAGTGGACACATGTCTGCTGACACCCGCCGCTCCATAGAGAGCTATGGATGGTAGAATCGCCTGAAAGACGGACAGGCGGACCTGGTCGCTCTATCAGTGTGAAAGGGGCTTTAAACATATTAATGTATAGATACTTTGTAGTTCACTGGAGAATGTGAAGTGTTTGATTTGGGTTAGATTATATAATTACTTTTAAAGGAGCTGTAAAGGCAGAAGGGTTTTTATTTATTTAGTTATATATTTTTTTTGAAGCATTAAAAGTGCAGCAGCCCCCCCCCCCCCCCCAAAAGCACCCTCTAATTCCTCAACTGAGCCCCTTCTCTCTCCAGCGATGTCCACAAGTGTCGTAGATGTGCAGGACTCTCCTCCTGATTGGCTGAGACACAGCAGCAGCGCCATTGGCTCCCGTGGCTGTCAGTCATTTAGCCAATCAGAAGAGTGGGGCGGGGCCGGTCAGGGTTCCGTGTCTGAAAGGACACGCGGAGCTCTGACTGGGCTTGGTTGTCCCCAAAGCAAGCTGCTTGCTGTGGGGGCACTCGACAGGAGGGGAGGGGCAAGGAGCAGCGAAGGGGGACCCAAGAAGAGGAGGATCTGGGCTGCTCTGTGCAAAACCAACTGTACAGAGCAGGTAAGTATAACATGTTTGTTATTTTAAAAAAAATGAAATAAACCTTTACAATCACTTTAAAGTAAATCTGCATAGCTGCAGCATCTGTCGTACATGAATTATGTAGCTTGCATTGCCATGATGGAACTAACAACTGGCCTTTCTTCTTACAGCCGGTGAGGATGAACAGCTATCCAGAAAACAATATGGATGACGAGGAGAGATCCAGCACAATCAAACATCAACCCGATAACAGGGCTTCCCCGTTTGACCGGAGGCAGAGCTCACCAGGTTGTGGTCGCCATACGGCGCCTCCCAATAATGTGCTCTCTAGCAGCGTCAGCAGCCCCGGACTGACCAGCAGTAAATTCTTTGAGATGGGTAAATAGCACAAAGCAGTGGCAGGGAGACCGGAGACTCCACTGAGGCCCTGCCAGAAAAGGGCTAACACCATGCCACGTGGCTGCCTGAAAATGACATCATTGACTCCATGACACCTGCTTTTTTTCTTTTCAGCTTTCTAACTCTGCAGGTCCTTCCAGAGGATGAGGGGAGGAGTGGATGTGTCCGTGGGTACGATTTATGAAGAAGTGGTGTTAAGGCTAGCCTGAAATTTGCCCATTTAGGGAGCCATAATAGATTTCCAGTTAACCTGAGCCCCTCTCTGTATATTCTTGCCTATCCCTCCAGCACCAATTTACTGTTGGATTCCTGTTAATACCAATGCTACTTGGCTTGGTGAAGCATTTGACACCTTCCTTTCCCTCCCTGAAGTCCATTTTGAAGAGGCAGTCTAGGGAACCAATGTATATTCCACTTGCTCATTGATGGAGGCTTTTCAGTGATTAACAGTCTTGCGCTGATTAAAGTGTTATTAAACCCACAACAGTAAAATCAGTCTGTATATGCAGTAAATCATGCTTGTTATACTCACTGTGGAACCTAAGGGGTTAATCCTCCACATTGTGTAAAAAGGCAGTTTGATCCTGTCTTCTCTGATCCTCCCTTTCTTCCACAGTCTCCAATCCATCTCCTGATAAGACCGAGCCTGTGGAGTCACTGCACATGCTCAGTTTGGTGTGAATTGCTAGAGTTGTTTTTTTGTTTTGCAGCAATGTCCAGACAGTGGGTCAGGGGTCCTGCAGCCTCACAGAACAGAGTAGAATGAAAACTCCTCCTACAAGCTTTAACCAAACATTGATATAATTCACCAAACTGCTATATACTGCTGATGAGAAAATGTATTTAGCAGCTTATATTTATTAAAATAATTGCATCTCCATGTTCTGTGTACTGTGGGGGACCAGATATAGTGAATGCAGACTCCTGGGTTTAGTAACACTTTAACATCATTGGAACAGCAGAGGGCTGTATTAAATCTATTGGTATCAATAATTATATTCACAATAACAGCAATTCCACTAACATCTAGTCTGTCTCAGTACAATTGGCTTCAGTTAAGAGAAGTTAGGGAATGCAAAAAAACAAACCTTTATACTCCCCTAGGTGCATACAGCATCAGTCCCCCGCCCCTTCCAAGACTGATAACTGAGCGATCAAACAAAGCTGATCGTTCCGTTCTCGGTCTTCAGTGAGGAGAGAGCTGGTGACTGCCAGTCGGACTCTTTGCCCTGCCCCTCCAGCGCTCACCGGAGATCTGGGCTGTGGAGGGGGCGGGAGCGGCTGGCTCTGTCTCCCAGTGGTTTGCTGAGAGGTTGAGCCATCTGCTTTTTGAGGCATCTGGGTGGATCCCGACTTTAAAGTCAGGATCTCTTCATAGCCTGGACCAAGTCTGTGACATTGGCTGATAGCGGATATTAGCCTGCTGTTGGCTAAAAACGGGTCACAGGTGTGCAGAACCAAGTGCATTGCTCTGATCCATAGGCGAGGAAGAGCCAAACGAGCTCCTTTAACCATTTAAAGACCGCCCACCGCATATATACTGCGGCAGGGCTGCTCTATTACGCAAAACAACATACCTGTAGGTTTCGCATAATAGATACTGTGGGCGCGCACATGCTGCATGGGGGGGAGGCAATGCACGGGTCCGGCAGACCCGATGTCCTCTGAACACCCATGATCGCTCTACGCAGAACAGGGATCTGCGTATGTAAACAAGGCAGTTCCCCATTCTGGCAGCAAAGTACACTGAGATCTCTCTTCCCAGTAATCAGGAACAGCAATCTCTGTGTTCTTCCTGTCAGTCCATCTCCCACACAGTAAACACACTGAGGAAACATAAGCCTTTGATTACCCCTGATGTTAACCCCTTCCCTGCCAGTGTCCTACAGTGATATTAGTGTCACTGGTACGCAAAAAGTGTCACTTAGTGTTCCATTTGTACGCCGCAATGTCGCAGTCCTGCTAAAAATCACTGACCGCTGCCATTACTAGTTAGAAAAAAAAAATCCATAAATCTATACCATAGTTTGTAGACACAATACATTTTCCACAAACCATTCAATATACGCTAATTGGGATTTTTTTTTTTTTACCAAAAATATGTAGCCGAACACAAGTTGGCCTAAACTGATGAGGAAATTTGTTTGTTTTTATTTTTTTATATATTTTTATTGGATACGTTTTATAGCAGAAAGTAAAAAATATTATTTTTTTTTTTTTTTCAAAATTGTTGGGTGTTAGCGCAAAAAATAAAAACCGCAGAAGGGATCAAATACCACCAAAGGAAAGCTCTATTTGTGGGAAAAAAAGGACATCAGTTTTGTTTGGTTACAACGTCGCACGACCGCTCAGTTGTCAAAGTAATGCAGTGCTGTAGCACAAAAAAATGGCCTGGCCATTAAGGGGGTAAATCCTTTCCGGCGGAAGTGGTTAAAGCGGAGCTCAAGTCTACTGTACTCCCCTCCAGTGATGCAATCTTTCTCTCCTATGCTTCCATCTTCATCTAGTTGTCTTCCGGGTTCATCATCTTTAGCCATCCTGTTTGGGCAGCCTGGAATGACTTAACCACCTCGGAAGGATTGCCCCCTTTAGGACCACAACACTTTTTGCGATTCGGCATTGCGTCGATTTAACTGACAATTGCGCGGTCGCGCGATGATGTACCCTAACAAAATTTGCGTCCTTCACAACCCCCCCCCCCCCCCACACACACACACACACACACACACACACACACACACACACACACACACACACACACACACACACACACACACACACACACACACATAGAGCTTACTTTTGGAGGTATTTGATCACCTCTGCGTCATTTCTGATCCCCACTATAAGCAAAGAGCAACAATTTGGAAAAAAAATAATTTCTTACTTTTTGCTATAATACAAATCAAAAAAAAATATATATAGAAACAATTTTTTTTATCGGTTTTGGCCGATTTATATTGTTCCTCATATTTTTGGTAAAAAATCGCAATCGGCATATATTGACTGGTTTGTGCAAAAGTTGCCGTGTTTACGAATGATGAGAATTCATTTATGGGGTTTTTATTTATTTCTTTTACTAGGAATGGCGGCGAGCTGTGATTTTCTAGCGGGGCTGCGATATTGTGGCGGACATGTCGGACCATTTTGACACTTTTTTTGGGACCAATGACATTTATACAGCGATCAGTGCTATGAAAATGCATTGCTTACTGTGTAAATGTCACTGGCAGGGAAGGGGTTAACCTGCAGGGGGCGCTCTAAGGGTTAACGGTGTTCCCTGTGTGTTACTAACTGTATGGGATCTGGGCTGAGTGGGAGAGGAGAGTGATCGCGGCTCTCATATACAGTGAGCCTACGATCACATTCCTTCCCCCTGTCAGAACGGAGATCCCTGTGTTTACATATGCGGACCTCCATTCTGTCACTGCAGAGGGGGCCATCGCGGGTAGTCTGCCCTACTCGCCCCTTGGCTCCCCCCGGAACACAGTGAGCGTGCCTGCGGTGGTGCGCGTGCACTCACAATCTGCAATCTCGCAGGCGCCGGCGGTTTGGGATATTGAACCACTTTGCCGCCGTAAGGCGACGGTGGGTGGTCGGCGAGTGGTTAGTGTTACTAAACCCACAACCGTAAAATCTGTCTGTATATGCAGCACAGCATGTTTGTTGTACTCACTGTACTGGAACTTAAAGGGTTAATCCTCTGCATTGTTTAAAAAATGCAGTTTTATCCTGTATGCATAGATTCTTCCCTCCTGCACTGTCAATCTGAGCAAGTCCATATAATATACAGCAGGGCGGTAAAGCTGCACATGCTCAGTTTGGTCTATTATGCTGGATAGAACGTTTCCTGTTTGAGTTGAACTGTCCAGGTTATATGATATTGATGTCACATCTGGGCGTATATAGAGGCTGTAGTGGAAATCTCCTACTTGAACACACAGCTATGGACAAACTGTGCAAGTTATCAGCAAACCATGGTATACAGATGATCCCACAAGGTATATAGTGGCAGTATTTGAATGTAGAAAGATGATTTATAAGCTGTGAGCACTGTGGTGGGGCAGATGAATTATTTTCATTTTACTGGGTTCAGTAACACTTTAACCCCTATGCTTGTACATGGGAGTAATTTCATCCAAGCACCATGGCATGTCAAGAATGTACACTAAGCTGCTCATGCGTAGCTCAGTACACATTCAGAATAAACATTGCTGGCAGGCAGAGGAGGAACCTTTATTGCAAAAAAGAGACATACAGAGTCTCTTCTGCAATAACTGCCTACCTGTCATAAAGGTTTCATTGTTGGGCTGCTGCTTCAATTTATGGGCTCAGAAGTCACAAAGCCCTCATCTCGCCCAAGCATTGTTGCAAATCACTGAATAGCCTACTTTGATAAGCTAGTGGAATGAGTTTAACCCCCTCCTAGAGAACTTCTTTAAAGGATCAGCATATAGACTGTTTTTCTTCTTGGGATATTAGCAGATCAGTAGTGCCCCTTACTAATAAATGCCAGTGCCACTCTTTTTGAAACTGTTGGCCTTGCGTTGCGTAGTTAATATATACCCTACACACTGCAACTATATTGAAGCGGAGCTCAACACAAAGGGGGAAGTTCCGCTTTAAGCCCCCCCCCCCCCCAGCTCCTCTTGTACATATGGCACTTCTTTTTTTGGGGGGGGTGGAGTTTGACAGGTTCCCGCTTCCACTCCTATCGTCCTCCCTCCCCACATTTATCTGGGACACGTCACAGGTCCCAGAAGACAGTGGGATCATTCATATTGCACAGCACAACTCGCGCATACACAGTGGGCACCCAGCGGTGAAACCGCTAGATGTCTCAGCCGGGTGCCCATAGTTGAGATGCCGGGGAGAGAAGGGACGGCTCGGGTGAGAACTTCACTGATTAAACGTCAGCAGCTACATTTTTTGTAGCTGCTGACTTTTAATGAACACAAAAACAACTGGAGCTCCTCTTTTAAGGCCCGATTCATACCTATGCGTGTTGTTTTTGAGCGTTTATGCAGTGCTTCCTGTGTTTTTTACCGCAATTTGCATTTTTATGGGGGTTTTTTTTTGGGGGGGGGGGGGCTGGCCAGATTTAAAACCGCAAATCGCGGTAAAAACACACTACATGCATTTCTGCAGCTTCTCCATTGAAGTCTATTGAAACAAAAAAGCACTGTTTTGCATTTAAAAAAAGTCTGACCCTTTTCCAAAAACGCAGAGGCATAAAATGCATTGGTTATGAACGAACATATTCCATAGGAAAAAAAAAGCATTGGTGTGAATGGAGCCTAAGCTAATACCTAAGTGTTTGACTTTTTTCTTCCTTTAGATGCTTTCAGGGGGCCCAGTGTTATAAAAGTAAACCTGTCACAAGCCTGAACAATTCAAACTGAGCATATGGTGAAATAGTGCTTAAAAGGACCTTTACAAGGTGTGCTCAAAAATGGTGTGCAGAGGGCAAAGAACTAGTCGCCCGGCTAGGGCTAGTTGTTTATAGACTCCCTGCAGCTAATATTATTCCCATTATTGACTTACAGTGCCACCTTCTGAACCACATCTCTGTGTGTGGTGGTAGCCATCATTGTGGAGGAGTGGAGCTTTGCTTTATGTCAGAGCTGCCCTCCCTGATGATCTGATAATTGGTGGAGTAATGATCAAGAGGCAGCACAGATGCGCAGAACAAATAACACAAATGCAGGGATATTCTTTCACCCGGGTACAGCTTTCTCTCCAGCAAGGAAAACTGTAAGCAGCACAGAATTGACATCCCCAAATCCCACTCAAGATTCTTATGAGACTTGCTTTTAGAGGCAGTTGTGCCTTTGACGATCTCTTACTGCAGATATTGCAGCTAGAAAGCCACAAAACAATTGTTATATTTCTGTAGGCATTCAAGGCAAAGGGTAGATTTTTCAGGGAACAGCTTAGGCAAAATTAGCCTTGCTATATATATTTTATTTATTTTGGTTCTTGTATAGCGCCGTCAATTTACACATCGCTTTACATATTCACATCAGTCCCTCCTCAAGGAGCTTACAATCTAAGGTCCCGAACTCACATACATATACTAGGGCCAATTTAGACAGGATCCAATTAACCTACCAGCATGTCTTTGGAGTGTGGGAGGAAACCGGAGAACCCGGAGGAAACCCACACAGGCACACGGAGACCATGCAAACTCCAGGCAGGTAGTGTCGTGGTCGGGATTTGAACCAGAGACCCTTTTGCTGCTAGGCGAAAGTGCTGTATATTCCCTATAAGATGGCTAATCTGCACTGTTTTCAGTTCAGATCTACAGGTAAAGCAGAGGTTGGCATTAGTAAGACCTCCATGGTCAAATGACAGGAAGGTCCTGCAATACATTTGGCTGAAGACAAGTTTGACTCCATCACTTCCCAAGCTTCATTTAGAGCCCATTCACACCAGATGCAGTTTGATGCATTTTTGACTGTGTTCCCACTGCATAGACAGCCCTAAGGGCCCATTCACACCAGAAATTGCACATAACTGCGCGTTTGTGACTGCATATTTGCATGCATTTGACATGCATTTGACTCCCGCTTGAATTTGTTTTGTGCTGTGCTTAGCACGGTGTTTGCTGTGCATTTTCTATACGTTTTTGGGATAGATTTAAAGGGGCATGGTGTGGTGCATTTGAAGCTTGTTTGTAGCGCGTTCCCTGCACTTCTGATGCAGAAAAATGCAGCATGCTCTTCTTTTTTTTCTTATTTTTTTTTTTTAACTGCGCTGAAATGCACTGCAATAATGTGAACTGTGCCACTGTGCCCATAGGATTACCTTGATGATCTGCTGTCTATGCTGTTGGAGTGCAAATCAAACTGCAGCCAACTACTACCAACTGCATTCGCTGTGAAAGGGCCCTAAATCTAAGTTATCCCATTGGCATAGTTCACACCCGTGCAGTGCAGTGAAAAAAGTATAACAAGCTGCATTGTTCTACACCACAAATGTGCAGAATCTCATGAAAATGCATGGAAAATGCCCATCACAGCGCATGCAGAAATGTGCAGTTTTTGGTGTGAATGGGGCCCTTGATGTAATGGGCACCTGCTCTAATCAGAGAGAGGCTTAAAAGGTGGAATTGGTGTTGCTAAGCTTGAATTTGACAGGAAAAGTAAAAATGTGTATAACTTCAGCTGCCCATATATCTACTAAAGGTTTTATCGTTTTTTTTTTTTTTTTTTTTCACCGAAGCAAATATATGCCTTTGCTCCTTTTTTTTTTTTCCCCCAACACGCTCTGTTTAATGGCAGATTTGTGACATGTTTACTTTAAAGGGGAACCCCAGTCAACTAATTTCTTTATATGGAGAAGGATTATAACCTCCATCATATTTTACTGCTGCCAGTCTTCCTAGCGGACATGTCCTCTCACCTCTTCACCCGATTACAGGTGGTCATTAAGAGAAGAACCAAAGGAACAACTCTCCAGCAGCAATGCAATAGCATGAGGAAGCATCATAATATTTCTCAGGTATTTTACTGTCTGTGTCCCATTGGAAGAGCTCTCCTTCATGTTTTGTCACGGAGACAGGCAGTGAAGGTAAATCTCTCCAACAGGGACACAGACAGCAGTTAACAGCTGAGAGAGGCTTTAGCCCCTGTCCCCTTTCTATCTCACGTGGTGCTGTTTGTTAGTTGAGAATGATCTGCAGAGTTTTGAGTAATTGAAAGCTTCTTACATTTATCACTCATGTCACATTGTTCATTTTCAGGCCTTGCCTTTCACAAACTATTCATTGTATGAGATGGCCTTGGCGTGCATCTTCACACATGTAACACTCCATATTCTCACCTCAGCCATCTTATAGAATGGGAATGCCTCCATACATCTCCCTGCTTTACTGCTTTGTGGCTTTACTGCATCATAGCACCTTCCAGCCTTATCTGTGCCCTTGGTGGCAGTTGTAACTGGCACTGCCAGGGAATAATAAGCTTATTGCAGTCATCCTTCTTGTAGTAGAAGAAAATGGTGTTCTCCAGTAGTGGTGTAGGGAGGTTTCTACCCAGGTGTGGGCTGGTGCTTAAAGTTTCTCATACTGGTTTGGCAGCTTTCATCGCTCCCATTCCTCTGCCTACTTGCACTTGCTTTAATCTCCACCATTGTTTACTTGCTGACACTCTTATTTCATATAAGGATACCATTTAATACTGATTCTCATTGTTTTAATTTACCTGTTTTTCTGTGCAGGCAATGGGGAGAGACTAGGCAGCCCAGTTGGGGAAACCCACAAGCCACAACTGCCACAGAAGAAGGAAAAGAAGGATTTTCCGGTCAGTACGTAAAGTGATTGTAAAGCTTTGTTTTTTTTTTTTAAATAACTAACATGTCATACTTACCTTCTATGTGCAAGGGTTTTCCACAGAGCGGCCCTGGTCCTGCTTTTCTGGGGTCCCTCGGCAGCGCTCCTGGCTCCTCCTCTTCTCAAGTGCCTTCACGGAGAGCCGCTTTCCATGGGGGCACCCATGCGGGCGCGCTCCTGAGTCCTGCTGCTGCGTTCATTGACACAGACAGCAGGACTCGACCCCACCCCCCTGGCTCCCATGTCACTGTATTTGGTTAACAGCAACTGGAGCCAGTGGCTCCTGCTGCTATCAGTCTATTCAATGAGGACCTGAGACAGCAACTGGAGCTGCTGTGCTCATCGGTCGCTGGAATGATCGGTTCAGGTAAGAAAAAGGGGGGGTCTGGGGAGGAGCTGCAGCACAAAAGGTTTTTTACCTTAATGCATTAAGGTGAAAAACCATGAGAGTTTACAACCCATTTATGCTTTTTTTTGCTTTATTGCAGTGTTTTAACACATTTGTCACTGTAAACTGTAGATTATCAAATCCTCAGTATAATGCCCTTTACTGAGAGAATGGTGTTGTATATTCACAGCTATGATCATGCAACTGTGCATGCTCCAAGCTTTGAGACCACATTGTCACTTAAGCTGGTCATACACTGATCAGCATTCATCCAGCTGCCACTATCGGAGTACAGTGTCCCAGGAGAGGGGAGATTCCTCAATCCACCTCATTTGTGTGGTTGGAGGAATCTGTTCAGACCCTTTCACACAGGCGCCTTCCATTCCGATCAGCAGGTGATCTATGAGCTGATTGACGCAGCGCAGGGTGGGTGACAGGTCCGAGTCCATTCAGCCACGAACAGACCCCGATTTGCTCTATGGGCGGTCGATTTACACCCTGCTGCCTCAGATCCGGTTTGCCCAAACAGAACAGAATGCAGTCCTCCATTTTTTGTTTTTTTTTTATAATTTTTTTTAGCCGGCCTGATTGGGCTGAGAGGTAGGCGGTTGTAAATGAACACAAGTCCGTTTACATCCGCCGCTCCATAGGAATGCATTGACCTTCCGAACCGGTCCACCTGTAAAACTGACAGGCGGACCTGATTAAATCATACCGTTTGAAAAGGGCCTTTAAAGCGGCGTTCCACAATAATGGAACCTTCGCTTATTTGCTTCTCTTCCCCACCGCCCACCCCCCTCCGGTGCCACGTTTGGCACTTTTCAGGGGCGAGGAGGTGAACATGGAGCTGCTTTTGACAGGTGCATGTCCCCACTTCCAGGAGATGGCAGTGTCCCTTGAAATTTCAGCCCCCTTCCTCCCCCCGCCAGGGCCAATTAGAAAGTGCAGCAGAAAACCGGCCATGAAGCCCAAAGGCTTCACTATTGGTTCCCCTTAATGGAGATAGCGGCGGCAGCACCCGACAGCTGATTCGAAAATCGACTGGGATGCTGACATCGCGGGCTCCCTTCACAGGTAAGTGTCCATGTATTAAAAATCAGCAGCTACATTATTTGTAGTTGCTGACTTGAGATTTTTTTTTCCCCAGGCGGAACGCCACTCCAAATTTTTTTTAATTTTTTTTTTCTGTTTTTTTTTCCATTTGACCCGGTGGCTGAATAAAAATAACCGTGTATGTCCAGCTTTACTCTTTACTCCTTCTCTCTGCTACCAATCTGGAAGCATAGATCCAAATTATGTGATCATTAAGAAATAAAAAAAATTTTAAACCCACCTTGCAGGCTTCAAGGTGTCATTGTAATTTTTTCCTGTTTGCACTCACTGAGCACAAAAAAAAATCTGAGCGCATCAGTGTTTTAAAAAGTGTTTTTTTTTCAAATTTTTGTCTAAGTCCATATTAATCTGAAATGTGTATTTATTAAAGAATTGTGCAAAATAAAACCATATATATCCTTATGTCCACTGTAGAAATTGTTTAAGTATGCAAATTGTTAAAGTAGTATTAAATCCAAAAGAAAACCTTTATCAAATTGCAGCTTACCAATTCTTAGATGTGGTGGCTGCATTCATTTTCTTTTTTAGGCTTTCTTATATTTTCATCTGGTGATCTGGCCAGTAAATCTTGCTTTTCAAAAGCACAAGCTCTCTTGCGGTTACAGGGATGAGACAGACCATTTAACACTGACATGGGTGCTTAAAATTATTAGCGTTTTTTATGTGTGTAAAACCTTTATCGCAAAAGTGAAAAAATGCTGCAACTGCTTATAAAGTATCGTCAGGCAAGGTCACTTGCCTGACAAAGGGGCTCTGTGGGGCTCCGAAACGTTGACGTATGTGTACCGGGTGACCATGTGAATATAGCTTTGGATCCTTTTGAGGAATCCTTGGTGCGCTGATGACATTTATACGCTTTGATTGTTTACGGTCTCTAGCTGCTGGTTCATTACAGCACCCAGCATTACTACAGCCATTTTCAGGAACGTGTGCGTGGGGAATATTACGTTTTTACCCGGCTCAGATTTAGGTTAACAATGAAGTTTTGTGTTATATAATTAATCTGTTATCTGTCTTCTAGAAACCATCAATAAATGGATTACCACCAACTCCAAAAGTACTTGTGAGTATTTTATTATTTTTGTTTTGCTTTTTATTTTTCTTTCTTTGTTTTTTGGTATAGGCTGGTTTGGCCTTTTAGGCTACTTTCACACTGAGCTGTTTTTCAGGCGCTTTCGCGCTAAAAATAGCACTTTTTAAAGCGCCTGAAAAACGGGTCCCAATGCACCACAGTGTGAAAGCCCGAGGGCTTTCACACTGTATGCTTGCAGGACGTTAGGGAAAGTCCTGCAAGCAGCATATTTTGGGGCGGTGTGCTGAGCAGTGTTTACACTGCTCCTACACCGCCCCTGCCATTGAAATCAATGGCAGGCGATTCCAAAGCGGCTGCACACTGCCTTGGAAGCGCTGAGCGCCGGCACTTTTAACCCCTTTTTAACCTGTTGTGGGGGGTTAAAAGTGTTGCGCTGTACGACTGCAGAGTGGCGCCATAGCAGCGGAAAAGCACCGCTGAAACCAGCTTTTACTGCCCGCCCCAGTGTAAAAATATCCTTATTGTAACCAGTTTATTTGTTTTTTTTTTTTTTTTATGCGGTTTACTTGTATACACCTGTTATAAAACTTCAATAAAAAGTAATTTACAAAACAAATAAAACATTTCTCTACTCTTCGCTCTGGTGCTAGTATTGCAAAGTAAGGATGGGCTTGGGCTTGTTCAGAACCAAACGTGCCTGAGCCCGCCAGGAAGCGAACCCTGCACTATGCTAATCACAGGCAGTGAGACATTTCCCTGATGCGCAGCTGCAACACCGTTGTATTGCAGAATAGGGGAGTGGGCGTTTCTGACCAGGTCTTTGTAAATTACTGAGAGCACTGGGTCTGTCCCTGTTGCCTGTCAGACTCCAGAGTCATATTCAGACACCCAATACTACTGCTATAACCGGGCAAACTATGAAAATGGAGGTGTTAGTACAACATCTATATCACACGTGTCGATCACAAGGTCCGCGGGGAGATGAGTGCCATAAAAGGAAATGTGTGCAGAGTGGGGGGGATAGGGGAAAGTGGTGCAGAGGTGTGAGCGGAGGACGGGTGGAGGTGAGCGGACTCTCCTGAGCTCTTCACTCATAGGGCACCCCTGATCTCTGCACTCTGCATCCTCACATAACATACTCATGGTATTTATTGCCCATGTAAGATCCTCTCACTGTTTGGCCACATCCACCATTTTATTGGTGCCTCTAAAGTCCCTCCCTAATTTTCCTGCTCTTTACACACCCACCATTCGATGCAGTTTGGCGGGAGAGCGTGATTGAGTTCCTGCACCTATTTTCTGAGAGAAAAAAAAGCGGACAAATTTATATATTCTTAAAGATACAACTGGCCCTTTAAGGGCAACCGTAATGCTGATGCTGCCCACGATGAAGTTGAGTTTGACACTCCAGATCTACATGATTGAATATCTGTCTGTGACTTTGGTTCGGCTTAAAGTAAACTTGTGCCCACACTGAATTATTTACTTTTTCAGTACGGATAGTAAAAGCACTGTAAAGCAAATCCTCATTCACCTATGTAGCTATAGTCATTGTGGAGAAATTCATCTTCAAAGATCGCAACTGCGGCACAGTAATCCTTTTTCCTGTTACTGTCTGTTGCACCAGAATCTTGGAAAGCCGCCAGCTTTAAACACACAGCAGGTTAGCAGTTAAAAACTGACTCAAACAAGGGTCTGTTATGATATTTGAGAATTAATTACTTTACAGTACAAGCAGCAAGAGAGTCAGATCAGCTTGCTTTAAAGCTCCTTCTATACTGTCTGCTAACAATATGTAGGTACTTTAAGGATGAACTACAGCATCGTCTTCTGTCTTACACAGTTCTACTCTCCTGCACTGAAATTGGTTACTCTGATTTCACTGCTCACAATGTGCCTTTTGAAGCTGCAGCAATACAGATGGAGCCGACCTCATCTTCTAGCTGGGGGATGTCCATCTAGATTTTTTTCTCCCCAGCTTTACTGTCCCTGGCCGCCCCTTTCATTCATTGGCTTTCAGTTCTTTCAGTCATGGTAGCTCAGCATCACATGTGAGCATTGCCACCGCTTCCTGTTTTCAGGAAGGTATGCACAGCTCTCTGCCAGTTCCTCCCACCAGCCATGACCTGCTTGCATTGCATAGAGAAGCAAAAGGGCCCAGTGATGTAATTGGGTCTAACATAATGTATATAACAAAGAAGGGTAATAATTACATTAGCATGTTGATGATGGGGGGGTGAAAGGAAACTGGGAAGGCAAATTATAAGCAGATTAAACTTTATTGTTCAATCAAAGCAGCCAAAACCAATCTCCCAATATTCTCATGCTGTATATGCAGCATGTTATTCTAGTGAGGATAGTGTTTGTTGATTAGTCGTGTTGACTTGTATTGGTGGTCCTGATCTCTCCTGTGTATTCTGCCTGTAATCATTACAATGTCTTGCCATGTTTTCCTAGATGGGAGCCTGTTTTTCAAAGGTTTTCGATGGGTGCCCTTTGAAGATAAATTGTGCCACATCCTGGATACACCCAGATACTAAAGGTAATTTAGCATCAGACAAAACCTCACACACGTGCTTTAGAAGGAACTTGTCAGGGCTAGGAGCTGCTAATGCTGACATAATTTTGAAGTGTAAGTTTAGCGACTTAATGGGGTTATAAAGGCAGAAGGTTTTTTATCTTAATGCATTCTATGCATTAAGATAAAAAAACCTGTGTTGCAGCCTCCCCAGCACCGCCCTAATTGTGTACCTGAGCCCCTTCACTCTGCAATGATGTTAATGAGAGTCTTAGCTGACATTGGCTGAGACACAGCAGCGGCGCCATTGGCTCTTGCGGCTCTCAGTCAAAATCGGTCAACCAATCAGGAGAGAGAAGGCCGGGTCAGGGCTCTGTGTCAGAACGGATACACAGAGCTCTGGCTCGGGTGCCCCCTGTAGCAAGCTGCTGGCTGTGGGGGCACTCGCCAGAGGGAGGGACCCGAGAAGAAGAGGATCTGCTCTGTGCAAAACCAACCGCACAGAGGTTGTTTTTTTTTTCTTTTTGTTTTGTTTTGTTTTTTTAAATCGAGCCTTTACAATCACTTTAACTTTATCCTTATTTGCTACCTATTGAGCCGGTGAGGTCTGTTTCAGAGCGTTCTGCCACTGTACCCTATATTATGATTTAATTCAAAAAAAAAAATGCCTGTTTCGAAATATTATAAATCAAGATATTTGGTATAAGTTGTAAAACGTTTACTTTGCTGATTTATGCTCTGCCTTACAAACTGATGTTCTTACCATCATCTGAGACCCTGACCTATGTACCTGTGTTGGCATGTCACTGCTATATACCAGCCATCGTTCCTTCTCGCTTCCCCAGGGCATCCAATAGACCAGTGTTCCCCAACCCAGTCCTCAAGGCTCACCAACAGTTCATGTTTTCAGGATTTCCCTCAGATGAATCAGCTGTGGTAATTACTAAAGCAGTGAAACTGATCAAATCACCTGTGCAAAATAATGGAAATCCTGAAAACATGACCTGTTGGTGGGCCTTGAGGACAGGGTTGGGGAACACTGCAATAGACGATGCAGGATTTTTCGTTCAGCCAGCTGGTTGCACGAAATAAATGCTGACAATTCTACCATCCATACACTGAATGTGGGGAGATTCACCTTCTTGGCTAAGCCAACTATTTTCCTGCTACAATTTTTAATATGATATCAAAGGCATTCTTTTTTTCTTTTTTTTTTTTTTTTAAATAACCTGTCCTACCAATCTGCTCTTTGCAGTAATTTTGCACTGAACAGCCCCAGTCCTTCTCCTTCAAGGGTCACCCACCGGTGCCTGCTCAGGTGCTTGCTATGGGGCACCTGAGCAGGCTCACTCCCGAGCCACGGCTCTGCGTGTCCATTCACACACAGAGCCCCCCCCCCCCCTCTCTTCTTATTGGCTCACAGCCAGTGAGGAGGGAGAGTGCCCGGAGAGCTGAGGTTCTCGTGCACATCACTGGATTGAGATGGGGCTCAGGTAAGTATTTGTGGGGGGGGGGTGCTGCATGAGGTTTTTTTTACCTTTATGCTTAGAATTCATGAAGGTAAAAAACCTTAAACCTTTAGAACCACTTCAGGGCCTGCCAGCCATACATGTATTGAAATTTGTCAAGTTCAGTAGGGACCAGATGAATTTCGATCCATGTAGGAGTAGGCTGCTTCTACAGAAGTCATTCTATTGGTTGACTTGTGTACAACCAGCAATCTCTGATCATTATATTATGATAGCGGTGAAGGCTCGAGTGTGTGTATTTTTGGTTGAATGAAAAAAAATCATGTATGGGCTCCCCTAGGCTTTGTCCTGCTTTTCTATCCCTTCCCTTCCTGACAACCATTTCTTTTCTGTCATGTAGGAAGATATGTAAAATGTGATAGTCTATTTAACCTACTCATAACACATTTTCCTTATCAGATAAAAAAAGTAAGTTGGTTTTTATGTGTGTGAGCTCGGAAGTGGCGATAGTATTATATTACTAGTCTCTAACGACCAACATGTGTTCAGTTGGTTATCTTACTGAAGACATCTTCGTCGGATGAGGATGTACCTAGCTTTAAGTAGACCAGGGATGACTTGAACTGTTTAAAGTTATGTACATAC
>BLSH010399748.1:253912-271815 GCA_018402905.1 Glandirana rugosa
CCCCCCCCCCCCCCCCCCACAAGAGGTATAAAGTACAATGGGGATTTGGGTTGGGGGGTGCACAGTGTTCACCTTTTTACATTTTTTATTTTTTTTTTTATAAAAAGCTTAACTTAATCTTAAAGGAAAACTATATGGGGTTTTCATCAAGCACACATTTTGAATTATCGTAAATGTTACTTGGAAGTAATTTTTTAAGTAACATTTAAATTGTTACTGTCCTGTACAGATTTTAATATTTGTTATTATGCAGACATTTAGGTCCTCTCTATTGGATGATTATACTTGCTGTTATGCATATATTTAGGTTCTCCTTGTATTGGACAGTCTATGTCGGCCTGCTTCCAAGGGCATCCTTGATGGGCAGCTGTTAATAACAGGATAAGCCACATAATGGCTTGCTTCCATTAAGCCTGTGGTGGCTGTTAGACTGGCATTAAAATGAGGATGAGCCACTCATGTTGCTGTATTGCTGAACAAGAAGCACAGCACATTTAATAAGTAAATATGACTGTCCCACCATACTTAAACCTTTGTTTTTATTAAAATAACGGTTTTGTACAGAGCAGCCCTGATCTTTCTTTTATGGGATCCCCCTGCCGGCGCTCCAGTCCCCTCTTCGAGTGCCCCCCCCAAGGAATGCTGCTTTCCATTGGGGCACCCATGTGTGCTCACCCCCGAGTTCTGGTGCTGTGTCCATGGACACAGACAGCAGGACTCGACCCCGCCCTCAGCTCCTGTGTCCCAGCATTTGATTGACCGTAACACCAGTGGGAGCCATTGGCTATCAAGCTGCCCAATGAGGAGGGAGACAGCGCTGCTGTCGTGCACATAGCTGGATCGGATCGGGCTCAGGTAAGCAAAAGGACCTCCAGCACAGAAGGTTTCTCACTTTCATGCATAGAATGAAGGTGGAAAAGCTTAAGGTTTTAGAACCTCTTTAAAGATGTAGACTTTCTCCTTATTTAGCTTTACTTACATTGACCCTGACAATTAAGCTAAAGACTCAGAAGTTCAACTGTTGCACCTGGTTTAGCTGACTGACCTCACATATTGTTATGCACACTAAGATGGTGGAAGACAGTGTGTGAGCTCAGGCATTTGGCAGGTCATAACTTTGTGTTTTTCTGAATACATTATAAGATTGTTTCCATTAACGATAGCATTCACATATAAACATGACCTGCATGCAGCAGCGATATTATAAGCTGACCAGATACTCAGGACAAAAGTTGACTAGAAATGGTAACATTGCTGTCTCTAATCTAATTAAGGTCACCAAGCACCGTTACCTTTTGGCTAATGGAGATCAAATGGCTGTGTCTGCTCCGTGATGACAAGTACATTTATAATGCCACAGGATGTTTTTGTTTTTTTTTTTTGCTTTGCTTTGACACTACAGGTCACTTCCTATTTTCGTAGGTATTCATAGTCTTAGAAGCCAAGTCTTTCCTCTGCCTCCTGTAATATAGATCCTTATATCCTTATTTATGGGTAATATATCTGCTAATCCATAGGACATGTTTGCAGCAGATTCCGTTTTGTATTTTTTACTGTTTGTATAGGGGAACTCTGACGTGTAATCTGTTATAGCGCTAGTGCCTTATTACGCTTATTTTAAGTCTGAAAATCCATTTTGCACAGCCGAAACAGACGTGGATAGGCCAAGGCTTTCGTGCCAAAGGTGCTCTTCTTAAAGGCCAAACAAGGAGCCATATGGTGATGAGGTTTGATGGACAAAACGTTTCATTTAGCAATTCAGATCAAGCAAAGGATTTGTTTTTGTCCCAGTAAAGCCTTAAAGAAGCAACACCTGACCGCCCAACAGGCTTCACCTATGCCGCCATTGAGCTGGTCTGTGTACTACCAATCAGAATTCACAATGAGAAGAAGAGATTTTTACAAACTGTAAATAATTAAAATGCTACTTCTTAACTTGACGAGGGAGAGAAGGGATAATGTAATGTGTAATTTAGAGGTTTTTGATCTTCCTAATCTTTGCACACACAGAACAAGAAGTATTAATATTCTTTTTTTTTTTGTAATTCCTTAATATTCATTTTTTGTTGAAGTGCCCTCCTATGTACAACAATAATTAGGCTGTGCAATCTTCCAGCATTGACCTACACAATTTTGGGGGGGCATTAATGAGATGAAACATTTGTTGATCTCATTGAACACCTGTTGGTTTCATATCTCTTTGCTTATGTGATTTTCTTTAGGGCTCATATACATGGAGTCGGTCTGGTCTGTTCGGCAGGGGATCCATGAGCTGAATGGAGCAGATGTCCGTTTTTTGACTTTCGTGCCCATTCAGTTTGTGTCCCCTTTACACAGTGAACAGGGGTGGACCTGTGATGGCTCTATGGGCAGCTGGATGTAAATGGACTTGTGTCCATTTTACATCAGGCAACCTCTAATCCCTCACATTCAGGTCCAGAAAAACATACAGTCCTTGTCTTTGTTTTTTCTGGACCTGGGTAGACTTGGAGGTACAAGTCCATTTACACCAGCCTACCAGCAGACCCACATGGAACTTCCAATCAGGTCAGCTTGGAAAATGGACTGGTGGACCTGATCGGAAAGCCCATGTGAAAGAGGCCTTAGGTAGTTTGTGTCTCCAGCTACTTCTAAGACCTCATGCACATTTCAAAAACAACAAAGAAAAAAATTCCCAGCTCACTTGCCAACCAGCCTGCAACAAACCAAATTAGCCTGTCTAACAGTTCACGTTAAAACAAGGGGTTTAGTTTGCACACATTTGCAAATACACGAGTAAGCCGCAGAGCCACTTTACGGCACCCCAGTGTGTACTTACTGCAGTCCTAACACTATAAATTTTGATAGCCTCCAAAGTTGGAGTAAATCTATAATAGATAAAGGGCAGGTATGCCTGGAGGGAGCCCACCTCTTCTTAAATGTAAATAATTGTACTGGACACCCAGCAATAGCACAATAGCAGCGAAGGTATCTAGTGTGTCCCTCACCTTGCGCACACTGCAGCTGTCAAACGCCTGGCGTTTGACCTTTTTTTTTTTTTCCCTGCCCCCAAACACCCCTCTGTTAGCTTGTGTGTCCATGCACACACAGGCGTTTAGAGGCAGGGTTGTTTGGGAACAGAAATCTGAATGCACCAAAATCTCATTCAGGGGAGGGCATGAAAAACACCTGGCGTGTCAGGCGCGTTTAGCTCTTGATCATTTTTTTTTTTCATTTTAATATCCCGAATAAATTAATATTCTGGCCAATGAAATAAACGCCTAAACGTTTGATGTGCCTAAATGTGTTCGCAAAAACACAGCTTAGGCCGGCCATGCAAGGTTTGAATTCTGTTGAACCAGCCGAGATTCGAACCGTTAATGGGCAGGCTGAATATACCAAGTTGATCAATCCAGCCTGCCGGATTCTCTTGCGATTAACGCTAGTGGCTGCTATAGCCAATAGCAATAATCACGGTCTTCTCCCAGCAGGGACAGCAAAAGCCGCTGCCAGCAGACAGTTGCCCAGCAGGAGGGATTCCCCTATCAGCGCTGTGTGTGTGTTGATGGGGAAATTGTGCTAATTTCTTTCCTGCAACCTATGGTTGCAAGAAAGAAATTTGCAGCGTGTATGGGCCGGCCTTAGGAGCATTTTTGATGCTGCTTTTCCCCCGCTAGGAGAAAAGCATTTACAAAAAAGCCCCAGTGTGCATGAAGCCTAAAAGTCCACATCAAAGGTTTCCCCTTCCCAATTATTTATTGGAGACTATCAAGGAAGCGTGTCACCAACATTTAGCTTTTTTGCGGCCACATCAGTTGGGTGCAACTGGATAGCGCCAACTGATTAAGACCACGTGTGTCTCAACTTGTTTAAAGCCATACAAAATGTTCTGTTTTGGGTGGCGTTAGTCTTTAAGAATTGTGATTTTTGAGCCTATTCCAGCTTGTTTTCTAGCTATGTGCAAATGAACAACCAATGAGAATTATTCATATTTGTTTTGTGGATCTGTAGTAACTTGGGATCTGTGAGATGGCTCTTAGCGCTGCATTGTGGAATAAGTCCAGGTGTGTCAAGTAGAAGATGTGGCCTCCTTATCCAGACAACAGAATAGCACAGTACGTTGTAACCAAAGAGCTGGTTATCCTGTGATATTCCATTAATATTGCCTGGTTTCCCAGTGCCTGTCATTTTATAACACAACTTGCCTGATATTCAGTGGGATTCTTTTCCCTTCATGTATAAAAAAAAAATCACCAAAGGTTTTCATCCATAGCAGTATCTTCAACTGACTGTTTAATGCCAAGGATTTTTTTCTTGTGTACTTAGGTTTTATTAAATGAGAGACTGAATTAAACAATGCTAATGTTATCTGTCTGGAGTGCCTTTTTTCCTTCAAGTAAATTTTAGAAAATATTTTAACTGAGTGGCACAAAGAATCCTCCTCTTAGGTTTTGTTTAGTTGCCTTTAAAGGATAACTCCACTTTCGAACGAAGAAAAAATTAATATAGCGTATACAATTGCTACACAAATCATATTGTCATTGAATGTTATTAAAAATGACCTTTCATTTTCAATCAGCTCTGTAATTTTCTGAAAATGCAATATTGCTATCTGTTCTGTACAATTTCCTGCTTGTGTGATTGGTTAACCAATTTCCCTAGAAATCTGCCCTAAGATACAAGTCAGATTTAAGGCATCCCCTGCAGCAAAAATGTCATTTTTGGTGAGATAATCCCAATAGAAACATGGCTAAAGGGACGCAGGCCCAGCAGATTTCCTCATTAGTGCTCTGCAGCTGCACCGCGGATTGAGAATTATGAAACCACTCCCATTAGACCCACTCAGCACAGAGGAACAAACAGTGATTTCTTCAGAATAACAAAAGGTATGAATCTGCAACAAAAATTGTTACAATCCCTGCAATGTACAGAGATCACGCAGAGGGGAATGTTTTTTTTTTTTTTCTCAACAAAAGTGTAGTTACACTTTAATGCCATATAGCAGAATAAGTTCAGCACATTGGGGACATTAACAAAGCTTCCTATCCCATTAGAAACGGGATGTGCGGGAAACTGGCATGAGTGGATTGCTGCACTTTAACAAAGCAGATAGAACTGTTTCAGGTCTTTCTGGGCCACCCTTGCCAGTTTCTGTTTAAGTGCCAGTTCACACCATAGAAACGCAGTCCAGATGCGTTCCGGATGCTTTTCTGCATGTGCTTTTATGATGCAGTCCAGTGGGTTTTTTTTCTTTTTTTTTTTCTTAACCTACAATAAGGACATGTGAGTTCCAGTGCGTTTTTGGTGTATTTAGGTGCGTTCTGGTGCATTTTTGATGTGTTTTACCGCGTTCCAGTACAGTTCAGTGCAGAAAAAATGCAGCATGTTCTATTTTTTTTTTTTTTCTGGAACTGACTGCACTGGTGTGAACTATGCCATTGAAAACCGTATAACCTACGCGTTTTTGATGCAGACAAAAAAAACCTGCGCTGGACTGCATGTGGTGTGAGCTGGCCCTTAGAGTGAAATAGAAAGTGGTGTGGGTTCCTAATCACGGGGATCACAGCATTGTTAATGGGGTTGCACCAATACCCTTTTTTTTTTATCAGCGAGTACCGATACTTTCGATTAAAGCGGAGCTCCAGTCTGTACAAAAAAAAAAAAGTCAGCAGCTACAAATACTGTAGCTGCTGACTGTTCATATAAAACACTTACCTCTCCAGGGTTCCCGCAATGTTGGCACCCCTAGTTGATTCGTCCATCCACTCCAGGTGCGGGTGACGGCGTTGCAATTAAGGGAAACCATCAGTGATGCCATCAGGCTTCACAGCCCATTTCCTACTGTGCAAGCACGAGTCACGCTGCGCTTGATGTGTGGTCCCGTCGTCTTCTGGAGGGGGGCACAGGTCCCAGAAGGCAGCGGGGGAAGGCGGAGGGCCCAGTTCACTCGGGGGGGAAATGACGTTCCACCCCACAGCAGGGTTGATGGGAAGTGAAGAAGAATAACAATAGAAAAGAAGGTAAAACAAAAAAAAAGTTAGCCAATACATTTTTAAGATGCGTTAATTGACTAGATGGTGCAAGGTCTTATATGTGGGTGGAACTCTGCTTTTAAAGTGTTTGGAAACCTAAAAAAAAAAAAAAAAATGTATCCTATTCCCTCAAAGCATGTATAACAGCACAGTACGGCACATACGGTAAATGTAACACTCCCATTGGTTGTGCTCTAAACCAAACTGTCAAACCATCCAATGGCTGCTGTCATAGCTGATCACATGTGCAGCATCATGGCAGTTGTAGATTAAACAGAGGCCAAGATGGCAGCTTCATTGGCTGAAAATGATAGGGAAAAAAAAACAACGGGGAGAAGTGGTAGTAAACCCTCCTAAGTGTCTTTCAGGACAGCACCTTGAGAGATGGCTCCTCCTTTGGAAACTGATCCCCATACACTTCAGTTTTTGTTTCCTCCGGCAGAGGAACACCTAGGGAAGATCAGGTCTCTAAGGTACTCTCCTGAGGGGCCAGGGCTCCCTGCTCACCTTACTGAATTTTTGTCTGCAGAGTCTGCCCTCCTGAAAACTGATTACTGTATAAATGTCACTGGCAGGGAAAGGGTTAACCTACAGGGGACGCTCTAAGGGGTTAACTGTGTTTCCTGTGTATGTTCTAACTGTATGGGGGCTGGGGGAGGGGAGTGATCACTGCTCCCATACACAGGGAGCCTGTGATCACATCCCTTCCCCCTCTGACAGAACATAAATCCGGGTTTACATACACGGACCCCCGTTATGTCACTCTGGGGGTGGGGGGGGTGATCGCGGGTAACCGGCGGGCTCCCTGGCCTCCCTCACAATACTCGTTCTCGCGGCTGCCGTCAGGTAACGGCATTTTGCGATAACAAGCCAAGTTGCCGCCATGAAGACACAGTGGGCGGACGGCAACTGGTTAAAAGGAAGTGTCCTTCATGCACAGTAAAATTGCCTGACGGGGTGGAAGAAAACCTCATGCCAAACTTGTATTGAGGTTTTTGTCGAAGAAGCCTCTTCCGCATGCAGCGATTTAATAGCATCCGTCAGAAAGGAGTTGGACGCAACTATTCAGTCCTTTTGCTCCTTGCTCAAAACCCCATCCATGAGTCAGCCATCAACCTCTGGTTCCTCTCAGAGCTCACTATTGATCCCAGCGGTGGAGACTGAGGTGGGTTCTCCTACCCCTGAGGGCCTATCCCCCTCTCATTCCAGAGAAGATTCAGAGGAAGAGGAGGAAGAAGGGGTTGGTAGCAGACCCTCAAGATATAAGCTTTCTTTAGAGCAGGTTGATGCTCTACTAAAGACTGTATGACACATTGTCGTTGGCGGAGAAGAAAGATTTTCCCTTCATGACTGAATGTACATGAGATTGAGTGAGCCTAAGAGTCGCACCTTTCCAGTGCATCCTGCTATTTCAGAAGCCGTTAAGAAGGAATGGGCTGAACCAGAAAGCCATTTCTCGCAAGTATCTAGGTCAACCTACTTGGCATTTAAAGGTATGGGAATTCTCAAAGAACCCATGGATAAGAAAATGGATCAGCAGCTTAAGAGGGCCCGGCAATCTACTATGGGCAGTCTTAAGCCAGCAATGGCTACCATTTGCATATCCAGAAATCTGGAATACTGGTTAAATCAGCTTAAAACACAGACAATCTGTAAGTTTTGGCCCTTACCAACACTGTAGACACACCTCATCCCAAAAGGTCAAAGACAAAGGAGGAAGATTGGGGTTCCCAGGTGGGACTATAGCGGTGCCAGGCAGACAAAAAGAACAATTTTCACAAATTCTAAAATCAATTTTATTTGTATCATTAAAAAATGATTTCATATTGTATTCAAACAGACATTTTAAAAGGGTCCAGATACAAGTGCATTGGTTGTTAGAATGCTGAATAGGTGGTTTATGGGCTGTCAATATATTTCCCAGCATGTTTCGCCATCACTATGGCTTCATCAGGGGATTAAATAGACCACCGTTCACAACTTAAGAAAAGAAGAAGAAACATAAGGAATGTTGTTTTTACAGACACATATAAGCCAGTATTCACAATGATGTCATACATAGGCAGAACATAATGGTACATTTTGCATTTAGCTAACCCGTATATCCCCCACCACCTCAAAGCCCCACCCTCCCGCTTCCTCTCCTCGATATTTACCCCGTGAGCACCAACAGCTTAAAACACACATTACAGATGATTCTCCTAAGCAAGAGATCCTAGGTTCTTTTTCAACTCTTTCGGCAGCAGTAGCCTATATTTCGGACACATCGGCAGAGTCAGTAAGGATGACAGTCAGATCCACAACATTGACAGCCAGATAGGCTTTGTGGTTAAAAACCTGGCAAGGAGATGCAGCGTCTAAAAGTAAACGTTGCAGTTTACCATTCACGGGGGATCCTTTTGTTTGGCCCTGATCTAGACTCTGTATTAGATCGCACAGCCGACAAAGAAATTTTTTCCAGTGAAAAAGAAAAAAAACAGCCAGTTAAAAGTTTTTTTCGTCCTCAAGAGCTCAAGAACAAGGCAAAGCTAAAAAGAAGAGAACTGGCCAGCGCAGAGGGGAGAGCAAATGTCCTGTTCAATCCTCCTGCGTCCTCCAGCAAAACACAATGACTCATCATTGCAGGTGGGGGGGAGGCTGCAGGAGTTCCTCCCGCATTGGGCAAACGTGTGAAGAAATCAGTATATTGGACATGTTAGCCCAAGGGTATAAAAGTAGAATTTTCGTAGGTGCCACCAGAAAGATACTTTGTAACACATGGAATGTAGAACCTGTTAAGGGATCTGATACGACAAAAGTTTGTGATTCAGACGCCTCCAGAGGAACATCAGAAGGGATTTTATTCCCGCATCTTTTTGGTGGAAAAGCCATCCGGCAGTTTCCGACTTATTCTCAATCTGAAACCATTATACAGGTCAATACAATACAAGAGATTTCATATGGACTCAATTTTCATGGTAAAAAACCTCCTTAACCAAGGGCTGTTTAATGGCGTCCATCGACTTGCGAGACGCATACCTGCATGTACCAATAGCGCCTCAGTCCCAAAGGTTCCTGAGGATATCGCTAAATTTAGGAAGGGAAATTCTCCATCTACAATTCAGAGCTCTGCCCTTCAGCCTGTCAACAGCTCCGCGGATCGTTACGAAGATAATGGCAGAAGCTCTTGCAGTTTTACGTCTGCATGGGGACTGCAGTAATCCCATATCTAGACGATCATCTCCTTTATACCTCTACAAAAGAACAGTTGCAGGAAGACAGCTGGGGTTGGGGAGCTCACTGGAGGCAAAACTTAGCACAGAGCACATGGTCCAAAGCAGAGGCAGTAGGGTCCTCAAACTGGAGGGCGTTAAAAGCAGTCGCTTTAGCCAAGGTCTCGAGGGTTCCCATGTGAGAGTTTCTTGTGACAGGTGGGCACAAGAAACAAGTCTCTTCAGACCCTGTCTACAGAAAGCCTGAAATGGGTGGAGCATCATCTTCTCTCCATATCAGCAGTACATATCAAAAGCGCTCTAAACGAAGTTGCAGATTTTTTTGAGCAGGCAAAGGAATTCAGGAAGCAGAATGGAGTCTGGATCCAGAGGTCTTTTTGGCAATTAACAAACGATGGGGAATTCCACAGGTGGACTTGTTTGCGACAAAGGAAAATGTGCAGCTCCCACAGTTCTCTCTCCACAGAGACAGCGGTTCCTTGGGCATAGATGCCCTCATTCATCCTTGGGACTTTCAGCTAGGCTACGCATTTCCTCCTTTTCAGCTGATACCCTTGGTATTAAATACAGAAGGAGAAAGCATCTGTTCTAGTTTCTCCATTCTGGCCAAAAATGGCCTGGTTTTCCGCCATTTTTCAGTTGACAAACCATACTGGCAGCTTCAACCCAAACAGAACCTGCTTCGCCAGGGGCCAATGTGCCACCCAGACATAGTCAGACTAAATCTTACCGCCTGGTATGTGAGGAGCAGCTGTTGAGAGCTAAGGGGTTTTCAGAACCCTTAATAGTTACTTTACTCTCCAGTAGGAAGAAGGTTACTAGAGACATTTACACTAAGATTCAGAAAGGGTAGAACCCTGGAAGATATGGTGTCAGTGCTAGAGTTTCTGCAAAACAGAGCAGACAAGGGCCTAGCAGTTAGCACTCTGAAGGTTCAGATGGTCGCCCTGGGGGTATTTTTGGAGAAACCAATTACGTCCAAACCCTTAGTAGCAAGGTTTTTGATTGCAATTTCCAGGGCTAGGCCTATGCCTAATAGGTCTTTTCCCAAATGGGACCTATCAGTAGTTCTACAAGCCCTAACCAAAGAATGTTTTGAACCACTACAAACGGCTTCCTTAAGAAACTTGACTTATAAAACAATATTCTTGATTGCAATTACATCAGCAAGGAGAATCAGCGAGCTGCATGCTCTGTCAATAAAAGTTCCTTTTTTGTCCATTTATTCGGATCATTCTGAAAACAGATTTGGGATTTTTACCCAAGGTAGCGATAATCCAGAACCGGTCACAGGAAATTATCTTGCCAACTTTCTGTGCAAATCCTTCAAGTGGAAAGGAAAGCAAATTTCACAGTCTAGATGTAAGAACAACACTGTTACATTACAAAAGACTTGAAAAAATCGGATTCTTTGCTGGTACAGTTTTCAGGTAACAAGAGGGGCCACCAGGCCTCAAAAGGGTCAATTGCAAGGTGGCTTAAGTCTGCTATTCTAGAGGCTTATTCTAAAATGAGATTACCTCCCCCACAAGGGGTTCGAGTGCATTCTACCAGAGCTCTTGCCACTACATGGGCTGAAAAAGCTGGTGCCACCCCAGAACAAATTGGTAAGGCGGCTACCTGGTCAGGTTATCAAAGGTTCGTCCGGCATTATAGGCTGGACCTCATCTCTGCAGCTGATCAGGCATTTGGCAGGAAAGTCCTGCAGGCTGTAATCCCTCCCTAGGGGTAAGTTTCGCTTATCCTCTCAAGCTGCTGCCCTGAAAGACGCTTAGGGAAAATTCAAGTTAGTCTTACTGGTAACTTGTTTTCCAAGTCTTTCAGGACAGCAGCAACCTGCATTTTTTTCCTGAGCATATATCCAGGCTGTTATTAACCATATTCTCATTATGAGTTCCAGCTTGGGCCAGAGGTACGCTACTACAACTTAAGTGTATGGAGAGATGCCTCCTTTTAACCACTTCCAGACCGCCCGCCGTCATAATACGGCGGCAGTTTGAAGTGGAATACCGCTGTTATGGTAGCAGATAGCTACCATAACCCCGGTATCTTTTTATTTTTTTTTGCAGGTGATTCTGCATCTGATAAAAGTGGTCTTAGCGGCGGATTCGCCACGAGATCACTTTTATTAGGTCATCTTCGCCGCTTACCGGACCCGCCGGCAGCGGTGGAGATGATCGCGTCCCCCCCCCCCCAGTGTCCGTGAGCCGAGTGAGTGGCTGAAGCCGCTTACTCGGCTCCATAACATGGCTGGGCGGAAGCAACGTCACAAGTCAAGTGACATAAAGTTTTGCAATGGCCGCCATTTTTTTCTCTAGGGTGTTAGAAAAAAAAATGTTTGGGGGTTTTTATAGCAAAAAAAAAAAAACCTGATTTTAACGCGTAACCACCGAACTCCAAAAAGAGGCCCGGTCTTAAAGTGGTTAAAAGGTGGAAGTGGGTGTTTCTCTCATGGTGCTGTTCTGAAGGACTCCTGGAAAACAAGTTACCGGTAAGACTAACTTGAATTTTTATTTATTGCAGGCCTCTGGGCTTTAAATATCTTTTCAGTTTTTGTTTTTTTCTTAGTTTTTACTTTATTAGTCATAACCTCTGCAATACCCCCCCCCCCCACCCACCCCCTGCTAAGACCGACCTATAGCTCTGCAATCGGCAAAGCTAAACACGACCTGCTGATTGGAGATCTCTAGCTCCTATTCTGCAAGAGGCGTGTTGGACCCCTGCAGAGAGATTGGCGGTTACTCCTAGAGGACAAGGGTCCTTCTCTATAGCATGCTGGCAGGGGGACAGGCTTTGCTGTTTTAGGATGTGGCTGCTTTCTAAAGTAAATGAGCTGTAAGAGTTTGCACTCCTTTTATTTTAATGCACCTGGATTTAAACAAAGTTCAATAAGGCTTTAAAGCCGCCTCTTTTCTCCTGCCTAAATACAGCTTGTTAGATTGTTGCAAGAATGATTTTTTGGACAAAGTGCTAGTTTGTGCTGCCTTCAGCCGCGGTTCACACTGCGGGATCCTGTGCATTTCAATCGCAATGTGTTCTGCAATCTGCTGCAGGTGTTAACACCCCAGAAGCCGGTCGCAAGCGCAGTATAAACACCCATGCGATCCAATTCTAGTGCGGCTAAAAAATGGACAAAAATTCTGTGCGGTTCACAGTGTGAATCTAGGCTCAGGGATGCTCAGGCTGTCCTGGAGTGGCCAACACGCAACCTGCATCAATTTATTCAACCAGCAGGGGGTGTTCTGCACATAAATGATAGATTTGGTACCATCTACAAAGATCAATTAGTATTTTATATTGCTCAAAATAAAACCACATTTTATAACTGATGGAGTGAGTTGGGTTGATCCCCCCCCAGTTGTCAATGATTGCTGACCCTGGAGACTTCTTCCTTTCCCAGCTTGGTGCGTGCATGGAGTCGTTTTCCTATACAATCCTATGAAGAATGCAGGGGACAGGTAACAGCAGCATTATGAAGGTATGGATCCTTCTTCTTGATAAAAGTTCTTTTGAATATCATCTTTACCCATTAATATTTGTCATATATTAACCAGTCCGATATAAAGAAATCCACTTAAACTATTACTCCACTTTTGCTAAACAGATAATCTATGTAATTGCTACACAAACCATTTTGCAATTTAATGTTATAAAAATTACCTTTCTTTTTCAGTATGCGGAAGGTCTAATTTTTTTATTTTTTTTTAAATTGTCAAATAAATGTAAAATGTCAGTTCCGTGCAAAACGTCAATCTAGAGATGTTATTTTCATCTTTGGTATGCAAAATGCCCCAGAAATCGAATTTCTTGCTTGTGTGATTGGATCGCCCCTTTTTCTGATACAAATCATCATCCAGACTTCTGCTGGAAGAGCAGGGAGGGGGAGGTGCCAACTAAGTGTAGTATTAAATGGGTCACGTTTAATGCACAAAATAAAACACAACAAGATGTAAGAGAAGTTCATGCCAGGGCTGGCCCAAGACATTGTGCTGCCTGGGTCCAAGAATGAAATGCAGCCCCCCCCCCCAAAAAAAAAAATAAAATGAAACAAAAAGACCTCCACACCCATTATTTTATAGAATAATGATTAAAACTAAAATTGCATTTATCAGAAAGTCAGATTTACATGCAACAGTACCTCGTCTATATGCAATATTATATGACATACCATTATGATCAATTCCAAGGGGCGAGCTAGGGCAGTATATAGACAAGCTAGGGTAGTACAGGGGCAGGCTAGGGCAGTATAGGAGCAGGCTAAGGTGGTATATAGATAGGCTAGGGTGGTATAAGGGCAGGCTAGGGTGGTATAAGGGCAGGCTAGGGTGGTATAAGGGCAGGCTAGGGTAGTATATGGACAGACTAGGGTAGTATATAGACAGGCTAGGGTGGTATATAGATAGGCTAGGGTGGTATAAGGGCAGTCTAGGGTAGTATATGGGCAGGCGAGGGTGGTATATAGATAGGCTAGGGTGGTATAAGGGCAGTCTAGGATGGTATATGAACAGGCTAGGGTAGTATAGAAGCAGGCTAGGGTGGTATAAGGGCAGTCTGGGGTAGTATATGGGCAGGCTAGGGTGGTATAAGGGCAGTCTAGGGTAGTATATGGATAGGCTAAGGCAGTATAGGGGCAGGCTAGGGTAGTATAGGAGCAGGTGGAGTGGCCCATGGGGCAGTTTTCATCATGACACACAAAACTGCTGAAAAAAATTCTTGGTCGTCAATTTGCTGGGTAAATAGAAGAGAAGGAGAGGCAGCTGTGGCTCTATTTGCTGCCCCTCTCAAAGTGCTGCCTGGGTCCAATGGACCCACTGGGACCCATGGTAGAGCAGGCCCTGGTTCATGCCCATCATATAATCAGTCCTGGCAGCTCCTGTGCTGCCCCGCAGGCTCCACATTACGGTGCTGGTGGGGAAGTACACCCGGTGGATGGCTGGATCAGAGTCCAGAGGTAGCAGGAAGTTCCACCCTGACCAGCTTGGAACGTGGATGCGGAAATGACGTCACCGGAACAGGGCAGGAAGTTGGAACCAGGGTTGTCAGTCTGAAAGGCAGGCTATTTCCAGGTGACAGTGAGACAAGTATAGGCACATCAAAAGGTACACCATGTACACATTCCGACAGGTAGATCATAAATGTCCATAAATGTCCATGCAATAGCTGAGGAGAAAATGGCAGATATAGTTCAACACAAAGGGCTGCTCCAGGTAGAGTAAGCCAAATCCATCCCTATATGGAGAAAAAAACAGAGGAGGCGGCACCTCTAAGTGTAAACCATTTCAAATCAGAAAATTTATTAAAAAGTTGAGCCAAATGGCTACTCGCATAAGACAATTTTAAAAAGGCACATCGATCAAACCCGGGAGCGATCTCCACCAGTATGTCATAGAAGACCTCTCATTTCGCAGGGCAGCTGTCCGATCGTTCCCGTTCACTTTATACTAGTGATCCAATTGAGTCTTGGGGTCCGGATTCTTGGACTACAAAAAGATGGCTGCACATCACTCATCCATGCCTGATGAACGCGCGCGACTGCCTTCACATTGCAGCATGCACGCTCTGAAACGCGTCGCACCTTGATGACATCATCCCGCCGCAACCACTGCAGCCTGCGTCCCCAGCCTCATTCTGGTGCCTCCCATGTGGAGCCTGCGGGGTGGTACAGGAGCTGCCAGGACCGATTACATGATGATGGGCATGAACTTCTCTTACAATTTGTGTTCTTTATCTTGTGCATTAAACATGAACCATTTAATACTACACTTAGTTGGTGCCACCCCCTCCCTGCTCTTTCACGTCTTTACAGAGTTTCTGGAAACATTCTGAGGATGGCTGCCTTCTTTTAGCCCTTTGATCCTTTGGGGATTAACAAACTTCACTATTTCAGCAATTGTCTACTAATTTTAAAAGGACATATAGAGTGCCAGATCCCCCATTCACTACAGTCATCTCCTGCTATAGTTGCATTTTTGGTGAGACCCCTCCATCCCCGTTCAGAAATCTTTTGAGAAAAGACGCAGTGAAACAGCAATGCTTCCTACATGGCAGCAACTCAATGCATTTAGGCATCTAGACGACTTGCTGAAGTTCAACCTGAGCATCAGAATGGCGAAGAAGGGCATCTCCGTTACCTCATTGCATAGATGTGTATTAAAGTGGTTGTCAACTTGTGACAACCACTTTAACCTACAGGAAAGCCTAGAATAAGGCTTACCTGTAGGCACCCTGCATATCTCCCAAACCTGCACAGTTCAGGAGATATGCATTGTTTTGCATGTGCCAACGTCATCTTGGCACATGCGCAGTGAAGAAACTGCCTCCGTGCCGTCTCTTCACTGACCCTGTGCCGTGACTGGCGGCTCCCGCGCGCATGCGTCGGAGTGACGTCACGCAACTCCGGCCAGTCACATTGCTGGAGTCGCGGCCCCGGAAGGAAGAGGGGCAGAGGATGGACACGGCCAGCGCAGGGGACAGCGCTGGACTCGTTCGCAGGTAAGTGGCACATAATGGGTTACTATGCGATGCATAGTAGTCCATTATGCTTCTAATTTACAGGTGTATGTAGAGGAAGTAAACCCCATCTGGGTTTACTTCCTCTTTAAGGGAATAAAGGAGTCATGGGAGTACAAGTGTTGTTCCTCGTTACAATTTAGGAGATTGTACATTTCCATATACACTCCCTGGTCACTTTATTAGGTACACCTGTTCAATTGCTTGGTAACGCTTTGCTAATCAGCCAACCACATGGCAGCAACTCAATGCATTTAGGCATCTAGATGCGGGGAAGACGACTTTCTGAAGTTCTAACCGAGCATCAGAATGGGGAAGAAAGGGGATTTAAGTGACTTTGAATGTGGCATGGTGGTTGGTGCCACACTAGCTGGTCTGAGTATTTAAAAAAAAACTGCTGATCTACTGGGATTTTCACGCACAACCATCTCTCTGGTTTACAGAGAATGGTTAGAAAAAGAGAAAATATCCAGTGAGCGGAGATTATGTGGACAAAAATGCCTTGTTGATGTCAGCGGAGAATGGGCAGACTGGTTCCAGATCATAAAAAGACAACAGTAAATCAACCACTCGTTACACCCAAGGTAAGCAGAATACCATCTCTGAATGCACAATACATGGAACCTTGGAGCAGATGGGCTACAGCAGCAGAAGATCACACCGGGTGCCACTCCTGTCAGCTAAGAACAGGAAACTGAGGCTACAATTGGCACAGGATCACCAAAATTGTACAATAGAAGATTGGAAAAACGTTGCCTGGTCTGATGAGTCTCTATTTCAGCTGCGACATTCAGATGGTGGGGGTCAGAATTTGGCGCATGGATCCATCCTGCCTTGTATCACCGGGTCAGGCTGGTGGTGGTGGTGTAATGGTGTGGGGGATATTTTCTTGGCACACATTGGGCCCCTTAGTACCAACTGAACATCATTTAAACGCCACGGCCTACCTGAGTATTGTAGTTGACCATGTCCATCCCTTTATGACTGCAGTGTCCCCATCTTCTGATGGCTCCTTCCAGCAGGATAATGCACCATGTCACAAAGCTCCAATCATCTCACCACTGGACAATGAGGTCACTGCACTCCAATGGCCTTCACAGTCATCCAATTGAGCACCTTTGGGATGTGGTGGAATGGGAGATTCACATCATGGATGTGCAGCCAACAAATCTGCAGCAACTGAGTGATGCTATCATCTCACTATGGAGCAAAATCTCTGAGGAACGTTTCCAACACCTTGTTGTATCTATGCCACCAAGAATGAAGGCTAACGGCAGGGGAGGGCTGGGGCAGGGTGGCAATTGCTCCCCAGGCCACCCCAACTTACATTCGAAATGGCCAGCGGCTGTTGCCCGCTGACAATATTTCCTTTTTGTGGAGGAAGTAGGCGCCAGGGGCGCGGCCTCCAACTAGCTGCAAGCAGAGGGGGGGCGTCCAGGGCCGGCTCTACCAGGGATGATGTCTATTATAGGAGCCGGTCCAGGAGGCGGGACTTCGTATGAAAGCGTCCACGCCAGGTAAGCAGGAGATCCCCGCTCTTTGTAATCTGGCGGCTCTCCTCTCTCTGCATCGCAGGCTGCATCGGATGGGCACTGGTGAGGCTGCATTGATGGGCACTGATCAGGCTGCGTCGATTGGCACTGGCAAGGCTGCATTGGTAGGCACTGATGAGGCTTAACTGATGTGTACTGGTGAGGCTGCATTGATGGTCACTGGTGAGGGTGCATTGATAAGCACTGGTGAGGCTAAGCTGATGGGCACTGAGGCTGCATTGATGGGCACTGATGAGGGGGCACTGATGAGGCTGCATTGATGGGCACTGATGAGGCTGCATTGATGGGCACTGATGAGGCTGCATTGATGGGCACTGATCAGGCTGCATTGATGGGCATTTATGAGGCTGTATTGATGCATTCTTTTTGTTAAACCTCCTTTGTTGCTATTAACATTAAATTATGTTACCACATTGTATCATATTTGTCTTGCTTCATAACATCAATATCCATTATAAAACCAGGTGGGCATGGGGTCACGAATAGTTACGTGGGAGTGGTCACTGGTAGTTACGTCGGAGTGGTCATGTGTAGTCAATTCGGAGTAGTCACGGATGGTTACGTCGGAACGGTCACGGTTAGCTGCGTCGGACTAGTCACGGGTAGTTACGTCGGAG
>BLSH010399748.1:284878-300815 GCA_018402905.1 Glandirana rugosa
GTGTATATATAATGTGTATATATATATATATATATATATGTGTGTGTGTGTGTGTATATATATATAATGTGTGTGTGTGTGTATATATATAATGTGTGTATATATATATATATAATGTGTATATATATATATATATATATATATGTGTGTGTGTGTGTATGTATATATATATATATATGTGTGTGTGTATATATATAATGTGTGTATATATATAATGTGTGTGTATATACACACGCACACTTAATTTTGTTTAATCAAGTTTACCTACTGGAATTGCTCCTACACAGCAAGCTATGATATTGTACACTCTGTACTCTCCTGTGATGCAATAAATACAAACTAAGAATCCCTGTTTTTTTTTAAAACAAAAGTTTGCTATAAAGAGTAACGTGGTTATAACTAGAGTTGCCACATCATCCCTTTAATCCAGGACTCATATGAATTACCCAGGTTGTTCTGAGGCTGATTTAATGCAGATGAGGCACCAAGTTTAATTACTACCTTGATCAGCCACAGAACAACCTGTGTAATTCATATGTGTCCTGGATTAAAGGGATGATGTGGCCCTAGTTCTACCTCTTTAGTATCCCATGCATTGTGTATATATTATATATATATATATAAGTAATTTAGAGCCCTAGCACAGACAAATCTCCATTCCTGCTGCATAGTGCAGGTTGGTGATTGAGGGCTCTTCACACCACAATCATAAAGGAGTGTGACGCACGTTTCTCTGGGCGTTCCTTTACTATACGATTTTAAGCCCATTCACTTGAATTGGCTGAAATCACAGCGGATCTCCGTGGTACTGTGGTATTACACAATCTGGTGCTCACAAGTGCACTGCATTGGCGATCTGCACTTGGATTGCTGTTACCAATGTATTGGTACCCACAGCAGATTGCAGAAGCAGTGTGTTTTGAATGCGGTTGAAGAAACGCAGGGGAACGCACCTTTCCCACACGGCGTTCTGCTGTGAACTGCCTCTAAAAGGGAAGGGGTGCCTGAAGTTGCTGGTTTAGTCTTTATTAGGGGTGATAAAACGATGCTTTCTGTGCTGTATTCTTTTATTGTATTTATTGTATTTACACGCACAGCTTGTTATCTTTACCTGGTGCTGTCTATCCACCAAAGCTGTGTGTAATACAGATATATATTAGACAATGGGGATAGCCCCAGTGCAGCCCATAGATCATGGTTTGCACAGTAATGAACAGTCAGCATTCCCCGGGACCTTTTATTATTATTATTATTATTATTATACAGGATTTATATAGCGCCGACAGTTTGTGCAGCGCTTTACACTATTAGGGCAGACAGTACAGTTACAATACAATTCAATAGAGGAGGAATCAGAGGACCCTGCTCATTAGAGCTTACAATCTAGGAGACATTATCAGAAGAACCATTCATAGGTAGAATTTATTCAGGTTGACATTTTGGCAGGGCGTTTTCTTGAGAAAAGTGGGGGCTGCGCACAGCTGAAATGTTGAGTAAATAACGCCTATAAGGCTCCATGCACACTGAGGCTGATAAACTATCGTTTTTGGGCATTTTTTTTTATCAGCCCATAAACGCCCCTCTGTTCTCCTGTGTGTCCATGCACACATGGACGTTTATTGTTGTTTATCAGCAGCAGTGTTGATGGTCTGTTGTCTGAACGCCCTAAAATTGCGTTCAAGAGTCGTTCTTCTGAGCACAAAAAACCGCTGAAAGCTTAAAAACACTCAAACGCTAAAAAAAAAAAAAAAAAATCGCTGATAAAAGCTGCAAAACTCACTAAAAAGCTACTGACATTTTTAGAAAGTTTTTTTTTTAACGTTCAGTGTGAATGGAGCCTTGGGCTCGGCTCTCACCTATGCAGTTTGCTATTTGATGGTTTCTGCAGTGCTTTTTGCGTTTTTTTATTTTGAACCATGACTTTGCCACAGTTTGCATTTTTTTTTTTCCGGCAAATTTGTTGTAAGGCAGATAAACGCACATTGCGGTAAAAACGCACTATATGCTTTCTTGCAGCTTCACCATTGAAGTCTATTGAACTAGAAATGCAAAAAAAAAAAAAAAGCACAGTTTTGCATTTAAAAAAGTCCCTGACCCTTTACAGAAACCGCAGAGGCACAAAAATGCATTCATGTGAACGCCTTCCATAGGAACCCATGTTAAAAAAAAAAAAATGTGTCCTGCGTTTCTGCAAAGAGCATGAAAACACGCATTGGTGTGAATGGAACCTAAAGCCACACGGGACAACGACCGTATACAACAGGTAGCACGAACGACCGTTGTATGCGAAATCGTTCGTATGCGCGATTAGAACAGCCGATGTACGACAGTCGTACAAGGGGAGTTGTATGAGCAGACTAGAAAACTTGGTCGTACCAACAAGCGCTCATACGACCGTTGTATCGTGTGTACAGAGAAGTTGGTACAACAAGTTGTATTGTGCAAAACACGCATGGTCAGAAGTCAGGAATGGCCGGATGCTAATTACATGCACCTGAACGGTCTTTCTGTGGTCGTACGATCGTGTAGTGCAGTCAGTATGCAAGATACAACAGCCAACATACGATTTGACACGATCGGTCGTACGATGGTCGTCCCATGTGTACGAGGCTTCAATGGTTCTTTTGGTAGCGAGTTCCGTGGAGCGCACCTGCTGACTTGCTACATAAATAACCTCATTGCTGGCTCTGCAGGAGAAGATCAGTATGGGGACTGCGGACTGAGTTCTAGAACAGGAAAACCCCGAACTTTGGCAATGGACGTGGCTGAGTAGCTCTAGTTCTGCACAGCTGAAAATGTTTTGTATTACTAATCTTTTTTATTTTTATTTGGTGTTTGTTTTTTTTTTTATAATGCAACTTGTTGGGCATTTCCTTAACCTAGCAGCGTAACATTTAGGCCCCTTTCACACTGAGGCGCTTTCATAGCGTTTTTGTGCTAAAAATAGCGCTTCTAAAACGCTGCCCATTCATTCCAATGTACTTATTCACACTGGGGCGTCACGCTGGTGCCGCGTTTAAAAAAGTCCTGCAAGCATGATTTTTTGTGCTTATTCTGAGCACTAAAAATAGCGCATTAAAAACGCCCATATACATTGAAATGAATGTAAAGCGCTTTAAAAGCGCCAGCAAAACGCCCAGAGGCTGTGGAAAGTTCAAAATACCAGGAAGTAAACAGGATGTAATGTAGGGGGGTGTGCTATTTATTTAATGTTAGTGCTTCAAAAGCGCTTGAAAAATGCCTGGGCGTTAGCGCTAATTATAGCGCTAACGCGTGAAAAACGTGACAAAAACGCAGTAACGCTTGATGTTTTGCACGCGTTTTTCAAACGCCTCAGTGTGAAAGTAGCCTTTAGGTTGGGTTCACACGATCGCCACATGCAGCTCCCAGCAGGGGTCCCCGTTCACCGTTTCAGGTCCGATTTCAGCCCGAATTGTTGGCTGAATTCCGACCGAAAGACACACCGGAGCCAAAGCGGTGATATGTGAACCGGCTCCATAGAGAACCGGTCCCAATCTCCTGCTATTGCGAATTGGATGCGGAGATTCCGCAATGGTTTGAACGCAGCCTTAAGCCCCATACACATGGTCAGAAAATCAGACGACAGATCGTCCGTTTTTTTTTTTTTTTTTTTTTTTTGCTTGCTAATCTCAGATCGAATCGGAAGAGTTTACTAAAGTCACAAAAATTCTCATACGACAGAATAAGGCTCCATGCACACTGTATCTGATAAACGACCGTTATTGGTCGTTTTGGTGTTTTTTTTAACAGCCCAAAAACGCCCCTTTATGTTATCCTATGTGTCCATGCACACATGGACATTAATTGTCGTTTATCAGCAGTGGCGTTTTTGGGCTGTTATCTGAACGCCCTGAATTGGCGTTCAAAAGTCATTCTTTTGACCACAAAAAAACGTCGGACGCCGGTAAACGGCTATTTATCGGCGTCCGGCATTTTTTGCAGTCAATGGAAGCTAATGAAGAATAAATAAAAAAACACCCAAAAACATAAACGCCGGTAAACGCTGCAAAAGAATGTTTTGTAAGCAGCTTCTCCTGCCCGATGCCGAGAGAGCCCAGATAGCGTCCAGTGTGCATGGAGCCTAAGGGCTCATACACACGGGCGGTTTTTGACACCATGTTTTTTAGCGTTTTTTGAAGCTCTTCATGTTGTTCAATGGCCCTATAAAAATGCCAACATTTTTGAGCTGTAGAGGGCGTCTGCGTTAGTGAGTTGTAAGTAGAACCCACGGTCAGCGCGTTCCAAGGCTGTAACGTTTTGGCGTTTTTAATGCCAAGCCGGCAAAACGCTCACTAACGCGCATTAACGTCGTACCCACATTAACCGGTGTTTTTGACGTTAAAAAGGTTAAAAAATAGCAGAGGAATGTTTTTTTCTGTTTGTTTTTTTGAAACGCCTATTGACGCCGACACTCACTAACGCCGATGCAAAACGCCCAAAAAAACGCAGATTTTTCCATGACGTCTGGCTCGACGTTTTGCTTATTTTTTTTTTTTATACGCCCGTGTGTATGAGGCCTATAAAATCGGAAGTGATGTCATGTGTTGTAGTGAATTTGTATTGTATTTTCGGACGACAACTTTACTGATTAAACAGAAATCGTACGATCTGGTATCATACGAGAAAATTTTCGTGTTTGTCCAATCGAATAATATCGGATGAACTGTCATGATTGGCTCTCAAGCTCTGTACTAACGCTCCGATTATCGGAAGATCGCATCGAAAGTGGGATTTTTCATCCGATTTTCGGATCGTGTGTACGGGCCATTAGACTCACCGGCCACTTTATTAGGTACACCTGTTCAATTGCTTGGTAACACAAATTGCTAATCAGCCAATCACATGGCAGCAACTCAATGCATTTAGGCATCTAGACGTGGTGAAGACGACTTGCTGAAGTTCAAACTGAGCATCAGAATGGGGAAGAAAGGGGATTTAAGTGACTTTGAACGTGGCATGGTTGTTGGTGGCAGACAGGCTGGTCGGAGTGTTTCAAAAACTGCTGATCTACTGGGATTTTCTCGCACAACCATCTTAAAGCGGTAGTAAACCCCCCACTACTGTTTTTACCTACAGGTGATCCTATTATAAGGTTTACCTGTAGGTAAAATAAATATCTACTAAACCTACATGGTTTAGGAGATATTCGCCCTGCATGCAGCCGCTGACATTAGCGGCGATGCGCTCTGATGAGGCGGCCGGCAAATCAGAGCTGGCTGCTGGAACGAAGAGCTCCCACGTGCATGCGGCTCCGGCCACTCACAGCGCCACAGGATTTTTTTTTTATTTTTATTTTTTTTAGCAGGTGGGTTTACTGCCGCTCTAAGGATCCATGCATGGCAGTTCCCTTGGCAGAAAAAAAAACAAACGCTCATATCTAGCATTTTTTTTGTACAAAGTTTAGATGAGTTTAGAAGAGTTTTTTGTAGTTTTTTTTTCTGCCAGAAAACTCCAATCAGAAACGCAAACCAGGAGGGGTTTTTTTCCTGCCTCTAAATGGAGAACATTGAACTGCTTCTACAGGCAGAACACAAAACTCCTGTGGAAGCAGCGATTTTTAAGCCAGTGTGCACGGAGCTTTAGTATTTACAGAGAAAAGAGAAAATATCCAGCGAGCGGCAGTTGTGTGGAGGAAAATGTTGATGTCAGAGGAGAATGGGCAGACTGATTCCAGATGATAGAAAGGCAACAGTAACTCAAATAACCACTCGTTACATACAAGGTATGCAGAATACCATCTCTGAATGCATAATACATTGAATCTTGAAACAGATGGGCTACAGCAGCAGAAGACCACACCGGGTGCCACTCCTGTCAGCTAAGAACAGGAAACTGAGGTTACAATTCGCACAGGATCACCAAAATTGGACAATAGAAGATTGGAAAAATGTTGCCTGGTGGGCATGGTTGTATGGTGGGGTCAGAATTTGGTGCATGGATCCATCCTGCTTTGTATCACCGGGTCAGGCTGGTGGTGGTTGTGTAATGGTGTGGGGGATATTTTCTTGGCACACTTTGGGCCCCTTAGTACCAACTGAGCATCGTTTAAACACAACGGCCTACCTGAGTATTGCTGACCATGTCCATCCCTTTATGACTGCAGTGTCCCCATCTTCTGATGGCTCCTTCCAGCAGGATAATGCACCATGGCACAAAGCTCCAATCATCTCACCATTGGACAATGAGGTCCCTGCACTCCAATGCCCTCCACACTCCCCACATCTCATCCAATAGAGCACCTTTGGGAGGTGGTGGAATGAGAGATTGGCATCATGGATGTGCAGCCGACAAATCTGCAGCAACTGTGTGATGCCATCATTGTCACTATGGAGCAAAATCTCTGAGTAACGTTTCCAACACCTTGGTGAATCTATGCCACCAAGAATGAAGGCAAAAGGGGGTCCAACCCGGTGCTAGCAAGGCGTACCTAATAAAGTGGCCAGTGAGTGTATACATCGCTTTACACATATACATTGTACATTCACGTTAGTCCCTGTCCAGGAGCTTACAATCTAAGGTCCCTAACTCACATTCATACATTCACTCCCAGACAGCAAGCAATTGAGCTGCAAGTTTCAAATTGACTTGCTAAGCTATTGCTGGACTTGCCAGGCTTCACAAGTTTGTTTCACAGTTGCAGCAAATCCACATTGCATGACTCCTGGTCAACTTTATTTTTCTTTTTTTTGTGTTTACTAACTTTTTTATTCGGTACAAATTATTAGTACAAACAATATAGCGTTGTACATTGAAAAAAATGCAATTCAAAATTCAACAGGTTTAATATTGAGGTTGACAGGTATGGAGTACCAGTTGTGAATTGAGGAAATTATTATATACTGTAAGAAACCGTGCCCTGTGTATGGCATTGTGCAAGTCTGCTGCAAGTTCAGGTTCAGTTGTGTTGTGCAATAGTCCTCCCACCACAGGGGGTCACTGTGGCTGAATTTTCATGCAGAGCTCTTGCTGTAGACTCACCACTGCAACTTTGCTCTTCCTAGAGACTTGCCACAAATTGGAAAAGTGTCACCTAGAACTTGTGCTTCAAGCGTTCTGCAAGTGTACAACTTACCAGTGAAAATGTGCAGCAAGTTAACAGACTTACAATTCAACACTGCCACAAATTTGTGGCAAGTTATACTTGCTATCTGGGCTAGGGCCAATTTAGACAGGGGCCAGTTAACCTACCAGCATGACTTTGGAGTGTGGGAGGAAACCGGAGTACCCGGAGGAAACCCACACAGGGAGAACATGCAAACATCATGCAGGTAGATTTGTGGTTGGGATTCAAACCGATGACCCCTGTGCCGCCAGGCGGAAGTGCTAACCACTGGTGCCATCTTGTTGTTTTTGGGAAGTCCTTCAATCCAGTGATGCAACGTGCGTTACATGCGTTTACAATTAGTTTTCATTGCACCCCAACACACTAAGGCAACACACATGCATTTGAGCATGCTGCAACGCACAGCAACGCACCATAGCACATTGTTGCAAACAATTTTTGCATGCCTGATTTTTTTCTGGATGCTTACCGCATGACATAACATATGTTGGCGTACTTGCATTAATGCGCTGCACAAAAGCTAATGGGTCCTCAGAGATCAGCAAGATGGAACTGCAGAGTAAATGAATTATTTTGCTTCTGAGAGATTTAGCCATTGGCAGTCACTTTATTTGGCGCACACTGAAATCAATGCAATGCTAAGATAATCGCCACGTCTCTAAACACAAAATTGTAATGCTGCTTACCAGTCCTTCGCTTAGGTTCGGGGGAAGATGTCAGCCCTCTCAGCGGTGACAGCACACCAAAGTAAGTATTTCATAATGTGCTAGTATATGATACATTCTAGCACATTGTGCAATTGCCTCATGGGTGTGTCGCATGCTAGTTTACGTTTAAGGGGCTTGGAAAAAGTTTTGCTTACCAGATCCACTGCTTCCACAGGCTCCTTTGCACTGATGGGCTGGTCCCAGCAGCTTCTCATGGGCTGGTCCCAGCAGCTTCTCATGGGCTGGCCCCAGCAGCTTCTCATGGGCTGGCCCCAGCAGCTTCTCATGGGCTGGCCCCAGCAGCTTCTCATGGGCTGGCCCCAGCAGCTTCTCATGGGCTGGTCCCAGCAGCTTCTCATGGGCTGGCCCCAGCAGCTTCTCATGGGCTGGCCCGCAGCAGCTTCTCATGGGCTGGCCCGCAGCAGCTTCTCATGGGCTGGCCCGCAGCAGCTTCTCATGGGCTGGCCCGCAGCAGCTTCTCATGGGCTGGCCCGCAGAAGCTTCTCATGGGCTGGCCCGCAGCAGCTTCTCATGGGCCAGCCCACAGCAGCTTCTCCTCTCTACTCCTGGTGGTCGGAGCGCCAAGTTCTCAGACCGTGGAAGTGGACAGTTGATTAGAGTGATTCTATATTTTTTAAATAACAAACATGTTATACTTACTTGCTCTGCGCAGTGGCTATTTAACAAAAATTTTGGTAATTTTTTTTTATTTATAGAGCAAAAAATAAAAACCCCAGCGGTGGTTAAATACCACCAAAAGAAGGCTCTATTTGTGTGAAAAAAATGGACAAAAATGTCATATGCGTGCAGTGTTGTATGACTGAGTAATTGTCATTCAAAGTGTGACAGCTCTGAAAGCTGAAAATTGGTCTGGTTAGGAAGGGGGGGTGGGCAAGTGGTTCAATAAGAAGCATGTTATACTTACCTCTGTGTAGTGCCCCTGTATGTTAGTCTGTGTTCATGCATACATACAGGGCTGGTGCAAGGACACCCTGCAAAACCTCATTTTGCCGCCCCTATTGGATCCACCCCTGACTCCACCCCCTTTGCCCTGCCCATGTGACAGGAGGCGGCGCTATACAGGAAGCATCGGCTCTGCTCCCTCTAGCGCTGGCTCCAGTGCTGCGCCTCTAATTACACTACCGGTCAGACGGAGCAGCTGCCTGAGACTGAGTTAGTTACATGCTGCAGCCTGCAGAGCATGCAGACGCAGAGGGAAACCAGCGGCCGGGCGCCCCTAGACAGCAGTGCGCCCTAGGCGGCTGCCTGGTTTGCCTAGTGGTAGCACCGGCCCTTCATACATAGGCATTGAGGCCCCTTTCACACTTATGCGACTTGGGACTGCATAGTCGCATGAGAAGTTGTTCCCCATTATTTCCAATGAGTACCGTTCATATCTGTACGACTTCAAGTCATGCCGACTTCAAAGTAGTCCTTGCATTACTTTGGCCCAGCTATGATGCAACTTGAGGTCTATAGACTTCAATGTTAAACCCTCAGTCGCATGCAAATCGCACCTGAATAATATAGATGCGATCTCTGTACTATTGCTGTACGACTTTGTTATAGGTTGTCATTGTGCCAAAGTTGCAACAAAGTCGTACTAATCCGAAATTGCAGTAAAATCGCGTCGCACAAGTGTGACAGGTGCCTTAGAAGCAGAAAAAAAAACCTCACTGCCAGTGTGTCCAGGAGCAGCAGCTTTTTGTCAGAAACAGCCAGTGAGCCAATGAGGAGAGAGAGGGGGTGGGGCTGAGCCGCTCTCTATGCGTGAATGGACACACACAGCAGTGACTCGGAAGAGCGCTGGCGGGGGACCCGAGAAGAGGAGGATCTGGGCTGCTCTGTGCAAAACCACTGCACAGAGCAGGTAAGTATAACATGTTTTAATTTTTTTTTTATTGTCTGCTGACCCCCCTATAGCAGTTTTACTGCTACAGGGCGGCAGCCGTGCACATGATCGTGTGTGTGTATATATACGTGATTTGGCATTTCCGTCAGCAGGGGGCACACGCACCACTTCTGCTGCAATCTGCGGGTGCTAGGCACTCAATGTCCTCGGGCACCTGCTGGCCGCCAGTAAAGAACACAGAACGGCGATCTCCCTATGTAAACAAGGCAGATCGCTGTTCTGACAGGAGGGAAGGAATGGATTCTGTGCTCCTGCAAAGCAGGGACTAGAATCCATTTCTTCCCCTAGTAAAAACAGCACTCCGTGTACACCAAGACACTGGCGCTAGGCACAACTTTATCTCTTTGATTGCCCTAGATGTTTAACCCCTTCCCAGCCAGTGTCATTAGTACAGTGACAGTGCATATTTTTATCACTGTATTAGTGTCAGTCAGACCCTATACAGACGATTCGATTTTCTGCAGATTTTTGTCTTCAGATTTGCCAAAACCATATAACATGAGGTCAAACTTTAAGGCTGGGTTCACACCTATACGAATTGGATGCTGCTTACACCGCATCCAATTCGCAGGACACTTGAAAATACATTGTTTTCACTATGTCCGGTTCACATAGGTGCGGTGCATTCGCACTCCGCATTGCACAGAAAACGTGTGCGTCTTCTGTGCAATGCGGTGCAAATTCCCAGTCCATTATGTTCAATGGGAACTCATCTGACACGTAGATGTGTTCTGCACTGAACGGGGATCTTTCCCCCTCCTCACTGCACCTCCCCCCCCCCCCTCCCTCCCTGGGCAGCTGCTGCACTGTGAGAATGGACGGCAGCTCCGGTCCTTCTCACAGGCAAACAGGCTGGAATTTTCACCGCTATAGTGTGAATTCAGCCTAAGACCCCATACACACTATTCGATTTTCTGCAGATTTTTTCTTTCAGATTTACCACAGCCATGTAGTGCAAGGTGCTGCCTGATTGCATACAAATTGAAACTCTTAAGGTTTGACCTCATATTATATGGTTTTGGTAAATCTGAAGTAAAAAATCTGCAGAAAATCTAACAGTGTGTATGGGGCCTAAAGCCTCGTACACATGGTTCGACGGTCGTACGACCGAACGGCTCAAATCGTATGTTGGCTGTTGTATCTCGCGTACTGACATTTACTACACGATCGTACGACCACAGAAAGAACGTTCAGGTGCATGTAATTAGCATCCGGCCGTTCCTGACTTCTGAGCATGCGTGTTTTGCACAATACAACTTTATTGTACCAACTGCTCTGTACACACGATACAACGGTCGTATGACCGCTTGTTGGTACTACCACGTTTTCTAGTTTGCTCATACAACTCCCCTTGTACGACCGCCGTACGTCGGCTGTTCTAATCGCACGTACTAACGATCAATTTTGCATACAACTGTCGTTCGTACGACCTGTTGTATACGATCGTCATCCTGTGTGTATGAGGCTTTAGTTTCAATTTGTATGCAATCAGACAGGCAGGCCCTTGCATTATATGGTTTTTGGTAAATCTGAAGACAAATATCTAATATTGTGTATGGGGGTCTAAGGCTGGGTTCACAAATGAACCGCATGCGGCTCACAGCAGGGGTCCGGTGGGTCCTGGTTCACTATTTCAGGTCCGATTTCAGCTCGAATTTTTGGCTAAATTCGGACCTGAAATGGACCAAAAGTCGCACCACGTTTTTGGGAAAAACGCACCGGACCTGCTGCGGAGATATGTGAACCGGCTCCATAGAGAGCCGGTCAAAATCTCCTGCTATTGCGAATTGGATGCAGGGAGCCCACAACCAATTCGCAATGGTGTGAACCCAGCCTTAATGTCTCATTGTCTGCCACAATATCGCAGTCCCGTTATAAGTCGCTGATCGCCGCCATCACTAGTTAAAAAAAAAAAAAAAAAATTCCAGTATAAATCTCATAGTTTGTAGACACTATAACGTTTGCGTAAACCAATCAACATACGCTTGTTGGTATTATTATTATGCAGGATTTATATAGAGCCGACAGTTTGCGCAGTGCTTTACAACATTAGGGCAGACAGTACAGTTAAAATACAATTCAATAGAGGAGGAATCAGAGGGACCTGCTCCTCAGAGCTTACAATCTAGAAGATTTTTTTTACTAAAAAATATGTAGCAGAATACATATTGGCCTAAATTTAGAAAGACATTTGATTTTTAATTTTTTTTTTTTTTTTACTGGATATTTTTTATAGCAGAAGGTAAAAAAATATAGATTTGGTTTTTTTTTCAAATTATCTGCCTTTTTTTGTTTATATTGCAAAAAAATAAAAACCGCAGAGGTGATCAAATACCTCCAAAAGAAAGCTCTACTTGTGGGGAAATAAAATATCATAAATTTAATTTATGTACAGCGCCGCAGGACCGCACAATGGACAGTAAAAGTAAAGCAGTGGCGTACGGCAAAAAAAAAATGGCCTGGTCATGAAGGGCGGTAAATTGGTTAAAAGGTCAAGTGGTTAAAATCACTTTAAAATAATAAAAGTTACATTATAGCTGCTAGCAATGTTCATTTTGCCTTCCTCTGCATTAACTGCAGCTATAGTTTTTTCTATTTGTGTGGTTTTTGTTTTCCTCTGTCGGTTGATCTGGATGGACCTTGTGCCTTTTTTTTTTTTTTTTTTCAACCAGATTTATGCAATTCTATCTGTAGGGCCGTCAGCAACTTTGTAGGAGAAATGAGTTACAAATCGGATTCTGTTCTCTGCAGAGTTGCGGCTTTAATTGGCTACACTGTTTGTCTATGCGGAACGCCTGGCTGGTGTGCCTGGATTATCTGCAGCTGCATTGGAGAATTCCAATGAGAATGGCAATTGTGCGACTTCAGTCATTGGAAAAAAAAGTCAAGCGATCGGTGACTGAGCTACAAATCACCGGAATTGCGGCAAAACCAACCTTTTTGTAGATTGCAGTTCATTTACACCTAGCAACAAAAATGCTAAGGAGAGCGTCTACTGCATGAATCGCGTCCTTAAATGCCCATATTTCTATGCAGAGAGACTTTTAACGAATAAAATAAAAATGTCTTTTGTTTAGCTTGGGGATTGAATGAGATAAATCTCAAGTTCTGCCCCGGGAAAAAAAAAAGAGTAAAAGTCTGCAGTGGCGGCTGGTGCGTTTTTTTTTTTTTTTTTTTTTTATTTTGGGGGGGCAGCCGGCCGGTGGTGCGACACTGCAACCAACCCCCCCCCCCCCCGGACTTACCCGATCTAGGCATAGGCGTGCCCACATAGGGTGACACCCTAATCACCCTGTACTGTGCAGATGCCCCCTGCTGCCTGGCTGCAGAGAAAGGGGCTGGGGAATCTCTGTCCTCAGTCTCTTTCTCTGCCCCAAAAGTGAGACATCAGGGGTCTGTTTAGACCCCTGATATTTCACCAAAGCCCCCCAACAGGGCTCCTTAATAAAATTGTAAACAAAAATATATATATATTATTGTAAAAGATTATTAAAAAAATGTGAGTGTAAAAAGATAAATAAAATAAACGACTGACACCGATCTCTGCCCTTCTGACATTTATATACATACAGTCGTGTGTTTGCGCTTTGTAGTGCGCACACCTATGGATCTAGGTGGCCGGTTGAGGGGAGGGCTGGGCCAGGGGGCAGGGTGGCAATTGCCCCCCAGACCACCCTAACTTACATTCAAAATGGCCGACGGCCACTGCCCACTCACACATTTTTCTTCTTGTGGAGGAAGGAAGCAGGGGCCAGGGGTGCAGCCAGCAATTAACTGCAGGCAAAGGGCTGGCTGTGCTGATGGGCACTAGCGAGCCTGCATTGATGGGTGCTGATCAGGTTGCATTTGATAGGCACTGGTGCGGCTGCATTGATGGGCACTAGTGAGGCTGCATTGATGGGCACTGATGAGGCTAAGCTGATAGGCACTGATGAGGCTGCATTGGTGGGCACTTATGCATTATTTTTGTTAAACCTCCTTTGTTGCTATTAACATTTAAATTATGTTACCACATTGTATCATATATGTCTTGCTTCATAACATTAATATCCGTTCTAAAACCAGGTGGGGATGGATGGTGAGCTGATTCGTGGTTCATTGGGCCACTTGACTGGACTTGCCCCCCAGGCCTAAGGCTGCCAGCCCTACCCTGCCGGTTGTGGTGTCCTCCCCTCCTCTCCCGGGCTGCGGCTCCGGTGTCCGCTCCTCCAGCGGCTTCCTCCGCCATGTGTCTCCTCTCTCTTCCACCTAAGCGCTAGGCATCCAATAGGATCGCCTGATGCTTTGGTCAATCAGGAAACCGGTCTCACGACCTGCCTCCTTATCGGCAGGCAGGAACTTTCGTGTGAAAATAGCGAAAATTTCTTCACTATCGTCGCACAATTGGGATTGTTCTGCGCCTTGAGCCTACCATTTTTTGAAGCCTATTAGAGCCTCTGGCTCTAATCACGTGCTTCAAAAATACACTCCAAGCCCCCCCCCCCACCCTGCAGCTCTCGTGCACCCTCTATGGACGGGCCGCCACTGGTTAACAGCTACATATACTGTAACTGCTGACTTTTAATATATGGACAATTATCTGTCCAGGGAGCCTGTGATGTTGGCACCCCAGCAGATTTTCGGATCAGCTCCCGGGTTCTGCTGCTGCCATTAGTGGTAGGGGAAACCTACTATGTATGCGCAAAGCACAGTGCGCTTTCTAACTGGTCTGGCAGAGCAAGAAGGAGGGGGGCTGAACCCTAGAGGGACGGCGCTATGGAAGTGGAGACCTGTACCTGTCGAAAATAGGTACCCTCCCCCCCCTCCCCTCCGCCATCCTCCATGAAAGGTGCCAAATGTGGGGGGGGGGGAAAGCAGATCCACTTTTGGGTGGAACTCCGCTTTAATGTGTATGCCCAGATCTTTGTTTGTTTTTTCCTTGAAACAGCGCCAACGTGTTCTGCATTGCAGTGCTTTTCCAACCTGTGGAACAAGCAAGATATTTTGGGTGTTGACCACATTCTGGCAGCCTGTGTCCAGTAAGGATGTAGACTTGCACACAGTGCCAGGACAAAGCAAGGTCCATAAAGACATGGATGAGCAAGTTTGGGGTGGAGGAACTTGACTGGCCTGCACAGAGTCCTGACCTCAACCCGATAGAACACCTTTGGGATGAATTAGAGTGGAGACTGCGAGCCAGGCCTTCTCATCCAACATCAGAGCCCAACCTCACAAATGTGCTTCTGGAAGAATGGTCAAACATTCCCATAGACACGCCTAAACCTTGTGGACAGCCTTCCCAGAAGAGTTGAAGCTGTTATAGCTGCAAAGGGTGGGCCAACTCAATATTGAACCCTATGGACTAAGGCGCCAATAAAATTCTAGTAGGCAGGCGTCCCAATACTTTTGACAATATAGTTTGTTATATTATCCCACGTCAAATTCAGCACTTATCCCTCCTTCTCCTCTTCCTCTTCTCATAAGATGTTATTACATGCAAAAGAAATTAGTTCTATAGTGCTCTCTGTACATACAGTGTGATACTTGCACCCCCAGAGAAACGCACTCATATTGATTCCATAATACCACACAACTCATCAATCCTTCATGCGTCTTTAAAATATCGGGTTCCAATGAAATGCTAATTATCCATTCATCTCCCTGCTCACCTTCGTGTATGGACCTCAAAACTAATCAAGGTCATAAACACATGTGATCTCCTCCACTTGTCTTCCCTTCTTCAGCCCCAACCTTGTGGATATAGTAACATGCAAAAAGAAAAAAAAATGTATAGTGCTCTCTGTAAACGCAGTATATTATCCCAAAATTCCAGAAATGCACTCACGTTAACGCCATGAATTCCAGCAAATCATAAATCCCACGTTCATATCGTATATGTGCAGATTCACCGCTCATCTCCTATAGTGGACCCCGGACATTCAGTCAAGGTCAAGCAGGCCTCTTTTAAACGATATCCTCCTCTTTCCTCTGCTGAGCTCTATCCTCCAGCCGCATGCCTCTCCTGCACCTTAGAACACAAGTTTTGGCTGGCGTTTATAATTGAGTTCCTTGCTGCCGTCTGTCAAATCCAGAATCAGCCCTATCAGGGGGCCTCAATCCTTCCATCACAACCCAACACCGGGCCAACCGCCACAAACCCAACACCGGGCCAACCGCCACAAACCCAACACCGGGCCAACCGCCACAAACCCAACACCGGGCCAACCGCCACAACACCGCCAACCGGGCCACAAC
>BLSH010399748.1:328744-342023 GCA_018402905.1 Glandirana rugosa
GCCGCCCCACCCTAATCCATGCGCCCGGCCCCCTAATATACATGCATGGATTTTTTTTTTTTTTTTTTTTTTTTTAGAAGCACATGATTACTGCCTGAGGCTCTAATTGGCTTCAAAAAAGGGTGGGCTTGAGGCGCAGAACACCCTGTTGTGGGACATTAGCACATTAATATTCGCTAATGTCTTCCTGTTTCTCCTCCCGGCCAATCAGGAAGTGGGTCCCGAGATCCCATTGGCTTGGAGTCCGAAGATCTGATTGGCCGGGAGGAGAAGTGAGGCCGGGACATGGAGCAGACGGAGGGGGGAAGCCGTCGCTGCCGCAGCTGTGACCTGCATGGGGAAGTGCGGCGCCGGCGGGCGAGCCGGCGACCGGGGTGGGCAGTGTTGTCAATGGTATGCGGTGGGCTGGATTGTGATGGGGCGGTTAGTGTGGGGTGACGGGTTAGAGCAACGGGGGTCTGTGGTCAGGTCTCTAATGCCTTCCCCCTCCGACCGATGGAGCACCATTTGTTGCCACTGGACTCTATCCTAATAAGTTATTCCCCTTTAAATATGGCGATTGTACATGATGTACATATAGGAATATCAAAAATGCTAGGGGAGTCTGCTACTCTAACCACTTCAATATTGGGTACTTTTACCCCCTTCCTGCCCAGGCCAATTTTCAGATTTCAGCGCTGTCACACTTTGAATGACAATTGCGCGGTCATGCAACAAATTACATTTTTATCATTTTTTTAAACACAAATAGAGCTTTATTTTAGTGGTATTTAAAGCGGAAGTAAAGTCCGCTATAATTTTTTTTTTTTTTTTTTTTTTTTTTTTAAGACCCCCAGCTGGGTTATGCCATAATGTGTTTGTATGCTCAGCATATTAGTACATTATGGCAGACTAAGCTGTCATTGGGCGTCCTTCAGCGCAGCGATGGGACCGATCCAGCAGACTCCTGGCGCTTCCATCTTCGCCCGGTCGTCCTTCCGGGTCCCAGAGACCCGAACTGATGAGGCACTGATAGGCGGCACTGGGCACTGAAAGGCAGCACTGACTGGCATCACTGATTGGCCCTGAGTGGCATCACTGATGGGCACTGTTGGGGATGCACTGATGATCAGTGCCCTGATTATCTGTACAGGTCTCCCCTGTGAGGAAATGCCACTAATCATCTCTCCTCTCCTCACATTCTTGTCAGTGTGAGGAGAGGAGAGCTGATAACCGGCATTTCCTTGTTTACAGGTGATCAGCTGTGATTGGACACAGCTGATCACGTGGGTAAAGGGCCTCATCATTGGTTCTTCACTGAGATCGGGATCGCGCCATGTCCCAGTAAGATTGGGGCGATGTCATATGACGTCATCCCAGAAGGAGAGAGCCACCTTGTGCCCGTCAATTATCTATATGGCAGGCGGGAGATGGTTAAGCAAACTGCAGGCATTTGGCTGAAAAATTTCAGTCTGGCACATACCATTGCCCCAACATCTCTATTTAAAGCTGTATGAAACCCAAAAGCAAACATTCATTCTATTGCAGCTTGCCAATTCTTAGATGAGATGGCTGCATTAGTTTCCTTTTTTAGGTTTTCTTTCTTCTATTGTCTGTTTTGATCTGGTGATCCAGCCAACTTGTTTTACACAGCACAAGCTCTCCAGAATGTATCAGTTTGCACGGATGAGACAAACCATTTAACGCTGACAGGGGTGACTAAAATGATCAGCTTTCATGTAAAACCTTTATCCCAAAGGGAAAAAGAAAATCTGTTTGCTGTAACTAATTATAAAGTGTGAGCTGGAATTTGGCTTCAATTTTTTATGTTGGCCATACATTATACAGCTTTCTTATTCAATTTCCTTTAGATTTATCTTCAACTAGTGCTGCATGATTGAGGATTAAATGAGAATCATTAGATCAATCAGAATAGATGAAGTTTGCATCTCATCTGGAATGTAGTCTATTGTTGCAATCCAAGTGTATTTACCGACGAACCGTCGTATGAGCAATGAACGAAAACTCTGCGGCACTCCGAAACATTTGTCGCTGTAAGGCGTGGCTGGTAGGGTCACACACATTACACTATTTCCTACTCCATGCTGGAATGTAGCTACATGCATGGGAAGTTCTCCTCTGTCATTTGAGAATTTTGGTAAAATTCATGTTTTCAGCATGGTGCAAACTTTCATAAAAAGAAAGCGTACCAGGCCATTTTTTTGCAATACGGCACTGAGAATTGCGCGGTTGTGCGACGCTGTACCCAAATAAAATGTAGGTCTTTTTTTCCCCCCACATATAGCGCTTTCGTTTGGTGGTATTTGATCACCTCTGTGTTTTTTTTTATTTTTTGAGCTATAAACCATAAACGACCGACAAGTTTGAAAAAAAAAAAAACTAATTTTTTTACATTTACATTTTTTTTACATCTACTGCTATAATACAGATCCAGTAAAAAAAATTAAAAAATCTAATTTCTTCATCAATTTAGGCCAATACATATTATGCTGCATATTTTAGTAAAGGAAATCCCAATAAGCGTACATGGATTGATTTGTGCAAAAGTTATAGCGTCTACAAACTATGGGATATTTTATAGGGAATTTTTTTTTTCTACTAGTAATGGTGGCGATCAGCGACTTAAAATGGGACTGCAATATTGCGGCAGACAAATTAGACACTAACTGACACTTTTTACATTCTTTTTGGGGACCTGTGACCCTAATACAGTGATCAGTGCTGAAAATATGCACTGTCACTGTAATAATGACACTGGCTGGGAAGGGGTTAAGACCAGGAGCGATCAAAGGGTTAAGTGTGTGCCTAACTAGTGATTTACTCTAGTGGGGGAGGTGCTTGTACCAGGGGAAGGCATAGATCCGTGTCCCGGCCACAGGATCAATCAGTGGCAGCTGGTGTTAAAAAAAAAAAAAAATTGGGGGGGGCGAAAACAAACCCCTTAAAGTCTGCACTCACCAGAGGACGCCATTTGTTCCAAGGGACGAGACGCTGGAAACCAGAAGTGAGGCAGTGACTAATATTGATTCGCTAAAATCAAAAGTGGGAGGGTTCAGGGCGCAAAGCACACAGAGGACAACCTGAAACAAGCCAATTAGAGCCTCAGCCTCAAATCACATGCTTTTCAGAGATTTATAGACACCCATTAGTCCGGCGCCCAGCGCAGTGCACACACACAAACGATTTTCTTTTTTAATAAATGATCATATGACTAACCGTTTTTAACATGTTAAAGTAGCTTTCTTCCTTGACAAACTAACTTGGGGGGGGCGGCAACCCCGCGCCCCTTATGGACCGGCCTCCACTGGGATCAATCAATGCCTTCCTTACTGACGGAACGGCGATCTGCCATGTTTACATAGGCAGATCGCTTTTCTGCCTTTGTCCTGAATGATCAGTGGGTACCAGCGGAAATCGGGTCCGCGGGACGTGCTGTGTAGGATCACAGCGGGAGCGTGCCTCCAGCAGAGCGCGCTCGCGCCTGATACCCAGAAATGCAGGATCTGGTGTGTATATACGCGATCCTGCACAGTGCAGCCATCCTGTAGCAGTAAAATTGCTATAGAGTGGCGGGCAAGTGGTTAAGAAAATAGATTTAGTGATGTATTAATGAATACAGAGTTGCATTAATTTGTGTCTTTTATATGTGCCTGGAGTTCTACTTCAATTTAGGAACATCAAAGACTAGTGATTTTCCACCTGGATAGCCCCAGTGGTGCCATGTAGCTCGGAATTCTGTACAGTGTGGCACAGCTACCCTTTCTGGGCACAGAGATGGAGTAAGAGAAATTGACATAGGTGAGCCGCAGGGAAGGGCCACACGTGCCCACAGATAGCGCTGCTTCCCTGCGGTATGGATAACATTTACATATCTGATGATTAAGAATCCCGTTAGGAGGAAAGTGTGGCCAGCATGTAGTCCTGGGATTAATAAGGCAGTTCATAGACGCATGTGGTCTATTACTCAAGAGTCCTCCACAATCCGATTAGGTGATATTTGGCTGCTCAGCTCCAAATGAAGGTATCAGGAACATTAATTAACACACCGGGGATTCAGGTTGAGCTCTTCTTTTCATAGGCTTTGTTAGGGAAGATTACTGACCTGTAAACGGGTGTCAGTTTTGGCTTCATCTGTAATTGGCTGACATGAGATTTGTCTATTAGGAATGCTCTGGCTTTAATTGTGAAGGTAGTGATGACATGAGGATTAGCCAGAGTGTTGATGGAGAGGAAACTGGGCAGCCAAGGCATACGCAGGGCCCCTTGAAAGTGTCAGAAAGAAGCCTGTGTGGCTATATCTATAGTATCTCACAAAAGTAAGTACACCCCTCACATTTATGTAAATATTTTATTCTATCTTTTCATGTGACAACACTGAAGAAATTACACTTTTCTACATTGTAAAGTAGCGAGTGTACAGCTTGTATAACAGTGTAAATTTGCTGTCCCCTCAAAATAAATCGTCACACAGCCATTAATGTCTAAACTGCTGGCAACAAAAGTGAGTACACCCCTAAGTGAAAATGTCCAAATTGGGCCCATAGTGTCAATATTTTGTGTGGCCACCATAATTTTCCAGCACTGCCTTAACCCTCTTGGGCATGGAGTTCACCAGGTTGCCACTGGAGGCCTCTTCCACCCCTCCATGACGACATCACAGAGCTGGTGGATGTTAGAGACCTTGCGCCCCTCCACCTTCTGTTTGAGGATGCCCCACAAATGCTCAATAGGGTTTAGGCTTGGAGACATGCTTGGCCAGTCCATCACTTTTACCCTCAGCTTCTTTAGCAAGGCAGTGGTCATCTTGGAGGTGTGTTTGGGGTCGTTATGTTGGAATACTGCCCTGCGGCCCAGTCTCCGAAGGGAGGGGATCATGCTCTGCTTCAGTATGTCACAGTACATGTTGGCATTCATGGTTCTCTCAATGAACTGTAGCTCCCCAGTGTCGGCAGCACTCATGCAGCCCCAGACCATGACACTCCCACCACCATGCTTGACTGTAGACAAGACACACTTGTCTTTGTACTCCTCACCTGGTTGCCGCCACACACGCTTGACACCATCTGAGCCAAATAAGTTTATCTTGGTCTCATCAGACCACAGCACATTAATCCATGTCCTTAGTCTACTTGTCTTCAGCAAACTGTTTGCGGGCTTTCTTGTGCATCATCTTTAGAAGAGGCTTCCTTCTGAGGCGAAATCTGTGCAGACCAATTTGATGCAGTGTGCGGCGTATGGTCTGAGCACTGACAGGCTGACCCCTCACCCCTTCAACCTCTGCAGCAATGCTGGCAGCAGCATATGACGCTGAGCATGTGGACTCAACTTCTTTGGCCGACCATGGCGAGGCCTGTTCTGAGTGGAACCTGTCCTGTTAAACCGCTGTATGGGTCTTGGCCACCGTGCTGCAGCTCAGTTTCAGGGTCTTGGCAATCTTCTTATAGCCTAGGCCATCTTTATGTAGAGCAACAATTCTTTTATTCAGATCCTCAGAGAGTTCTTTGCCATGAGGTGCCATGTTGAACTTCCAGTGACCAGTATGAGAGAGTGAGAGCGATAACACCAAATTTAACACACCTGCTCCCCATTCACACCTGAGACCTTGTAACACTAATGAGTTACATGACTCCGGGGAGGGAAAATGGCAAATTGGGCCTAATTTAGACATTTTCACTTAGGGGTGTACTCATTTTTGTTGCCAGCGGTTTAGACATTAATGGCTGTGTGTTGAGTTATTTTGAGGGGACAGCAAATTTGCACTGTTATGCAAGCTGTACACTCACTACTTTACATTGTAGCAAAGTGTCATTTCTTCAGTGTTGTCACATGAAAAGATAGAATACTCACTTTTGTGAGATATTGTTTTATATCCGGCCGAAAAAGGTCTGCTGATCAGCGTCCGATCAGTGCTCTCAGCCAATGGTTGACAGCATCAACTGGAGTGTTCTAGTGGGGGGCCGTCCCCTTGTCAGAACACAATAGCACTGCAGGGGAGATCGCTGTACTAAGGCTGGCCATACATGGAGCAAATTTCTTTGTTTCAGGAAAGAAATTCGCTTGATTCCCCCATCAACACAGTGTTGATGCAGGAATCCATTCAGTTGGCCCATTGTCTTCTGGCTTGGGGCGTGGGGTTGGTGGGTGACTAAGCCGTCCACACTGGGAGAAGACCGTGATTATCCCTACTGGTACTCACAAGAGAATCCGGCAGGCTAGTTGTACCCAAGCGATCAACTTCAAATGCAGTGTTCCCCACGCACACATTCAAGAAACCAGCTGTTCGGTGATGCTTGGTGCTGTAATGATCATAGGCTGAAAATAATGATGGATACTGGAATACTGGATACGTGGATAATGAAAGTGAAGAAAATGTCACCAGCACACCAAGGATTCCTAGAAGAGGGTCCAAAGTAAGGCTACAGAGACAAACAGCAAGTTGCTGTATATTCATCATGTGGCCATGGAATAAAGCTTTGGACCCTTTCAAGGAATCCTTGGTGTGCCGATGACCTTTTCTTCAAGCGATCAGCTTGGTACTTTTAGCCTGCCCATGAACGGTTCAAATCTCGGACGGTTCCTACTGAACCATGCATGGCCGGCCTTACATTGAATAGTTAGTGCAGCGGCTCCTTAAAAACATTTTTTTTCGTTTAGCCCGCTGGGTTGAAGGAAAAAAACCTAGTAGGGTGTATTAGGCTTGGTGACACATTTTAGATTATCCCTAACTTGCAGTTCCAAAACAGAAAATATCAATTAATTCATCAAGATGTGCGTTTGCACTGACCCTTTAACCACCTGCCGACCGCCCGCCGCAGCGTGGCGGCGGCAAGGTGGTTCGTTATCGCGAACTGCCGTCACAGGACGGCGTCCCGATAACTAGCATTGTGAGCGCGCGTGCGCACTGTGTTCGGGGGGAGCCAGGGAGCGGATAGGGCAGACTCGATCGCCGCCGTCTACCCGTGATGGCCCCCCGCACTGAAAGAACGGAGGTCCGTGTAAGTAAACACGGACCTCCGTTCTGTGAGAGGGGGAAGGGCTGTGATCACAGCCTTCCTCTACATGGAAGCTGTGATCACTTCACTTCCCCTGCTAGGGCAGTCCACACATAGTTAGAACACGCCCAGGGAACACAGTTAACCCTTAGAGCGCCCCCTGCAGGTTAACCCTTCACTGCCAATGGCATTTATACAGTAATCAGTGCATGTTTATAGCACTGATCGCTGTATAAATGCCAATGGTCCCAAAAAAGTGTCAAAATGGTCTGACATGTCCGCTGAAATATTGCAGTACTGCTAAAAATCGCAGATCGCCGCCATTACTAGTAAAGAATAAAAAAAAATAAAAACCCCAGAAATGAATTCTCATCAGCCGTAAACGCGGCAACTTTTGCGCAAACTAATCAATAAACGCCGATTGCGATTTTTTTTTTTATCGCAAATATGAGGAAGAATATAAACCGGCCAAAAAAGGTGAAAAAAAATGTTTTTTTATATTTTTATTTTGGATTTGTATTTTAGGAAAAAGTAAGAAATTTGGGGTTTTTTTGCAAGATTGTTGCTCTTCTTTTGTTTATAGCGGCGATCAGAAATGACGCAGAGGTGATCAAATACCACCAAAAGAAAGCTCTATTTGTGGAGGGAAAAAGGATGCAAATTTTGTTTGGGTACAACGTCGCACGACCACGCAATTCTCAGTAAAAGCGACGCAGTGCCAAATCGCAAAAAGTGCTCTGGTCCTAAAGTGTGAAATCCTTCCGGGGCTGAAGTGGTTAAATCGGGTTTTCTCAACCAGGGTTCCTCCAGAGATTGCTAGGGGTTCCTTGAGCAATGGTCAATTTCTACCTCTCAGATAAATTCCCAATGATACCATTGATCTTTTTAGCTATCTGTAAGGGGTAATTCTTCCCAATGACCACAAGTGTAAGGAGCATTCTTCCCATTGACCATCACAATAATGTATCATGAGTTGTAGATCTTTAATATTTAGCAGGGGCTCCCCAAGACCAGAGAATTATTTCAAGGGTTCCTCTGTGATGAAAAGGTTGAGAAAGGCTGCTTTAGGCCTCATACACACGGGCGTATTTTGACGCCGGCGTCTACTGACGTTTTTTAGCTGCTCCCCATGTTAGTCAATGGCCACATAAAATACGTCGGCGTTTTTGAGCTGTAGATGGCGTCGGCGTATCAGAGAACCCACGACCAGCGCGTTCCTTGGCTGCAACGACGTCAAAAAGCGCCGCAAAACGCCACGAGACGCCAACAGACGCCAACAAACGCCACCTAATATTGTACCGGCGTTTTCCGGCGTTTTTTGACGCCGACGTTTTTAGGTTGAAAAATAGCAGAGGAATGTTTTTTTTTTAAAAAACGTCTATTGACGCCGACGCTCACTAGCGCTCAAAAACGCCAATGCATAACGCCGAAAAACGTCGACTTTATCTCCTTGACGTCGGGCCCGACGTTTTGTTTATTATTTTATATACGCCCGTGTGTATGAGGCCTTAAATGGAGAAAAAGAATCTCTGTTGTTGGGTTACGATTCCTGTAAGTTGCAGTTTTATAGGCTTCTCATTTTGGCTTGTAAAGTTGCCCTCGTTTATGCGCTTTCCCGCCTCTCCAAAATAAAGAGGCGACCAGGAATGGCCAGCGACTTTTATCAGTATTCGCAGAACATGTGGAGACCTGTTGGTGCCGTGTTTTCCCTGCGCACAGTAAATAGTAACAACCTGTGTTTATTGATCCTCCGGAATGCGAAGCCCTATCTGCCAACCTGTTTGTGTAGTTAAGCTGCTCTGATCCTCCCTGTACAGGGCTGCTGGAAAGCAAATATTTGGGGAACGCTGGGCTGTAACCAACCATACCTGGAGGAGATGGAGAGGAACCGTGTTTGTGTGTCCTGTGATCGGCAGCAAAGGCGGACCCTTTACTTCTTATGTTTGTGTTTTGATCTTAGTGGGATTAGGTGATGCTTTAAATTGTCCCTTTGACATGGAAAAGGTGACATTTCATACCACGTGACAGTGGAGGTCCTTCCTTGCTGTAGGACACTAGAACATACTAAAGGAAAACATAAACAAAGTATTGTTAAGAGAACGGCCCGCCCGGGCAACCCTTTCAGCTTCCAAGCTGTGTTAAAGGTAAAGGTACCTACAAATACTAGATGACGTTCATTAAATGTCGGGTGGTGATCCAATGGCTGTAGCCCTTAGGAAGAGTTTACAGTTCAAAGTTCACAAAAAGAAACACAAATGTCAAAAGAAAAGTTCCATAAACCGCACATCATGGAGCAGACCCATGTGCATGAAGTGGGATCCTGATTAAGCTCCAAGGGGTGGAGTGAAACATGTTGGGGGAGTGGCCTGGCTGGAGTCCGGGCTGAAGCTGCCATTCATCTCACTTCTTGCACATGGGTCTGCTTCATGATGTGCAGCTTCTGGATCTTTTCCTTAGACGCTTGGCGAAAGGACGAGCTCCCTGCCCCGGCCTGCACTCACATCGGTCTTGTTGGATTTTACCTCTCTACCTGAGCGACACCTACATTTTGTCTTTTTGGCTCAAAATGGAGAGAAATGTTTGCTTTTTTCACTATTGGGCCTCATTCATAAATGAGTACCTTTGTTAATGCGGCTTTAGCCAGCAGATGCTGTGTGTAGGCAGCCTATTTACAGTGAGTAACACAAGTATTTGATCCCCTGCTGATTTTGTAAGTTTGCCCACTGACAAAGAAATGATCAGTCTGTAATTTTAATGGTCGGTTTATTATAACCGTGAGAGACAGAATAACAACAAAATATCCAGAAAAACGCATCTCAAAAAAGCTATCAATTGATTTGCATTTTAATGAGTGAAATAAGGATTTGACCCCATCGCAAAACATGACTTACTACTTGGCAAAACCCTTGTTGGCAATCAGAGGTCAGACGTTTCTTGTAGTTGGGCACCAGGTTTGCACATCTCAGGAGGGATTTTTTTTCAGATGCTCTCCAGGTCATTAAGGTTTCAAGGCTGACGTTTGGTAACTCGAACCTTCAGCTCCCTCCACATGTTTTCTATGGGATTAAGGTCTGGAGACTGGCTAGGCCACTTCAGGACCTTAATGTGCTTCTTCTTGAGCCACTCCTTTGTTGCCTTGGCCGTGTGTTTTGGGTCATTGTCCTGCTGGAATACCCATCCGCGACCCATTTTTAATGCCCTGACTGAGGAAAGGAGGTTCTCACCCAAGATTTGATGGTACATGGCCCCGTCCATTGTTTCTTTGATGTGGGGAAGTTGTCCTGTCCCCTTAGTTGGAAAACACCCCCAAAGCATAATGCTTCCACCTCCATGTTTGACGGTGGGGATGGTATTCTTGGGGTCTTAGGCAGCATTCCAAACATGGCGGGTTGAGTTGATGCCAAAGAGCTTGATTTTGGTCTCATCTGAACACAGCACTTTCTCCCAGTTCTCTGAATCATTCAGATGTTCATTAGCAAACTTTAGACGGGCTGCACATTGTGCTTTCTTGAGCAGGGAGACCTTACAGAGGCTGCAAGATTTCAGTCCTTCATGGTGTGGTACCAATTGTTTTCTTGGTGACGATGGTCCCAGCTGCCTTGAGATCATTGACAGAATTCTCCCGTGTAGATCTGGGCTGATTCCTCACCGTTCTCATGATCATTGAAATTCCACGAGATGAGATCTTGCATGGAGCCCCAGACTGAGGGAGATTGACAGTTATTTTGTGTTTCTTCCATTTGTGAATAATCGCACCAACTGTTGTCACCCTCTTACCAAGCTGCTTGGCGCGATGGTCTTGTAACCCATTCCAGCCTTGTGTAGGTCTACAATCTTGTCCCTGACTTCCTTGGACAGCTCTTTGGTCTTGGTCATGGTGGAGAGATTGGAATTGAATTGATTGCTTCTGTGGACAGGTGTCTTTTATACTGGTAACAAACTGAGATGAGGAGCACTCCCTTTACGAGAGAACTCCTAATCTCAGCTTGTTACCTGTATAGAAGACACCTGGGAGCCAGAAATCTTGCTGATAGGGGATCAAATACTTATTTCACTCATTAACCAGTTAACAACTGTCGTTTGACTGCAGCAGTCTGGCTCGATATCGCAAATCGCTGTCACCTGAAGAAGGCTGTGAGATACGAGGATCGTTAGAAACACAAAGCAGGGAACACATTTAACCCTTTGATCGCCCCCTAGTGTTAACCTCTTCCCTGCCAGTGACATTTACACAGTAATCAGTGCATTTTCATAGCACTGATCTCTGTATAAATGTCAATGGTCCCAAAAAAGTGTCTGACATGTCCGCCGCAATGTCACAGTCCCGCTAAAACTCACAGATCACCGCCATTACTAATAAAAAAAATAAAAACATCATAAATCAATTCTCATCGTTCATAAACGCGGCAACTTTTGCGCAAAACAATATACGCGGATTGCGATTTTTTGTTTTTGTTTTTTTTTAACAAAAATATGAGGAAGAATATATATCAGCCAAAACTGATGCGTAAATTTTGTTTTTTTATATTTTTTTTAGATATGTATTTTAGCAAAAGATAAGAAATTTTTTGCAAAATTGTCGCTCTTTATAGCTCAAAAAATAAAAACCGCAGAGGTGATCAAATACCACCTGAAGAAAGCTCTATTTGTGGGAAAAAAAGGACGTCAATTTTGTTTGGGTACAACGTCGCACGACCGCACAATTGTCGGTTAAAGCGACGCAGTGCCGAATCCTAAAAAGTGATCTGGTCATAAAAGGGGAAATCCTTCTGGGGCTGAAGTGGTTAAAATGCAAATCCAATTTATAACTTTTTTGAAATGCGTTTTTCTGGATATTTTTGTTGTTATTCTGTCTCTCACTGTTAAAATAAATCGACGATTAAAATTATAGACTGATCATTTCTTTGTCAGCGGGCAAACGTACAAAATCAGGAGGGGATCAAATACTTTTTCCCTCACTGTATGTAATTATTTTTTTTTTATTACAGGTAATTTGTATAGCGCCGTCAATTTACGCAGCACTTTACATATACATTGTACATTCACATCAGTCCCTACCCTCAAGGAGCTTACAATCTAAAGTCCCTAACTCACATTCATACTTACTAGGGGCCAATTTAGACAGGAGCTAGTTAACGTACCAGCATGTCTTTGGGGTGTGGGAGGAAACTGGATTACTCAGAGGAAACCCACACAGGCACAGGAAGAACATGCAAACTCTAGGCCGGTAGTGACGTAGTTGGGATTCGGACCAACAACCCTAGTGCTGCCGGGCGGAAGTGCTAACCACTCTTGTCTTTTGGGAAGCAGCGGCTGCACGGACAAAACCGCTCTTTGAAATTTGACAGCTTTGCTGGTGCAGGTGGGCAGCTCTAAACTGTTCACATTCAGGGTCGTTCACCAGCACCTGCACAGCTGTCAAATTTGAACAAGCTGCATACAGAGGGCACAGGTGTCCCATCCAACCTGCTTTGGCTGCCAACAGCCTGTCAATGATCTGTGAAAGGCTGACGGCTGCTGTGGCTGGATGGGTCACCTAGTGGTACAAAGGTTTGGGGACAGTATGTGGTCAGGGACAAATACCCAAAACTCCTACACCTGTGTTCTCCACCCACAGCTAAATGCCAGAGTCCCATGCAGCAGGACTAAATGCCCGGTGTCCATGGGGCCTAACGCTTAACATGAGGATTCTCATTATATCTTATGGTGCCCATAGGATGTCGTGTCTTGTTACCTATGGTGCCCATATTATGTTGTGTCATCTATGGTGCCTATAGGATATCGTGTCGTGGCACCTGAACTCAGTAAAGTACGAGCTTCTTTGGAGTCATGCTTTTGTGCTGCCTAAAGACTTTAATGGGAGTGCCTGCAAAGAAAAAAAAACTGTTGAAAATACTTGTAGCGTGTGTGTTTTTTCATGCCCTTCCCTCTCTTGTTAATTGACTTTCCATTGGCTATAATGTAGCACCCTCTAGAGCAGTGTTTTTCAACTCCAGTCTTTAAGGCACACCAACAGGTCATGTTTTCAGGATTTCCCTCAGATGCTGTGGTAATTACTAAGGCAGTGAAACTGATCAAATCACCTGTGCAAACTCATGGAAATACTGAAAACATGACCTGTTGGTGTGCCTTGAGGACTGGAGTTGAAAAACACGTTCATAAAAGTTGTCAAAAAAAAAGAAACGTCCGTGAGGGTAATTTCAGAAATCCGTCGTGTTTTCGTACTGAGGTTTCTTCGAGCATGAAATGACTCAAGTCCACGGTGCTGTGCTATAGGATATCCGTGG
>BLSH010399748.1:365711-388711 GCA_018402905.1 Glandirana rugosa
AAATTCTGGTAACCCGCCTTCACTGAACACTGCAACGAAGACGGGTCGGTACAATGGTACAGGGCAGAAGCAACGTCACAAGTCACTTCCGCCCAATGGTCTTAAAGGGCCCATTTTTTTTGTAATGTCGTTTTTTTCAAATAATTTATTTATTTATTTATTTTTGCATTTAACTGTAAATATGAGATCTGAGGTCTTTTTGACCCCAGATCTCATATTTAAGAGTTCCTGGCATGCTTTTTTCTATTACAAGGAATGTTTGCATTTCTTGTAATAGGACTAAAAGTGATCAAAAATTTTTTTTTAAAAAAAAGAACAGTGTAAAAATAAAAAAGTAAAATAAATAATTAAAAAAAAAAAAAAAAAAATTTAAAGCGCCCCGTCCTTGCGAGCTTGCGCGCAGAAGCGAACGCATACGTAAGTCCCGTCCACATATGAAAGCGGTGCACAAACCACCCATGTGAGGTATCGCCGCGATTGTTAGAGCGAGAGCAATAATTTTAGCACTGGACCTCCTCTGTAATTCAAAACTGCTAAGCTGTAGAATTTTTTTAAACGTCGCCAATGGAGATTTTTAGGTTGCAAAGTTTGTCGCCATTCCGCGAGCGGGCGCAATTTTGAAGCATGACATGTTGGGTATCATTTTACTCGGTGTAACATTCTCTTTCACAATATGGAAAAAAATTGGCCTTATTTTTTAACTCAAACAGATTTTTTTTTTTTTTTAATTGCGCTTGTAAGATCACTAGGCAAATACGGTGTGACATAAAGTTTTGCAATGGCCGCCATTTTATTCTCTAGGGTGTTAGAAAAAAATATATATAATGTTTGGGGGTTCTAAGTAACTCTGATTTTAACTCGTAACCACCGAACTCCAAAAAGAGGCTCGGTCTTAAAGTGGATATACCACAGCCAAAACATGGAATAAGTTGGTCTCTCACCAGGGCTGCCAGAAGCATGCATCTGTTTTGATCATCTGCCAAGCTGTAAAATGGGTGGGACTCCTTGGCAAAAGGCATCTATAGCTAAATTTCTTGTTACATTTTTCAATATTGTTACATTTGTAATCTCAATCTGTCATAACTTCATTAAAGGATTTGTAAAGGCAGAAGGTGCATTCAATGCATTAAGATAAAAAAACCTTGTGTGTAGCAGTCCCCGTAATACTTACCTGAGCCCCTTCTCTCTCCATTGATGTCCACGAGTGTCTTAGTCGTCCGGGACACATTTCCTGATTGGCTGAGACACAACAGTAGCTCCAGTGGCTGCCAATCAAAGTCAGTCAGCCAATCATGGGCGAGAGGGGGCGGGGCTGGGTCGGACGGGGCTCCATGTCTGAATGGACACATGGAGCTGTGACTCGGCTCAGGTGCCCCCTGTAGCAAGCTGCTGGCTATGGGGGCACTCGATGGGAGGGGGGGCCAGGAGCTGCAAAGAGGGACCCGAGAAGAGGAGGATCCGGGCTGCTCTCTGCAAATCCAACTGCACAGAGGAGGTAAGTATAACATGTTTGTTTAAAAAAAAAAAAGAAGCCTTTATATCACTTTAAATGTTATATACAGTTTGATTTTGCTTGCAAGTGTTTGTGTGATCTCTTTTTGCACATCTGAAAAATAAACCCCCAAATCGTAACCCGTGACGGTGATAAAACATACTGGAACATAACAATGACTGATCTGATTTTTCTGTTTTCTTTAGTGTACCAGAACATCTTGTAAAAAGCATTATCTGGCAAACATTACAAGCCGTCAACTTCTGCCACAAACACAACGTAAGTACACTGATTTTTGGGAGTATGGTTCATCCGATTCATGTACTAGACATCTAAAGCCTCGTACACACGGGACGACGATCGTACTTACGATCGTCTCAAAATCGTATGTTGGATAACGTAACTTATCTATACTGACTGCACTACACGATCGTACGACCACAGAAAGAACGTTCAGGTGCATGTAATTAGCATCCGGCCGTTCCTGACTTCTGAGCATGCGTGTTTTGCACAATACAACTTGTTGTACCAACTTCTCTGTACACACGATACAACGGTCGTATGAGCGCTTGTTGGTACGACCAAGTTTTCTAGTCTGCTCATACAACTCCCCTTGTACGACCGTCGTGTGTCGGCTGTTCTAATCGCGCATACGAACGATCGATTTCGCATACAACGGTCGTTAGTACGACCTGTTGTATACGATCATCGTCCCGTGTGTACGAGGCTTTAGAATTTATTCACCCGGGGAGCTTTACCGCTCAGGTCCGTGTTTTCCCGATGCAGAGATGCACAGGTGCTACGTGCATCCCCATGCCGACGCCCCATTCATTTCTATTGGGACGCGCGGCTGCAGAGACGCGGCCTCTGTGTCCTAATATGACGTGCGGGTGCTGGTCCCTGGACGCACCCTGTATGTGTTCAGGGACTCAAACCCACCGCATGTCATATTAGAACACAGGGGCTGTGTCTGTGTAGCTGGGTATCCCAATAGAAATGAATGAGACGTTGGCATGGGGATGCACGCAACACCGGTTAAAATAAAAAAAGGTGTTCTACTAACCTGCTGTGTGCAAAATATTGCACAGAAATGTCCATTTCCTCCTCTTCTAGCAGTCTACTGCCCGCGCTGTTAGAAGTTTATTCGAGAAAGTTTATTTCTATCCTATTCATTTGAATTCTTTCATTTCTATTGTTGAAAGTGAACATCAGTTTGACCCAATAACACTTAGAAAATGGAATGAATGTTCTTAAAACCAACTTTTATTTAACCACTTGCCAACAATGCTATAGCCGAATGACGGCTACAGCACAGGCGGCGCGCTCCTCCGGACACTGCGATCACAGATTGAGGTAAAGAGCCAATCACAGCTGATCAGAGATGTAAACAGAAGCCGGTTATTGGCACGCTTTTCTTCATGCTGACAGCTTGAGTAGAGGAGAAGTGAGCCGATAACGGACTTCTCTAAAAGGGACATGTACACTGCTAATCGGGGGCACTGATTATCAATGTCCTGATTATCAGGGCAGCCCCACCAGTGCTGCCAATCAGTGCCCACCACTGCTGCCCATCAGTGCCGCCTATCAGTTTCTATCAGTACAATCTCATCAGTGCCCACCAGTGTCGCCTCATCAGTGCAGCCTCTCAGTGCCACCTATCAGTGTCTATCAGTGCAGCCTCATCGGTGCCCACCAATGCCGTCTCATCAGTGCAGCCTCTCAGTGCCCCCTATCAGGACACTCTCATCAGCGCCCACTAGTGCCACCTCATCAGTGCAGCCTATCAGTGCCCATCAGTGCAGCCTTATCAGCACACATCAATGAAAGAGAAAAATTACCTGTTTGCAAAATTTTATAACAAACTAATAAGAAAGTTTTTATTTTTTCAAAAATGTTTTGGTCTTTATTCATTTATTTAGCAAAAAATATTAAACCCAGTGGTGATTAAATACCACCAAAAGAAAGCTCTATTTGTGTGATAAAAATTCCATATGGGTGCAGTGTAGCATTCAAAGTGCAGCAGCGCTGAAAGCTGAAAATTGGCCTGGGCAGGAAGGGGGTGTAAGTGCCCAAGTGGTTAAACAAAATTCTACTAGTATATGGGCAGCTTCACTGTGTTATCCATACATGTCCTTCAGGTGACACACCCGGAGGCTCCCTGTCAAACTGTGTTTGCTTCTTCTCTCTTCTTGCTGGAGCCATTAAAGGCCAAATTTAGAACCAATTAGCATTTCTTGCTGGATTACACTGTCCTCCCCGTCTCATCTTGCAATAATCTCTCTTGTGACACCTGCTCTCCTGTTGTGATCATTGCATGTGCCAGGGTTTTTACTTAATTGTTCTTCAGTTTGTCACTAAGTAACGCTTTGGTTGATAAAATATAACAAAAAAAAAATCTTAACACAGGAAATATGGAAGCTGCCACTGGTCATTTTCTTTTAAACGGAGCAAAATTTTGAATTCTAATTACCTTGAAACTTCTGTAAGAATTTGTAGTTTTGGGCTAAATTTCACCATATTGGCAAAATTCATTGTAGTCAATACAGGGAGGCAAAATTTAAATAGTAACTCCATTTTTTTAAATAAAAAAAACAACCCCCTCTGGGTGATCAATGTACAGTGCAAGGATTTTTAACAAACTTTGTTGGAGAATTCTACGTGTTCTGCTCTGAAAAAAAAGTTGTTTGGTTTGGTTTTGTCAGTGTGCAGAGTGACTTTTCCATTTTTAATCAGCTGATGCACTTGTAGGGTTCTAATGAGGAAAGCCACAGGGTCGGCATCCCTTTAGAAGCGATTAACTCTTTGGGAATACCTAATCGAAAAATACATTTTTGTTGCAGAGGATTCTTAAAGTGGTTTTATAGGCAGAAAGTTTTTCACCTTAATGCATTCATGCATTAAGGTGAAAAACCTTTTCTGTTGCAGCTGCCCCCCCAGAGCCCCCCTTTTTCTTACCTGAGCCCAATCGTTCCTACGCCAGGGACAAGCCTAGCAGCTCCAGCCGCAGGTTCCGGTCCTCATTGGATAGATTGATAGCAGGGGAGCCATTGGCTCCCGCTGCTGTCAATCAAGTCCAGTGATGCGGGAGCCGGGGCCGAGTCCTGCTGTCTGTGTCAATGGACGCAGCAGCAGGACATGGGAGTGCACCCGCACGAGTGCCCCCAGGGAAAGCACTTTCCTCACGGGGCACTCGAGAGGAGGAGGAGCCAGGAGCGCCGCTGGGGGACCCCAGAAGAGGAAGGTCAGGCCACTCTGTGCAAAACTGCTGCACAGAGGAGGTAAGTATAACATGTTTGTTATTTTTTTTTTTTTTTTTTAAAAACAAAGCTTTATTAACGCTTTAAGGTCAAAAGCCTTCTGCATGCAGCTTCCCCCTTTCCCAGATCCCCCCCCCTTTTTTTACTTGCCTGAGCTCGATCCAGTGATGTGCACGAGAGCAGCAGCTCTCTTGGCTTTCTGGGCTCTGTGCCTCCTAATAGGCTCAGAGGCTGCAGCAGGAGCCATTGACTCAGGCAGTGAGGTGGGAGTGGGGGGCAGGGCCAAGCCCCACTTTGCGTGTCAATAAAGAAACAGAGCAGGGCTCAGGAGTGTGCACGCACAATTGCCCCCTGGGCAAGCAGCTTGCTATTGGGGGCATTCAGCTGGGGGGAGGAGTCATAAGCATCTGCAGGGGACCCAAGAAGAGGAGGATCGGGGCTGCTCTGTGCAAAACCATTACACATAGCAAGTAAGTATACCATGTTTGTTATTTTAATAATAAAAAAAAAATGAACATTTACAATCACCTTAAAATTTGACTTGTATCTTAGCGTAGAGTTTTGGGAAAATCAGTAAACCAATCACACAAGCAGAAAATTACATTTCCTCGGAAGTTGTGTACAGAAGGCCTTTAAGATGCCATATTACGTTGAATTTTACAGAAAATGACAGAGCTGTGTACAGAGCAATATGGCTTGTGTAGTTATTATATATGATATATATATATATACACACACACTGTTGCCAGTATTGGGGCGCCTGTTTTTACACACACATGAACTTTAATGGCATCCCAGTCTTAGTCCTTAGGGTTCAATATTGAGATGGCCCACCCTTTGCAGCTATAACAGCTTCATCTCTTCTGGGAAGGCTGTCCACAAGGTTTAGGAGTGTCTATGGGAATGTTTGACCATTCTTCCAGAAGCGTATTTGTGAGGTCAGGCACTGATGTTGGATGAGAAGGCCCGGCTCGCAGTCTCCACTCTAATTCATCCCAAAGGTGTTCTATCGGGTTCAGGTCAGGACTCTGTGCAGATCAGTCAAGTTCCTTCACCCCAAACTCGATGTCTTTATGGACCTTGCTTTGTGCACTGGTCCAAATCATTCAGTGAAGGGGGGATTATGGTGTTGGGTTGTACTCTTAAGGTGTCAGCATACCAAGACATTTTGGACAATTTCATGCTCCCAACTTTGTGGGAACAGTTTGGGGATGGCCCCTTCCTGTTCCAACATGACTGCGCACCACTGCACAAAGCAAGGTCCATAAAGACATGGATGAGCGATTTTGGAGTGGAGAAACTTGACTTGACAGAAGAATTGTGCCTTATTACTGGTGTCAGTGGGAGGAATAGTGGCCCATCGTTCGTATCGATGGAAGGAGCTGTGTCCCATTGTTGGTGTCAATGGAAGAAATTGTGCACCACCAATGGTGTCAATGGAAGAAATTGTGCGCCAACGATGGTGTCAGTGGAAGAAATTGTGCCCCACCGATGGTGTCAGTGGAAGAAATTGTGCCCCACCGATGGTGTCAGTGGAAGGAATTGTGCCCCACCGATGGTGTCAATGGAAGAAATTGTGTCCCACCGATGGTGTCAATGGAAGAAATTGTGTCCCACCGATGGTGTCAATGGAAGGAATTGTGCCCCACCAGTGGTGTCAACGGAAGGAAGTGTGCCCCATCAATGGTGTCAATGGAAGAAATTGTGCCCCACCAGTGGTGTCAATGGAAGGAAGTGTGCCCCACCAATGGTGTCAATGGAAGAAATTGTGCCCCACCAGTGGTGTCAATGGAAGGAAGTGTGCCCCATCGATGGTGTCAATGGAAGGAATTGTGCCCCATTGTTGGTGTCAGTGGATGGAATAGTGCACCAAGGGTTGGATAAAGGCAAGCAAAGGACTGAATCATGGCCGCAGTTTGGAGACCGCTGGTTTAAATAAAGGAAGAAAAAAAAAAAAAAGATTTAATGCAGCTTCATGAATGAGATTGAGAATTTGTGCTTTACCAAAATTTGGAGCAATATAAATTGCGCTGAAATCACTCCACTTATCACTTGTGAAAATGCATGGTGCACCAGCGTCTGTGGCTTTCATGGACTCTTCTAGTTGCTAGGCTGTATAAAACTGATCTTTATAACACTATAGACTCCACACCATCTGCTTTCCACTCCTCATGCAAACTAGAACACGTAAAACAGTTTATATCCCTATAAAGAGTGTCTGTGCCCTATCTATGAAGACCGGTTTGTTACGCTTCTGTTTGTTCTGATCCACATGCAGTGACAACAAATCGGCTTTTATCACCGTTGTGTTTTTTTCCTGTTGCCCAGCTGTACCCAAATTCCCAAATTCCCAGTTTTATATTTTACTGAAAACCAATTTGCATGTTTCATTCTCTTTTATAGTGACTCTGCGTCCTTCAAAATCTCAGCATTGTATAAAAGGACAGCAAAATCCCCATCATATGTATTATTGCTGTCATGTATTTTAATCAAACAATTGGAGAATAATGAGGTATCGGGGGACAGCCTGATGGATTTTTTTCTTGCTCACTGATTATGTACCAGAAAGTTTTTCTTATAAGAGTAATAATTTGTAGTTGGGAGCGGATTCTGTAGTTGTCAAAAAAAGCCCAGGGTTTCTTTAATGGCCAAATAGATATTCTCTTCTGGGTTTACTTTTTGGCTCTATCAGGGTGGATTTGGTTTAAATCTCTAGTAAAAAGGCTTGATTTTAAATCCTAATTTTTAAAGAGCAACGGTCATCTCTGTCCCACAGCGGCTCCTCCTCTGACCCGCTGGTGACTCACCGACAGTCCCATTCACTTTAATGGGATGGCTCTTGATGTGGCAGTGACACAGCAAGGTGAGGGAGGTGGCAGCAGCAGGTGAGTGGATGCCCACTAACAGGCACTGCCATGATGGGTCTGGAATGACAGATGCTCTTTAAATGTAAGGACTTATTCTTGCTGGTAGTTAGAATCTTTAATATTTGCAAACAAAATGAAGGTTTCCCATTTAGAATAATAAGCTGCCTCGATTCAATCATACAGTTTGTAGTGTACATAGATTTGCAAAACAATGGGATAAAGGAATATTCCTGAACTTTGTTTTATCTCATGGTTACTGTGACATTGTGTGAATGCATCAATGCAGTGCATGCTATCTCAGCTTGCAGAGCTTGGATTCATTGAATGAGTTTACCAAAAACGTAAATATTGCAGAAAATATAGCATCATGCTACATTATTTTTAAGGTCCTAGCAGCTACTTTGAGAGTTTTTCAAGTGTCAGCTTCTAGGTGCAGAAAAAAAAATAGTTTTTTGTGTTTTTGGCCCCTTGTGACATCATCAACCAGGGCGTGCTGGGTCGATGATGTCACAAGAGGGGCACCCAATCACCAGGTGGCCCCTTAGTTAGCGGTGGGAGGCGTCATTTGGCAGGAGCCTTCATCAGATGCAGAACCTTTTTTTTTTTTTTTTCTCAGGTCGGCGGCCAGGGTTCATGGTGATTGGCGATGGATCTACACCGGGGGACATTGTTTTTTTGATTTTTTGAGAACAGACTTTTTTTATTTACTTTTTGATCCTTTAATGGTGAATGCTCGTTCACATAGGGGGGCAGGATCTGGGGGCCCCTTGTTAAAGGGGGCTTCCAGATGCCGATAAGTCACCCCCACCCCCTGGTTAAGGTTGTGGGGAAGAGACCCTTGTCCTCATCAACATGGGGACAAGGTGGACAAAGCACCCCCCACCCCATGCTGAGGTCATGTGGCCTAGTATGGTTCAGGATGGGGTGCTTGCTCGCACCCCCCCCCCTTCCTGGCCTGCTAGGCTGCATGCTCAGATAAAGGTTTGGTATGGATTTTGGGGGGTACCCCCATGCCATTTTTTTTTTACGTTTTGTTATGGGGTTCCCCATTAAATTCATACCAGACCAAAGAGTCTATGGATTTGCGATGGGGGGAACCCAACGCTGTTTTTTTATTTTGGGGTTTCCCTTAAAATCCATACCAGATCCAAAATGGCTTGGTATGAATTGGAGAGGGGACCCCTATGCTGGTTTTTCAGCTGTCATCGGGGAAACCGCAGTTGAGGACACAGCGGCCGGCTATTCACTGGTTGTTAAGGATGCCAGTGGCCACCCGCTCCTTAACAAATATGCTACCACTCCTAAACACTTTTAAAAAGGCTCCTAAATACTGCAAAAAAAAAAAAAAACACTAAATACGCAGTTTTTAGCGACTTTTGAGCGTCTAGTGTGCATAGACAATACTATATGAATCAAAATAATGTGCTTGCATTAAAACCTACCAGGGGCAGGATTTGTGGAGTCATGGTGCACCTCATTGAGTTTTCTATGGCGCAGTGTGCCTTGTATTTCTGTTTTATGACATAATGTTTTTCTTTGTATTCTATAATATGTATTAATTTGCATCATTTGCATTCTGGCTCTGTGGATTTTGTCTCTACCCTTGGTTAAATAAAAAAAAAGAAGCATTAAAACCTTCACTGAATTAGAAACAAACTTTCTGCTTGTATAAATGAGTAAATAAAGCACAGTAAGGAAAATATTGCCTGTGCTCTTGCTTTACCAAATAGCATTTTGCAATAGACACTTCGATTATTGAGACCCTTTTTTAACCACTTGTCTAACTGGCAATTTTGAAAAATTTTCACATGTTAAACTTTGCTAGAAATGACTTTAAACCCCCCAAACAATGATCTATTTTCTGAAAGCAGAGACCCTGGAAAATAAAACGGTGGCAGTTGCAATTTTGTATGTTGCATGATATTTGGGCAGCTATTTTTCAAATGCACAGGAAAAAATACACTAAAATACATTTTAGTGCAAATAAACACAATATTATACCTGATGTTTTGGTAAAATATAAAAGATGGGGTTGTGTTGAGTAAATGGATACCAAACATGTCAAGTCTTAACATTGCATGCGCCTGTGAAATCTGTGAAAAAACGATGGTATCCAAGGGGAAAAGGAGGAGGGTGATGATTGGGAGCTCTCTTTCAGAGCCCCGTAAAAGTGAGAGCTGCCCAGATCACTTTTTCCTGAAGGCGCTTCACTGGTTCTAAAAATCGATACCAAGCTAATGGCTGCAGCTGCGTTGAGTTTGCTTTAACCCCTTGAATATTGTGACGTTTATAAATGTACCTTGGTAAACAAGGGGTTAAACTGCTTGTTTAAAGTGAAAGAAAAGCCTAACACTATCTCTTCTTAAAAATGTACTCCCCCCGCTTTGCCTAGCCTACCTAATCTGTATATAAAAATATACCTATTTTAAGGCTCCGATTGACACTTGTGCGACTTTGCATGCAACATAGGACACCAGAGTTGCATGACAAGTCGTTCCCCATGTTTTCCAATGATGACCATTCATATATACGTGACTTGAAGTTGCAGCAACTTCAGAGTAGTTCATGCACTACTTTGGTCCGACTTTCATGCAACTAGACTTCAGTGTTAACCCTCAAAAGTTGCATGAAAGTCGTACCTGAATGTTATACAATGCAACAGTTGTCCGTTATCCAGTGTTAATTTCGTTGACTAAAACATTTTAGTCAACTAACTTAATACCATTTTAGTCGACTAAAATACGACTAAAACTAAAATAATTGAGATGACTAAAGTACAACTAAAACTAAAATGGCATTTTAGCCAAAGACTAAAACTAAATTGAAATTTGAAGTCAAAATTAACTCTGGTCTGTAGTGCATGTTCATACCTCAATACCATAAATAATATTAGATTTTGCACTCCAGCAGTATATAATGAGTTTGGAAATTGTAGCGAAATGCTTAAATAATGCATTACAGTTTAACTACACCCATTCGATTTTAGACGACTAAAATTCGTTTGTCGACTAAAATGTACTGGAGATTTTAGTCGACTAAAATGTACTAAAACAATTGCAGAAGACTAAAATGGGACTAAAACTAAAATGCCATTCTAGTCCTAAGACTAAAAATAAATCAAAATTTGCTACCAAAATTAAAACTGCCGTTATCACTGGTGAAAGCCAAAATCGTATCCAAGTTGCACCCATCCAAAGGTGCGTTAAAGTTGCACTCCACAGACGGAGCAACTTTGGAGTCATAAAGTGTGAATGGAGCCTTAATCCACTCCAGTCTGGTTACGTGATCCAGCAGCTCCAGCTCCCATGTGTCAGTGAACCGCTGCTGCAGGGGAGAGGAAGGAGCACCGGCAATGGCTGGGACTAGGCTTTTCTTCCATATAAGAGCAATGCAACCAAAATCAGTTTCTTCTTTACTTGCTTTATGCTTTAAGATAATTCTGTTTGTATCTCTGCAGTGTATTCATCGCGATGTGAAGCCAGAGAATATTCTCATCACCAAGCACTTGGTCATTAAGTTGTGTGATTTTGGATTTGCCAGGATATTAAGTGAGTACATTTTATAGCATTACTACAGTTCTGCACCAAGGATCAGTTGGAGAGCAGGCTCTTCCAGGGCAGAGCTGCAGCCAACCCTGTTAAAGCTGCTGTCAGCAATTTGCAAAGGTCTCGGCGGCTTGGAAACGCAACACACCGGGGCTGATTTACTAACACTGGAGAGTGCAAAAGCTGGTGCAGCTCTGCATAAAAACCAATCAGTTTCCAGGTTTTTCTTTTACAAAAGATTTTATTTGCAAAGTAATTAGAACGGGTAAATTAGGTAAACAATGAGACGACTACATTATATATAGCAAAAGCGGAGAAAAAATCCCAACAAAAGGGTAAAACAAGATAATTGCAGAGCTTCCGAGTTCCATTTAGCATCACAATGAAGGTCCAAAAGTCAGCTTCCAGTTTTTTATTGGCAAAACCTCATTGAACAAGCTAAAGTTAACCACTTCAGCCCCAGAAGGATTTCCAGCTTTAGGACCGGAGCCCTTTTTGCGATTCGGCGCTGCGTCGCTTCAACTGAAAATTGCGTGGTCGTGCGACGTTGTACCCAAACGAAATTTGCGTCCTTTTTTTCCCACAAATAGAGCTTTCTTTTGGTGGTATTTGATCCCCTCTGCGTCATTTCTGATCGCCGCTATAAACAAAAGAAGAGCGACAATTTTGCAAACAACCCAAATTTCTTACTTTTTGCTAAAATACAAATCCAAAAAAAAAATATAAAAAAACTTTTTTTCACCGTTTTTGGCCGATTTATATTCTTCCTCATATTTGCGATAAAAAAATCGCAATCAGCGTTTATTGATTGGTTTGCGCAAAAGTGGTCGCGTTTACGGATGATGAGAATTCATTTTTGGGGTTTTTATTTTTTTTTTATTTTTAACTAGTAATGGCGGCGATCTGCGATTTTTAGCGGTACTGCGATATTTCAGCCGACATGTCGGACCATTTTGACACTTTTTTGGGACCATTGGCATTTATACAGCGATCAGTGCTATAAAAATGCACTGATTACTGTGTAAATGCCATTGGCAGTGAAGGGGTTAACCTGCAGGGGGCACTCTAAGGGTTAACTGTGTTCCCTGGGCGTGTTCTAACTTTGGGGGGACTGCCCTAGCAGGGGAAGGGAAGTGGTCACAGCCTTCGTATACAGGAAGGCTGTGATCACAGCCCTTCCCCCCTCACAGAACGGAGGTCCGTGTTTACATACACAGACCTCCGTTCTTTCACTCCGGGGGGGCCATCGCGGGTAGCCGGCGGCAATCGAAGCCGCCGCACCCGCTCCCTGGCCCTCCCCGAACACAGTGAGCGCGCGGGCGCCGTCAACCTGTGGTCGGCAAGTGGTTAAAAGCTGATTGGTTACCATGCCCAGCTGCACCAGATTTTGCACCCTCCAGTTTTAGTAAATCAACCCCGCTGTGAGCTTTCTGTTGTGCCCAACAGCTGGCACACCCAGGCCAGGACTTAGCGAGCTGCGCACAGAGAGCCGCCGGGGATCAGGGAGGAGTAGGCCATTTACGATTGGCTTAGCTGCCCGTTATATAACTTTAATAATCAGGTTTGGAAGAAAAAGCTTTATGCTAGCAATTATTGATTTCTCAGATACTTTAAGACCATTCTTGAGTGCTGTTAAATGGCTGTAGCTCCTCTAGTAATATGGACTTTGCCCTCTTCTAGTAAAAGGGTAATCTTGGACATAAAAGGAAAGTTGTTGAAAAAAACATTCCGTGAGCTGCCCTTTCCAACTTAATTTTATAGGAAAACTTTTATTTTATTTTAAATTTGTTTCAACATTTAATTGTTTTTGCATTGATTTTATTTTTTTATTTCTGCTTTATTTACTATTTATATAAAATCATTGTTTTAAAAATGACTATTTAATAAAAGGTTCTCCCATGACACAGGACTCATGAAGTGCTTTTAACCCTCTTTCACACTGAAGACGGCTTTGAAATTGTGCGACTTCCATCTAAACTCGCAGGATTAAAAAGCCGCATTTCAGTCCGACTTTGGAGGCGACTTGAAAGACCTCTATGTGGGTTCGTGGCACAGATGTCTATTGAAGTCACCCCCGAAGTACAGGAACTACTGCAAAGTCGGTGTCGCACAGATTGGGATGCTTCTATTGCCGGCAATAGGCTGCGATTTGACATGTGATTTGATCTGTCAAATCATGCCGGGGGCTGACCGACTGATTACAGCAAAAGCTGTTTACTTTTAGACTTTCTCACTGTAATTCAAACGGCCTAGGTATTTGTCTGCAAAGGAAAGAAGGGATAAGAAGGGGAAGAGTTATTCCTCTGACTCATAATGGGGAATTAACAAAGAGTGGTGCAAGCTTTATGCCCACGCCACTCTTCTAACCTGAGAAAACAGAACAGAATGCTGATCCTAACCAACAAAGGGGTGCATGGCCCTTTAATTAGGAGTGATCTGCTTTGTATTCTATGCTGAATCAGTGACAGACACAGCATAGAGCAGTTCAGCTGGATCCTGGAGCTACTTGCTCTGATCTCTGTTGCACCCCCCCCCCCCCAAGTCTCTCTTCGCTCAGATCTGGATGGAGAAAAGAGGGTTGTTAATCCTGCGAGCTTTGCTTACACAGTGTAGTCAGCTGACAAGCTTTTCTGCCCGTGCAGTATTAGTAGACAGTTCCCATCCTGTACACCAGGTCTGCTCTGTAGTAGTTTTCAATGCTGAAAAACCAGGGATGCATCAATATTGTTTCTTTATCAGTGAGTACGGATAGTTTTGGTAAAGTACTCGCCAATGCCGAGTACCAATACTTTTGCAGTGTGATTTGCGTCCATAAAAATGAATGGGCTCAAATCACATTGCAAACAATCTCATGCGATTTGAACAGGAATGTGGTGCGATTCCTGTCTAAATTGCATACAGTTTCACCACCGCTCCTGTGTGAACCCAGGCTTGTCATAGGGACTTCATCCTGGGCTCACATAGGAGCAGTGCGGGAATCGGAAGCATTTTCAGGAATACGAGTACTAAAAAAATACTCGGTATTGGCACTGGTGCATCCCTACTAAAAACTGATGCAATCCTTTTGTTGTTAATTAGGAGCTGACAGTTTCTATTTTTCCCTGAAACAGTAATTGGTGTGGGTAGCATAGAGAGACCTGAAATAGATCTATCTGCTTAGTTGATGTGTTGCACGCCACAAAATGAATCCTTTTTTAAATTCCCCTAATCAGATTCTTGGTTTAACTTTAAGCTTGAGCTATTGAGCTATGCAAACATTTTTTTTTTCCAGAATTCTATTTTTAAATGTTACTCACAATATTTATATTTCCATTTTAATGTTCTCTGTGACTGAATAGCTGGACCAAGCGACTACTACACAGATTATGTGGCTACGAGGTGGTACCGAGCGCCGGAGCTGCTTGTGGGTGATACCCAGTACGGCCCTCCTGTGGATGTTTGGGCTGTCGGCTGTGTATTCGCTGAGCTCATATCTGGAATCCCTCTGTGGCCGGGCAAATCTGACGTGGATCAGTTATACCTCATCAGGAGAACTCTGGGTGAGTGACATGGATGTAGTGGTATTAAAAAAATAACCTGCAGCATTATAACAGAAACTAAAACAAGGGGTGCATAAGGAGATTTTTTTTTTTTCTTTAGGATATGTAGGATTTTAGCATGCTACTGCAGTAGGATATCTGAAGCAAATCTGTTCTTCGCCTTTTGCATTAACTTGGCTTCCTTTCACTTCCCAGCTGCTCCGTTCAGCTGACGGGAGCAAAATAAAAGCCTGTATCAGCTACAAGCTTGCACATTGCTGTGGATGCCCCATGTGACAGCTCTGATTGGCCCAGCACTGTCACATGCTCCTTCATACCCAGAAGTATGGGGTTGAAAACAAAGCGAATGGGGAGCAAAGCAAAAGTGGGCATGTGATGCTAGGGGGGGGGGGGGGGGGGTTAAAGGAAAACCAGTGCTTTGCCTGGTATAGAAAAGCACAGGTTTGCTTAATGCTCTACCGCATTAAGTACAACCCCCAGCTCATTTAAAGCAAAAAAAAAAGTTTAACCTGCTTATATTTGCCTTACAAAGTTCCCATTAAATAAAACCTTTCCATTCCCATTATAATCCTTATTGTAAACCCAATGACCTCATCACTGGGAATCTGTGCTTCTTTATACAATGTAGTCCGATTCATGGTTGGTGGGGGGGCTACACATTCTTTCATGAAAGAAGCAGACTGTCCCACATGTGATGCTGAGCCTCTATGATGGACAGAACTGAGACCCTATAAATGAAAGGGTACGGCCAGGGAGGGTTCAGCTAGGGAGGACATGGTAAATGATGCTAGACATCCCCCAGCCAGGAAATGAGGCAGGCTGTATTTGGCTTGCTGCAGCTTCTACTGCACAATGTAAGAAGCTCACAGTGTGCAGTGAATTTCACTACAGGAGAGGAGCCGGTACATTAGTGTAAGACTGAAATGAAGGCTGGAGATACTGCTGAGAAATCTCTAGGGCAGCGGTCTGGCACCGGACCGACTCACAGTCCTGTCCGGACCACAGCCATGCCACTGCCACAGCCGGGTGTCATCTCCCGCCCGACCACTGATGTCATCCTCCGAGAAGGCGGGGCGGGAGGAGCTGCAGATCAGGATTGAGGGGCGGGAGTCCTTTCATATTAACAAGCGGGGTAATCAGGGGAAATGTGAAGGGGAATTGAGAACACACTGGGACTGCTTTAGACCTCATGCACACAGGACGTTTTTTGACTGTTTTACAGCGGCTGTTTTTAGCTGCAGATGTCTCCATGTTATCCTATGTGTCCATGTTATCCTATGTCTCCATGTTATCCTATGTGTCCATGTTATCCTATGTGTTCATGTTATCCTATGTGTCCATGTTATCCTATGTGTCCATGTTATCCTATGTGTCCATGTTATCCTATGTGTTCATGTTATCCTATGTGTCCATGTTATCCTATATGTCCATGTTATCCTATGTGTTCATGTTATCCTATATGTCCATGTTATCCTATGTGTCCATGTTATCCTATGTGTTCATGTTATCCTATGTCTCCATGTTATCCTATGTCTCCATGTTATCCTATGTCTCTGTGTTATCCTATGTGTCCATGTTATCCTATGTGTTCATGTTATCCTATGTGTTCATGTTATCCTATGTCTCCATGTTATCCTATGTGTTCATGTTATCCTATGTCTCCATGTTATCCTATGTGTTCATGTTATCCTATGTGTTCATGTTATCCTATGTCTCCATGCACACACAGGCTGCTATCAACTGTTTTTAGCAGTGACATTTTTGAGCTGTTAAAAAAAAAAAGTGGGGTCTGAGAGACATTTTTCAGCTGTAAAAACGTTCAAAAGCTTAAAAACGCGTCTAAACGTTGATCCCTAACGTCTTTGGACATTTTAGATCAATTGAGGAAAAAAAAAATGTTTTCCCTTTAAAAACAGAAAAAAACGGCGGTAATATAACGCTGGTAAAAGCTGAAAAAAATCACTGATCAGCTACTGAGGTTTTTTAACGTCCTGTGTGCATGAAGACTTAAAGTGGGGACTGTGACGTAAAAGGGACTACCATGTGAAAGGTATGGGGGGACCGTGATGTGTTATAGCACTAATGAGATTCAGACCTCTGATGGAAGGAAGGAAATTTTACTGACCGGACCTCCGTAAATTTAAATTCAAGACCCCTGCTCTAGTGGGATACAAATCATGCATCATGTTCATTCTGTTGCATTTTCTCTGTAACTCCCTTCCCTTCCGCTTCTTAGAACAGTACTGTCAGGCAATCTTGTCTATGTTACAGGATGATGCCCTGGCCCTTGTATGGTGACAAATAGGAGGGAGCATAAACTACACAGGGGCAGCGTTTAAATTATGTTCTTCAGAAATTCACCAAAACCTCCATTACTGAAAATAATAAAGTAGGGAGCAAACATGTCTCATACATTGCATTATTATGTTTTTTTTACATTTGAGGCCTGATGGGAGGCAACACTGGTCACATGACATGATGCAATGCTGCTTATTCTGAACGGTGCACAGTGCATCATGCTGACGGACATGCATTGCAGTGCATTAACACGAGCTGCGGTACAATGCACGGCCATAAATAGTACATGCACCTTTTTGGTTGCGTTAGGCAGCCCATTCAAGTAAATGGGCTGCCTCAACGCAGAGCACATCAACAAGCAACAGTGGTGTGAATGGGCCCTAATAGGCTCTTTTAAAACCATTTGGGTTGACCATTACCATTCATGTCATGCTACGAACACGCTTTATTTGTCAAGATGCGCAGCAGTATGCAAAATGACTGATTTCTGATTGGCTGCTATGATATCTGTGCACTTTTGCATTGCCACCGCTTTTTGTACTTCTTCATTTAATAAGATTGTGTATTTGTCTGGTGTTTGTCTCCTGCAGGTGATCTTATTCCTCGGCATCAGCAAGTGTTCAGCACCAATCTGTTTTTCAGTGGGGTCAGCATCCCGGATCCTGAAAAAATGGTGAGAAGCCCCCCCCCGCACAGACACCCCCAACTGGAGGCAGCACAGCAATCCATGCTTACAGAACGCCATCACACTCAGTGCTTTGTCATATCCCTCCTGTGTCTAATGCTCCACTCTATTTTCAGGAGCCCCTGGAATCCAGATTTCCGAATATCTCTGCTAATGCAATGGGACTCATGAAGGTAATTCTATCTTTTTTTTTTTTTGTTAACAAGAGAGAACTCAAAATACATTTTTTTTAGTTTTGGATAAAATGAGGAAATGCTTCTTCTTTTCAGTCTTGCTCCTTTTGCATATTGAAATCACTGATTATTCCGATTTCACTGCACACTGTGAGCGTCTCAAGCCCCATTCACACTTGAGCATTTTTTAGCTCGAAACTCCAAAACACCCAGGAAGGAAAAAAAACAAAACAATTATTATCTATGGTGGTGGTTCACATCTCCACTCCAAAATCCCTAAGGCTATTTTCACACAGGGCTTGTCCGCTTGCTCAGTGGGGGATTGATTTGCTGAGCAGGGGGATGACAGGTCCATCTCTGAACAGTGAGTCTGAGACCTGCTCTCCTCTAGGGGGAGATCGGATGAAAATGGACCGCCTGTCCGTTTTCATCCGATCCGATAGACTAGTGGTTCTCAACCCTGTCCTCCAGTATCCCCAACAGGCCATGTTTGCAGGTTCCCCTTTATCTTGCACAGGTGCTTTAAATTAGTCAATGGCTTTGTATTTTGGACAGCTATTTTATCTAAGAGAAATTCCCAAAACATGGCCTGTTGGGGGTACATGAGGACAGGGTTGAGAAACACTGCGATAGACGAATGGAAAATAGGGTCTCCATCTGTCTGGATTTGGCAGAGAGGATCACATAGCAGCAGGTGTCAGCGGACATGTCACTGCTGACATTGGCCGCTCCATAGGTGTGAATGGAGGTTCCGATCAGGACTGCCTGAAAAACTGACAGATGAACCTGATCGAAAAGCCATGCTCGGTTCACACTGGTGCCATGCGGGAAACCCTGTGAATCCAGTGCAGGTTCCTGCATCACACCTGAATCAAAAAAAGTTAATGGCACCCCCAGATCGGTTCGTAGATCGCAGTGCGAACTGTGAATTCAGACAGGAATCAGATCGCATGGGTGTGGACACCCATGCGATCCGATTCCAGTGCAGACCTAACAAAAAAAGGGTTCTGCACCATTTTGCCCCGAATGCGATGCAAATTCAGCCACACAATCTGTATGGCTGAATTCTCATCACACAGACCTCGCATGTGATCTGCACAGCAGTGCGGTGTGAATCACAAGCGATGTCCTACATCGTTATAGTGTGAACCCAGCCTGAAAGTGGCCTTAAGCTCAAAAAAGTTTTGGAGCTACTTTTATAGTTTGATTCGGGCAGACTAGGTGCGTTTTTGAAGCAGCTGAAAGCAGAAATACATAGCAACAAATGATGTAACAATGGTGGTTTTCTCTGTTGGCTGATACAAATACTCCAAAGCGCTTGGAAAACATTGTGCAAAAACGAGCGCTGTCCAAATCTAAAAACAAGTTATGGCTGGAGTTCGCCTTTAAACCACCATTGCAAATAATATTCTGACAACTGTAAGCAATTACTTATATTTTCCTACCATTTACATGCAGCCTAAACTGCCCAACAGAAGTGATGGTGACAGGGGTTGGGAACAACTATAACACTGCCAGTTATGCAGGAATAAAAGGTAACCACTGTAAACACCCCCAACAATATTAGTTGGTTTCAACCCCTGTCACTTTGCTGGACAGCTTGGTCTGCAATTAAATGAAGATTAAAATAGTGTATGTGTGTATGTATGTATGTATGTATATGTGTGTATATATATAATTACTCCATGATGCTGAGATCCGTGCTCTGTGGGGGCCAAACCATCACTTACAGGACTCCTTGTTCTTCTGCTCTTCTTTATACTGAAGATAGTTCCTAATGACATTGGCTGTATGTTCAGGGTTGTTGTCCTGCTGCAGAATAAATTTGGGGCCAATCACACACCTCCCTGATGGTTTGGCATGATGGATAAGTATCTGCCTGCATTTCTCAGCATTGAGGACACCATTGATCCTGACCAAATCTCCAACTCCATATGCAGAAATGCAGCCCCAAACTTGGAACCTCCATCATGCCTCACTGTTGCCTGCAGAAACTCATCATTGAACCGGTCTCCAGCCATTTTAGTGAACAAACTGCCTCTGGCCAAATATTTCAAATATCAGTCCAGAGCACCTGCTGCTGTTTTTCTACACCCCAGTTCTTATGTTTTTGTGCATAGATGAGTCACTTAGCCTTGGTTCCATGTCCTATGGATGGACAGCCTTTCTCACCCTTTTTGCCCAAGAGGAACACTTGAAATAGTTTTCAGGTCTCAGGAACCCCTGTTAAAATCAGGGTTTAGCGGGAAAAATGTCCTTTACATTGGTGGCCAGTGGGAAAACCACTGCCCTTACAGTGGTGGTCAGAATTCCTTACTTTCCAGACAGCTAAAAAGATCATTGGTGCCCTGGCAAGTGGCACTAAACCTGTACCTATCCAGACACCATTAGATGAGAGGTCAATCACCCACCCACAGCGCAAGGAACCCCTAGCAACTTCTAGAAGATCCCTAGGCTTCCATGGAAACTTGGTTGAGAATGGCTGGTTTAGGGCATTCAGCTCCCTTGCTAGTCTTCTGTAAATAGATCAGGCACCATGGTGAAGACCATATCTTCTGATCTCATGGATGTTGGCTATGTCGGTCTGTGTTACTACATATGGTGGCGTTGAGTAACTGTGAATAATCTGGCAGGATGGAATCTAGTTGCTTACAAATCTTGAAACCATGATTATCCTTTGCACCGGATTACTAGATCAACCCAATGGTGGCACTTTTGTATGGTGACATTTTTTAACCCATGAACATTTAAAAGTGTGGATATTGATTATTCCCCTCTACACCTACAGGGCTGCCTGCACATGGACCCTGCAGAGAGGCTAAAGTGCGAACAGCTGCTGGAACACCCGTATTTTGACAGCATCCGAGAGGAAGCAGAGGCCGCAAAGGATCCGGAGAGAGTGAGCCGGAGACAGACCAGATTGCACAGGAAATACTTTCCAGGGGTACGTAGAGCAACATTTGCCCCAACAACTGGGGTCTAGCAGTAGGGTTTCATTGACCCTCAGTTTTATCGTTGGATCAGTAGATGCAGTTGCGTAGAACCCAATGGTAATTGGGAGGACTTCAGAAGCTATTGTAGAAGTGGTGCTTATTAAGCCAGACTGAGGATCTTCTTCTATAGATACTAGATGAATCAGAATGTTAGGCACACCACTAAATCTAAAGATGCAATACATATATGGGGGCTGTTTTACCTGCCAAAGAAATGCATTTCTGTCCATCAAGTCATGAGATTTAAACCGCTCTGCACACAGAATAGCCCCTAGACAAGACACCTGATTATTCTGCTGCAGTAACACAGGTCTTGCCCCACCCCCAGCCTGTGACTGGACAATGAAAGTAGAAGCAGCAGGCTGCCAGGTTCATTTTATGTCACTCTGCCCTCTATCAGCATGCCCCTTGTTACCATGATCATTGCAGCACACCTAGCATACGTGCAAAAAAAATAAATAAATAATGTAATGGTTATTGACCACTTACCTACTGGGCACTTTCACCCCCTTCCTGCCCAGACCAATCTTTAGCTTTTAGCGCTGCCACAATTTGAATGACGCGATCATGCAACACTGTACCCAAACAAATTTTTATCATTTTTTTTCACACAAATTAAGCTTTCTTTTGGCGGTATTTAATCACCATTGGGTTTTTTGTTTTTCGCTAAACAAAAGAAAAAGGACTGAAGATTTTGAAAAAAAACAAACTTTTTTATAAATTTTTGCAAACAGGTAATTTTTCTCCTTCACTGGTGTGTGCTGATGAGGCTGCATTGATGGGCACTGATGTGGAGGCATGGATAGGTGCCACTGATTAGCAGCACTGGTGGGCACTGTTGGGACTGCACTGATAATCGGCTATCTTCTCTGCATGTGGAAAGGAGTGCCGATAACTGATTGTGATTGGACACAGCTGATCACGTGGTGATGCGCCACTGATTGGCTCTTTACCTCAACCTGTGATCAGTAGTGTCCTCCGGACGCTGCGATCACGGGAGGCTGTCATATGACGGCCTCCCAGAAATAGCCGTCAGCGCTGCAGCCATCATTTGTGTTTTGCATCTGCCTGGAATTCAGCTTTAAATTCAGGGCTTTGGGTAGAGTGGGGAAGGGTTAGAATCTCTTTCTAGTTTTCTTTTCCCTCGTAGGAAACTTGTTACTTTAAATTCCGATCTGTGTTGATCACCTGCCATCGGAGCAGGCAGTGAGGAGAAATCTTTTATGGAGACACAGACGGCAATTAAAACCTGAGTGTGAGACCTATAGCTCCGCATTCAGCAAGGTTCATGCTAATAATCTATTGGAAAGCTCTGGCTCTGCAGCGGACATTTTGGACCTCTGCAGAGAGATCACTGTTTCCAGACCGTGAGGGAGGATCCTTCTCTGCCGCATGCTAGCAAGGGACAGGCTTTTCTACTCAAGTTGTTTATTTAAGAAAATCAACACCTTTTGTTTGGATGCGCCTGCAATGTATTACCTGATTTAAAATGAGTGTTCAGACGGACTTTAAGCTGTTCCTGTTGGCTGTACACATACAGTATATGTGGCTGGTGGGCTTTAACACTAAGCGGCTGCATATACACTATATTGTCAAAAGTATTGGGTCGCCCACATGAACTTTAATGGAGTCTTAGTCTGTAGGGTTTATTATTGAGTTGGCCCACCCTTTGCAGCTATGAGGCTGGATTCACACCTATGCATTTTTAGTCCATTTTGCAGATCTGTACTACAGTCCATATAACATGGTTTCCTATGGAACACGTTCTGTAGTGCAAATCTGCAAAATGCACTAAAAATGCATAGGTGTGAATCAAGCCTAAGGCCTCATGTACTCCGAATGTCCGTAAACCGCAAAGTTTACGGAGACTTGCCGGCAGACTTGCGTAAAAAAACGAAAGGTTCTTTACGAAGATTTGAGTTGACGGATCTTTACTGATATTTGCTGGGACACATGTACATGACTATTCTATTGTCTCCTCTCAAGTCCCCGTCGATTTTTTTTTTTACGGGTTGACGAGGACTTCAGGCAAATGGTCGTCGCCTCATGTACTCCGGAATCCGAACTAAGTGTGGATACGTAAAAATCACGTAAAACGTCTAAACGTGATGTCTTGCACAAGGTATCCTTTGGTACAATATACCTGACATC
>BLSH010399748.1:389431-407912 GCA_018402905.1 Glandirana rugosa
GTGCCGCACCAAATAATCGTAAATTTAGTTGGCCTAGGATATTTATTGAAAGTTCCCGGCGCGGGCGACAAATGGTCGTATGTTCGGCGGAGACCAAAAGACGAGTGTGTAAGGTCGGCGAAACAAGGCTCTTATTATTTATAAAATGATCAGAGAGGCACGGGCTGAAAGAGGGTCAATCTACAACCCCTTCGCCATCAACTTAAAAGACCACAACATTATAAAGAATGAGAGGTCCCGGCCATTCTCCAACGACAACCATTCGACACCCTCTACGACATCGACATCTTTCTCATCCACCAATAACCTTCTTTATGTCCGGGACGGACGACCAGAGTATTTTGTTCATCAACAGACCGAAATTATGGTCTAGTCTTTCTGTTTTCTACATTAGACGTACACACTATTTTGATAATCTAGTGGTCTTGTCGGTCCGTTTACCGTAAAAATCTTTCACCAGTTCTCGTTGGGAGAATAAAAGAGTAATGTCCAAAGAAAGTTCGTAACGATACGTCGTGTTAGTAAACTAGACCGACCGATTCCGTTGCTTTTTTCCTTGAAAAAAACACAAACCGACGGCGTCACGAGGCACGGAGAGACTAGTAAAATATTTATTATTCTCGGAACAAAGCGGCTGGAATGTGTGAGCAGAAAACCAGAGGCGGCTTGTATGCTGGTAAACAGCGGGCGCGGCCCTTGAAAGTTATTTATAGGATCCGGTTGATTTAAATGCTAATAAACCACGCCGTGGCATAATGGGCACTGAAGTGGAGAAGATCTGATTGTATTCGAGAAATGGACAAATGAATTATGCTGTATACTCCCCTGTGCAACAGACAGGTTCAGCTAAGCTGAGTCCATGTATAGAATCCAGACACCCAACTTTTCTGACTACTATATCTCATATAACGTATTATTTATCTGTACAATAAGCTTTCTTGGAGGAAGCGTGTTCCGATCTGCTATGGCCACCAACTATGAAGGTAACTTACCCAGCCTGAGTTTGTTAAACTGCAACTCTGTAATTTCAGTAAGCCATAGGCTACATAATCACTTATGTTACTGGTCTCTATGGAATGGATAGGCTACATTCTCAGTGATGTCACCGGTCTCTAGTGATTGGATAGGCTGCATTCTCAGTGATGTCACCGGTCTCTAGTGATTGGATAGGCTGCATTCTCAGTGATGTCACCGGTCTCTAGTGATTAGATAGGCTGCTGTCTCAGTGATGTCACCGGTCTCTATGGAATGGATAGGCTACATTCTCAGTGATGTCACTGGTCTCTAGTGATTGGATAGGCTACAGTCTCCGTGATGTCACTAGTGAATGGATAGGCTACAATGTCAGTGATCTAGATGGATAGGCTGCATTCTCAGTGATATCACTGGTCTTAAGTGAATAGATGGGCTGCAATTTCAGTGATGTCACCACTCTCTTGTGAATGGATAAATTGCCATCTCAGTTTTGACACTGGTTTCTTTGTTAATGGATAGGTTGCATTCTCACTGATGTCACCAGTCTCTAGTTATTGTATAGTCTTCATTTGCAGTGATGTCACTAGCCTCTAGTGCCTTGGTGCCCAACGCATGGCCCCTACCACTGTACATGTGGCTGGTGATGTCTTCACCTCTACTGATCTCATTGAGTGATAGTAAAGCCTCACGTTGGGCACCGGGGGGATATATATATATATACACACACACACACACACGCCACCCTATGAGTTCTAGTGGGACGGCGCTGCTAAAAAAAAATGCCTGCACACACGTGGTGGTGATGATGATGGTCAGTTGGGGAAGGGTGGGGTTGCAAGGCTATGTCCAGAATCGCGTAGCTCCTCCCTTCTCTCACACACTTTTTTAGGCCTCTTGCACGATACTCCTATGAGCATCTACTTTTTCAGACTTAATTTTTATATGTATTTGCGCTCTTGCGAAAATGTATGCTCCTTCTGCACAATATATAAATGGACATTTGTGCACATGAGTCGTAAATTACTGTCCGAAAAATCTGATTTTTCTATTTTTTTTACTGAAGCATGCACAGCGCTTATTTACACACCTGTGTGCATAGGCACATTACAATGAATGGGCTGTATTTTAGCTCAGTAAAAAACAAAAGCTGTACTGAACTTTTTCAAGCTGCAGTGTGCAGGAGGCCTTAGGGAATGGATACACTACATTCTTAGAGATTAAACTTGGGACTCACATATGGCCATCCTCACAGGGTGCAGCTGTAGATGGTCATTACTAAGTAAATACATGCCACATCCTAACTAAATAGCAAAATTTGGGAAAAAATAATGGATTTTACAGGCATGCGGTGTGGTTTTTAGTTTAAAAACACGGCATATGATCAAAGCCAATTCCATGGTGGGTTGGCCTGTAGTTTTTATCTACAGGCCAACCCACCATGGGATTGGCTTTGATCATATGCCACGTTTTTAAAGTAAAAAGTTATGTGTATTGTATAATTGTTTTCACAATTGTTTTGTCTTAGGCTTTGTTGAGCCTTTTTTGTAACAAAATATTTTCTACCACTCCGCATGCCCATTCTTTTTTATCTTAAAAATTACACTACATTCTTAGTTATGTTACTAGTGACTTGATAGGATGAATTCTGTGTGTTGTCCTTGGTCATTAGCAAACCGTTGGCATTCTTTGTGATGTTATTGGTCTCTAGTTATGGATAGGCTGCATTCTCAGTAAAGTCCTAGGTTTCTAGCATTGAAATATTTTAGTGGATGTTCTATTTTCAGCCACTGCCGTGTGCACACTTGGTGGTGTATTAATAGATATATTTTAAAAAATATAGGCCGCTATTCATCAATCAAAACTGCATGCAAATTTGTTCTTAGTGAATGGGGCAAAATCAAATGTTCACAAGCTATATTCTCTGCAACTTGAATGTGTGAATGCAGAAAATACCACATTATGGCCACCAGATGGAGCTGAGGAGAATAGTTATTTCTTATGAGTGCACCATCCAGTGGTCATAATGCTGTATTTTCCACATTCACATATTGAATTGTAGAGGATATAGCATGAGAACATTTGATTTATCTGCATTCACACAGAACTTATTTACATGCAGTTTTTATGGATGAAGATGTGCAATATATATATATACTCATACATATACATACACACACACCACTTAAATGTCAACCGTGCTACTGCCCCTGAAGAGGCTCAAAAAAAGTAAACGTGTAAGGGCCAGTTCACACCATAGAAACGCAGTCCGGATGCTTTTCTGCATGCGCGTTTTTGATGCAGTCCAGTGCAGTTTTTTCCCTTCACCTAAAATGACATGTGAGTTCTGGTGCATTTTACCGCGGTGCAGTACAGTTCAGTGCAGAAAAAAATGCAGCATGTTCTACTTTTTTTTTTTTTTTACTGGAACTGACTGCAATGGTGTGAACTATGCCATTGAAAACCATATAACCTACTCTCCATGCATTATTGATGCAGAAAAAAAAACCGAACTGGACTGCATGTGGTGTGAAATGGCCCTTCATGTATCATAAATAATTAGTCCAGGTTGCCAACAGTAAACAGTTAGAATCTTTATTTTGTCAGAGTAGTGTAGAAAAGGGATTATAGGATGGGTGATGTGATCCTCGCACTGATCCTTTGCATCATGAAGCACACTACTCATAATGAGGATCCCAGGCTGGGTAAGACATCGGCTAGTTGCAGAGTGATATTGGGCTCAGATACTAAGATCTAACAATGGCTACTTGTCATAAATTATATTTTCAGCAAACACAGTGATGCCAACAGCAGTCACATAGGTGACAATAACAACTGTCTCACATAACATGTGTTTTATCTTGGTGAATTGAGCTGGATCTCTTTCAGTCAGTATTTATAAAATCTTATCTGGCTGGTAGATCGGTCAGTTTTACCTTATGCAGTGTTTTCTCCAATATATTATGCAGAGCCTTTGACCATCCAGATTCAATTCTGGTTACTTATTAAACTTATGTGTAGCGATTACCCATAATCCCAATCTGATCAGTATCACTGAAGATACAAATACAGTACAAAGCTTTCATATCGCAATACTACTTTCTGAACATTTGGTAAAATATATTTTGTTTGTTTTATATTTTATGTACTGACGACCTTCCTCAACTTGGGGACAAATGTTAATAAAATACATATAAAATGTAAGCATGTGTGCGCATTTTGTTTTTCCCATATACCTGTATACCACAAAATTGTTCAAAACGGTTCATAGATGTATTCTCTTTTTTTTTTTTTTAATCCTATTTTCTTTGTTCCCTTTTGCTTGTAAATAAGAAATTGGAAGTTTGACTTTGTGAACAAACTTCAGGAAGGTTTTTAGTGTTTTTCTGTTTGGTCTGGGGTAGTGCAGTAAAAGCCTTCCTAGGACAGAAGGTATGTATGCGTCTCATTTCTCCATCACATATTCCAAAGATAAGAGAATTATTCCTCATTTCAGGACAGTGAGCAGAGGCATGCAGCTCACTGCTTTTATATCCCATCAGCCATACACTGTTACAAAAAGTATTGGGACACCTGCCTTTACACGCACATGAACTTTAATGCAGTACTTGACAAATTTGCTCAGAATCTAGGAGCCAGCTGAAAAATTAAGGAGCCAGTTTTTTTTTTTTTTTAAATCAGCTGCCCAGCGCCCAGAACTGCACGTCTGGGGTGTTGGGTAATAAGAATTGCTCACACCTGAAGACAAGCGAAAAAAGACAGAATATTTAAAAAAAAATAAAACTTTTTTTGTTTGTTATAAGATTTTGTCTTCACTGATGTGTGCCGATAGGCTACACTAATGGGCACTGATGAGGTGGTTTCCACAGCAGGAAGGAAGGGGCAACTGATCAAGCCGGCAACTCAAACCCCAGCTGTCAAACTGGGAGGATGATGTCGGCAGTGGACGGGCAGTGAGAGCGAGCCGCGCTTATCACAGCACCGTCCACCAGAGGGTGCCGGTTCACAGAAAGGAGAAAGTCTCACTCCAGCAGGCCGCAAAGCCGGGGCCTCAATTTTGGCCAGCCAGGCCGAAGTCCGCGCACCCGCGGGGGGCCGCGTTCCAGCTGCTGTGGTGTAGCCCAGGCACCAGGACGCAATTTCCAGTCGCAAATGCGACCTGGCGCCTGGGTTTTGTCGAGCCCTGCTTTAATGACATCCCAGTCTTAGTCCATAGGGTTCAATATTGAATTGGCCCACCCTTTGCAGCTATAACAGCTTCAGCTCTTCTGGGAAGGCTGTCCACAAGGTTTAGGAGTGTCTATGGGAATGTTTTGGTGGCCATACACTATACGAAAAATCGGCCGAACGAGTTTTCAAAAAACAAACACACGGTCGTGAGAGCAAATGATTTTGCCATCATGTAATGACCGAAATTTGATCGATAAATCATTGAAATGACACAAATGAATCCGTTTTTCATTTGTTTTGTCACATAAGCCCAATGCAAACTGTTCGGACAAGGAACACATTAACCTTTCGATTTATCGTCCATTCCTGCAAAGTTTCCCAAACCTTTCCTTCGATTTATCGGCTCAAAAACGGCACAACCAATTTTCCCTGCGTGCCCATTAACTGGACGATAAACGAACTAACTGTCCAAATGACAGGTTTTTGAACGATTTTTCATCTAGTGTATGGCATTTGACCATTCCTCCAGAAGGCCAGTCAAGTTCCTCCACCCCAAACGCACTCATCAATGTCTTTTATGGACCTTGCTTTGTGCACTGGTGCGCAGTCATGTTGGAACAGGAAGGGATTGTATGCATATGAAATATTATACAACATTATTACATATCAGGGGCCACCCCCAAACTGTTCCCACAAAGTTGGGACAACCCCACACCAAATGATTTGGACCAGTGCACAAAGCAAGGTTGAGGTGGAGAAACTTGACTGGCCTGCACAGAGTCCTGAACTCAACCTGATAGAACACCTTTGAGATGAATTAGAGTGGAGACTGCGAGCCAGTCAAACACTCCCATAGACACTCCTTGTGGACAGCCTTCCCAGAAGAGTTGAAGCTGTTATAGCTGCAAAGGGTGGGCCAACTCAATATTGAACCCTACAGACTAAGACGCCATTAAAGCTCATGTGTGTGTAATGTTGGTGTCTCAATACTTTTGGTTATATAGTGTATGTGTATATAGCGCAAATAGACTGTTTCCGGATTTTTGGTCATCAGTGCATTGTGTGTGGAAAGCCTGGTTTATTTGGAGGAGGCTCCAATGAACCAATTTACAGTACAGGTTATGGTAAGAACGTTCTCTGTGGTCCTAAACTGATTATTACTGATGTCTTCTTATTTATCAAGATTTTTGTTTTAAACCAGTACAGAGACATAGCTTGTAAAACAAGGGAACATACCATCTAATACAGCTAAAGGTCATCTAGTATCCAGTATGAGAGTACACTGATCATCCATAACCTTCTGATGACCCACCTAATATTGAGTAGATCCCCTTTTGCTACCAAAACAGCCCTGACCCATTAAGACATAGGGGTTGATTTACTAAAGCTGGAGAGTGCAAAAAACGGTGCAGCTGTGCATGCTAGCCAATCCGCTTCTAACCTCAGCTTGTTCAATCAAGCTTTGACAATAAAACCTTGAAGCTGAATTGGTTTCTGTGTGGAGCTGCACCAAATTTTGCACTTTCAAGCTTTAGTAAATCAACCCCATGGACTCTACTAGACCTCTGAAGGTATGCTGTGGTATCTGGCACCAAACCGTTAGGAGCAGATCCTTTAAGTTGTGAGGTGAGGCCTCCATGGATGGAAATTGTTTTTCCAGCACATCCCACAGATGCTCGATTGGATTGAGATCTGGGGAGTTGGAAGGCCAAGTCAACACCGCAAACTCATTGTGGTGTTCCTCAAACCATTCTTGAACCATTTTTGCAGTGTGGCAGGGGGCATTATCCATCTGAAAGAGGCCACTGCCATCAGGGAATACTGTTGACATAAAGGGGTTCCTTGGTCAGCAAAAATGTTTGGGTGGGTGGTCAAAGTAATATTCACATGAATGGTAGGAACTAAGGTTTCCCAGCAGAACATTGCCCAAAAGCATTACACTGCCTCCGCCAGCTTACCTTCTTCCCATACTACATCCTGATGCCATATCTTCCCCAGGTAAGTGACGCACACGCATTCAGCCTTCCACATGATGTAAAAGAAAATGTGATTCATCAGACTAGGCCATCTGGTTCAAGCTCAAGCCAAGGACCCTAGTTGAGAATGGCTGGTCTAACATAAAGGAAACATTTTATTAGAAACATTTGATTAGTACAGTGGCCTCCAAACTGTGGCCCTTGGGGCACTCTTCCTCTCACTGATACGAGACACTATTCTGCCATCAACAATGGAACACCATTTTTTCCACTGACACCAATAATGGAACACCATTCTTGCCTAGTGATTCCTCCGTCTAACAACAAATGTGGCAATCTTTTACTCCCACTGATGCCAGGAAAATTTCCACTTCCGCTGGTCAAAGTCTGGCCCTCCCAGAGTCTGAAGGACTTTGTTTAGAATGTTTGGAGTCCCCTGGATTATATATTAATGAGAGGAGAAAGGAGCCTTAAATGCTACTTGCAAAGGAAAGGGCCAAATACTTGGCTGTCCCACATCACCGATTGTATTGGTTGAACTGGATGGACTTGTGTCTTTTTTCAACCTGACTATGTAGCTGATCGATCCTCCCTGGAACAGTTAAGCTCACTGAATATTTGTCTTTGGCTGCCACGGACATCTGGTCCTTTGCTGCAGTTCCATCTGCTGATCTCCCCATCATTACTGTGTCCTGTAGTGATGTGGGTACTAAAGCTAGAGAGGGCAAAATTGGTCACATTTCTGCAGAGAAACCAATCAGCTTCCAGGTTTTATTGCTGAAGCTTAAAGTGGATGTAAACCCATCACCCACCCAGTATAAACTGACGACACAGTATTAATGTATATATACATGCAAGCCTCCTGCATCTATCCCTACCTTTCAAACGTCCTTCCTGTAAGTACCAGCAGCTCTGTAAAACTCTGAAATCAGAGGGTGTCTGTGTTTGCTGGCGTTTGGTGGGTGGAGTTGTGATGTCACAAGCCTCCCCACCCACCTCTATACTGAGACATTGAGGAGGGAGTGTAAAACTTTCTCTGCTGTGTGAAGGAGATAAGCAAATTGCTTGTCACTCACAGAGCCAGGGGCGGATCGACTGTGTATTTCCCTGTTAGTCGGACTTTCTCTTCCTGAAAAAAGATAAGCTCATTACTCACAGTTGGATTAACTCTTTGTGGCAAGACTGGGCACAGATGATATGACATGCTATACTCTACCAGGCAGAATTATTAATTACATTTTTTTTTTCGGGTTTACATCCACTTTAAATAAACAAGCTGAGGTTAGAAGCTGATTGGTTTCTCTGCAGAATTGTGACTAATTATGCCCTCTCTAGCTTTAGTAAATAAACCAGTGTGTCAGAAACAAAGCAAAGAACAGCACCAGGATAGGTAAGTACGAACCTTTTTTCTTCGCAGATAGCACTTTAAAAAAAAATAAATAATAATACAGTCTCTTTGTTGCTGTAGACAGTTTTTCCTTTAGATTTACATATTTATTTAGGTTATTAAAACTGAACTCCAGTTACAGAAACTTTAAAATATATTTCTCAAAGTATATAAATCCACTTTGCGTGCAAGCCTTTGCAAATCCAAAAATTACCTAGCAAAAAGTAGAAGTAACCTCATCCCATTGCTGTACATGGCCTGTGCAGAGCTGTGGGAGGGGCCCAGCAGGCCACACGCACTACAGAAAATTACTCAGGGGGGCGGGGTTAAGACCAGTCTCCCTGCACAAGGAGAGAGCAGCAGAGAGTGGTCTTTATTACAGGAAGCACACCAAGTAAATCATTCAGCTTTAAAGCATCTCATCCCCCATCAGGGCAAGAAAACAACATGTGACTGATTGTCAATTTTGTGGAAAGAAAAATTCCCTTCTTGACCCAAGTCTAAATCACTCAGATGTGGTGCGCAGTGTAAATACTTCCTTTGAAATGGCTGCAAGCCTATGGAGTGAGCTGGGCTGCTCCAGGCTTCTGTTTAGTGTCCGATGGACAGAACAGGTACACCGGCGAGGTCAATCCTTCAGATCTAACTCGATCTGTAACGAGGGCAGGGATTTCTGCAGAAGCTCCAGGATCATCTCCTTCTTCTTAATTCCTGGGAGATCGCGCAGAAATAAATATTCCAAGTTCCTAAAAATGAAGCAGGGACAAAATGGGAATTTATGAAGGACTCATTATTGGTATAGTAAACAAAGTGCAGATTCAGGTCAGTTCCAGTGTGGTTCGGTTTTGCCAGCCCATTCATTTGAATGGGCTGCGAATCGCAGTGGAAGCTAGAATAAGTGTTAGCACTACTTTTTCAAAACGCACTACACCAAACCACATGGTACTGCGGTACCATCAATTTGGTGACCTCAAACACAGTGTTTGAGAAATGCGTTTGGAGTGCTATGAACAATTCATTAGCACCCACATGCAAATTGTAGGGGCAGTGCGTTCATCTGCGATACGAGAAACGCTGAGCGGAAAACTGTCAAGCAATCTGCGCCTGTGTCCAATCAGATATAGGTATGGTTTGGGGATTTTGACAGCTGGCAGGAGACGGCTGTCAAACTACAATACGATAGCTGCAGTGGGAGATCCACCCCTCATGAATGGAGTGATCTGTTAGATCTTTTCCATTCAGCCTACAGGTTTAATGGGAAAAAATAAATAATATAATAGCCAGCTTAACACTGAACACTTTGGCACATGTATGTGGTTGTATGACCCTCGTACACAAAAACCCCCTCCACTATAGGATCAAAGGTTTATGGAAACCTGACCACCACATCTAAAAAGATATTTACAGGTGGTCCCCTAGTTACAAACATCAGACTTGCAAAGACTCCTACTTACAAATGGAGGGAGACAACAGGAAGTGAATGGAAATCTCCCCCTAGGAAGGGAAATTCACTCCTGTAAGAGTTACCATGGGAAAAAAGGAGTCTCCACTGAAGCTTTATCGCCAATCCTTCTTTCCACAACAACCCAAAATTTTCAAAATCCAATTATCATTGAGACAGGAAGTGAGGTGAAATCTTCTGAACAGAAACAGACAGCAAAACAAACATTACAGGGGTGTTACCCCTTCCCTATGCTATCCAAAAAGCTTTTTTTTTTATCTTTGGCTGAAGCTACACTTAAAAAATGTACCTGTTCCGACTTGCAAACAAATTCAACTTAAGAACAAACCTACAGACCCTATCTTGTTTGTAACCTGAGGGCTGCCTGTACTGGGCATGCCACTCAAAATCCTTTGGGCATCCATATAGACTTGCCACTCTCTGCTGTGCAGCTATAATGGCCTCCATTCTTCTGGACGCTTGCACCAGATTTTGTTTGTCAGGTACGGATGTCCAGTGGGAAGAATGGACTAGGTGTTCCAGTTCACCCCAGAGGTGTTCCGTAGAGTTGAGATCAGGGCTCTGTGTAAGCCACTTGAGTTCTCCAACACCAAACTCATCAAACCATGTCTGTATGGAGCTGGCTTTGTACACAGGGGCTCAGGCATGTTGGTAAAGGGTCTTCATCAAATTGCTACCACAAGTATTTAAAATGTCTTTGGATGCTGTAGTATGAACCTATTCAGGTCTTTGGACATGTCTGATTGGTCCAGAATCTAAAGTGGTTAAAAACACACTCACAGTGGCAGTATCAGCTGTGAGCTTATTTCGGTTTTTATTACCAACCTCTGGGCTTTTCTGTAAAGCCTGATTCACACCTATGCATTTTTAGGGCATTTTTCAGATTTGCACTACATAACGTGTTCCATAGGAAACCATGTTAAATGGACTGTAGTACAAACCTGCAAAATGCACTAAAAAGGCATAGGTGTGAATCAGGCCTGTTTTAGAAGGGCTTCAGCTTGTAAAAGAGCAGTTTGAACAGCAAGCACTTCCAGAGCTTTCTGCAAGCTTTGTTGAGGCTTTTAAAGTACGATTCAGCTCCAGTTTGTAAATGTTGAGCACAGATCCTAATGGGAGTTTTGATTGCCGCTTGTTTAAGGCTGGGTTCAGGAGACTGATGGATGTCTCGATGGAGCTGTTTTACACATCTCCGGGACGGCTGCTAAGCGTTTGCAGGAGTCCTGTGCGTCTTCTGATACGTTTCAGGTCAGAATTCAGCCAAAAATTCGGACCTAAAAACGGTGAACAGAGACGCACAGGACCCCCTGCTGCTAACTGCTCTGCACACAGTGTGAACCCTGCCTAAAGGATAAGTTCACCTTTTAAAAATGAATAATAAATGCAAATATTTTTGCAGGTAAAACAATGTGCATATACTATATTATTTTTAGGAGCATGGAAAGCATTGCACCAGAGATCATCATATTGCTGGTGCAATGCAGGGCTCCTGCAGACTGTCAGTGTAAACTGTCTGCTTGTACATCAGGCAGGCAGTTTCACACTGATAGGAAGAATCAATGGACTACCACAGCGCACAACAGTGCCACAAGCTGATAGCCGCAAAGGATGTTGGTACTTGTAGTTCATTCATTCACAGAAGTCTGGCGCAGCTGTGTGAGTGGAGCCCTGCTCGGCTGCACTCTTTTCAAAAAGTGCCAGCTGGTACAGAGAACATTTAGAGCCAGTTCACACTGAGGCGACTTGTCAGGCGACTCAAGTCGCCTGACAAGTCGTCCCCAGGCAGTGCAATGGAACCGTTCTAATAGGAGCGACTCAGGTCGCTCCGACTTAGAAAAAGGTTCCAGCACTATTTTCGGGGCGACCTCAGCGCGACTTGCATTGACTTCAATGTAAAGAAGTCTCCTTGCAAGCCGCGCTGAGGTAGCCTCGAACGGGGCGACTTGCTTTGCCCTGCAAGTCGTGCCGCCTCAGTGTGAACCGGCTCTTACCCATATTGCTGTCACACAGAGGCAGCAGATCCCCGAGCAGCTGCAGGAACCGGTTATAAACAGGTGTAACATGTTCGCAAAGGTGAACTTCCCTTTTAAAGTGGCAATCAGCACTCGCTTTAGGATCTGTGTTTACACAAACTGGAGCTGAATGGCACTTTGACAAAGCATTTGCAGAGCTTTCAGCAAGCTTTGTTAAAGTTTGCTTTTCACACCGCTCTTATACAAGCTGAAGCCCATGTGAAACTGACCAAAAGACGCACAGGACCCCTGTGCAAATTCACACTGGAGCCGCAGCAGAGATGTGAGAGCCAGTCATCAATCTCCTGCTATGGATGCAGAGAAAGCCACATCCAATTTGCCTAGGTGTGAACCCAGCCTCAGTGTCAGCCGAGCGCTAGTTAAAGCTTGTAGGAGGAGTTTTCATACTACACTGAGGATGCAGGACCCCTGACTTTATTTCCGATAGTGCTGATTGGCCCTGTGCTAATCGCTAGCAATACACACCAAACTGAGCATGTGCAGCCTGACTCCAAAGGCTCGGTCTCATCCGGACATGCTCTGGAGTCAGTGGAAGAAGGGGAGGATCAGTATATGTATGACCGGCTGCTGTTCTAGTAAGCTGCTCAACCCTCAAAGACTAAATGTGACTATTTAGGTGCTGCTTAGCCCAACGCATAAACATTATACATATATAAACCCAAAACCATGAAAACTGATAATATACAAAAAATATCAGTTCATATCCACTATATCTGCATTCATTCATGCATTAGCAAAAGTGGTGTAATCTCTTAATGATTTTTTTTAATCCAAAGGAAAAAGATTTATTGAAGTAAATATATATATATATCTTAATGATAAATTAATAAAAAATCTGTGCAACATAAACCCTTTATCTGTGTGTACTTAAAAATGCAAACTCCATATATATGTCAAAGTGCAGTGCTCATATGCAAATACAAAGGTGTAATGCTAAATAAAAAAATACATTGTAAATAATCCTTGTTGTATAAATCTTCTATATTCACGTTAATAATGATGAACCTGCATACACATAAACAAGTACTGATTTGTGATTAAACAACAAGAAAAAAAAATACATATTTTTTCAAAAGATAACCAATGTGGACTTTCATCCACTGTGACCAAATAATCTTTTATATATAAATCTGACTGTAATAAAGAATTTAAAAAAATGGAATCTCCAGTGTCCATGTTCATAACGTACTTCCTAAATCAATCTTTTCCTCTATGGTGAATAGCTTCTTACATATATGCAGTGGCGGCCTGTGCATTGAGGGCGCATGGGCGCTGCTCCCCCCAGCACCTCCGCTGCCCCCCTATCCATGAGCCCAGCCCCTTTCAGGACGCCGGACGCATTAAATACAATTGCAGGGATAGGCGGGGGTGTGTTTGTTGAAGCACATGATTAGAGCCAGGGCCTTGCACCCACCCAATTGTCACTTGGCAGGGGGGGGGAAGTTGTTTGTGTGACAGCACCGCACCCCCCCCCCCCCCCGATGAGCAAGTGCCATCACCTCCCAAGATAGACCCAATGTACATCAGGTCAACCATGCTTTGTCCCTTTGTCAGAGGGGTGCTGGGACCCAGAGAAGAGTGATACTTTTAATGCTCTCTGCTTATTAAGCTTTATGTTACAAGTTTTAAAAAATCACTCACATAATGATTAATAAAAAGTGCCTGTATGGTTGCGATGTGATGTCACCGGCTCCTCCTCCCTATGCGTTACATTACTATGGCACATGACTTAATCACTGATGCCATGCTCTATTGCATTAGATACAGTGCCTTGCTCAATATCTTTAATTAAGGTGCAGGTTTTCAATATTGTGCTCCCCTGCAGTGATCCCGCTTACACTCACCGACGACTGTGGACTCTTATATGTGTATAAGAGTCATACATACTCTGGATAGATATCCTGGTTAGGCTGGAGCTTGTTGTTCTCCTCAGGGGTTGTATCCTGTATTCTGTCCCTTTAAATCACAGGGATATGCATTCCTCATATAATGCATATAAGAAGGATCGCCAGACCGGAAGTGACAGAAAGGCCTTTGAGGACACCCAGGAGGAGCTGACAGCTCAGAGATTTGCTTGTATTTTCTTTTAAAAAGTGAGTGTAACCAACTTTTAAGTGTTTTATATAATAAACGGAATTACGCTATGAGGATCCCTTCTATCATTTCCTTCTTATATGCATCATATGAGGAATACATATCCCTGTGATTTAAAGGGACAGAATACAGGATACAGCCACCGAGGAGAACCACAAGCTCCAGCATAACCAGGATATCTAAAGCATATGACTCTTAGGCCTCTTTCAAACAGGATGCATCCACTCACCACTGGCAGGTTCATCTCCACTCACTGTGCAGGGACGGACCTGTCAGATCCCCGCTGTTCTCTATGGGAAAGAACAGATGAAAACGGACTGCATGTCCGTTTTTATTCGATCCGATCCACTTTGAGCGGATCTTAACGGATCGGATGGCAGACGGGTGTCAGCAGACATATCTCCGCTGACATCCGCCTGCCCACAGAGGTCTATGGGTGGCCTGCTCGGATCCACCTGAAAAACGGACGATCCTGATCGTGTGAAAGGGGCCTTATACACTTATAAATCCACAGTGGTCGGTGAGTGAGTGGAATCACAATAATGAAAACCTGCACTGTAATTGAAGGAATCGAGCATGGCACTGTATCCAATGCAATAGAGCACAGCATCATTAAGAGATTACACCACTTTTGCTAATGCATGAATTTCATGGTTGTGGGTTTATATTAGAGGTGCGCCGAAATAGATCGTCCGAAAATGGCATTTTCGTCAGGAGGCCCAAAGAAAAAAAGGTGCAGACAATGGCATTAAAAGGGGACAGTCCACCCTGGGTGCCACAGGTGTCATCCTGGTGTGCCCCTGTCAGAGTCCTCCCCTCCCTCCTCTCCTTGTGAGTGTCATCCTGGCTCAGCGAGCTCCGGCTGCGTCACGGAGCTGGATTTGAATCACCGGGTGGTGCTGTAACTATGTCACACCTCCTAGACCGACTCTTGTGATAACCAGGAAATTGAATTAGTGTGACGTGTGTCATAAGAGCCAGTCTAGGAGGTGGGACATTGTTACAGCGCCACCCAGCAATTCAAATCCAGCTCTGTGACACAGCATGAGATTGCACTACCAGGCACTGGTAGGCTGCATCGATCTCTTATATCAGGTCTGCAGTCTCTGACCATTTCCTGTATCATGTCTGCAGTCTCTGACCATCTCCTGTACTAGGTCTGCAGTCTCTGACCATCTCCTGTACTAGGTCTGCAGTCTCTGACCATCTCCTGTACTAGGTCTGTAGTCTCTGACCATCTCCTGTACTAGGTCTGCTAAAGGTGCACCGAATGGAAATTTTGCTAATACCATTAGCAATATGTTTAAGGTTAACCAGTTGCTGACCGCCCACCATGGATTGACGGCGACAACATGGCTGTCCTGCACGAATCGCTGTTACCTGATGGCAGGCACAGGAGCAAGTATTGAGGGTGCGCTCACATGCTAGCGGGTGAGCCAATCCGACCACCCGTGATTGCTCTCCGGCAGTGACAGAACGGGGATCCATGTATGTAAACAAGCGGATCCCCATTCTGACGGGAGAGGAGAGTGATCTATGTTCCCAGTATAAGGGAGCAGCAATCAATCACTCTCCTCCCCCAGTCATCCCAGCCCCCACACAGTTAGAATACACTGACAGGGAACACATTTAACCCTTTGATTGCCCCCTTGTGTTAACCCCTTCCCTGCCAGTGACATTTATATAGTAATCAGTGGCTATTTAAAGCTCGCATCGCTGTATACATGCCAGTGGTCCCAAAAAAGTGTCAAGTGTCCAATATGTCCGCTGCAATATTGCAGTCCCGCTAAAAATCGCAGATCGCCGCCATTACTAGTAAAATAAATAAATAAAAACGCCACAGATCAATTCTCATGGTTTGTAGACGCTATAACTTTTGCGCAAACCAATCAATATACTCTTATTGCGATTTTTTTTACCAAAAATATGAGGAAGAATATATATTGACCTAAACTGATGAATACATTTTTTTTCTTTTTGGATATTTATTATAGCAAAAAGTAAAAAATTGAGTTTTTTCAAAATTGTCACTCTTTTTTGTTTATAGCGCAAAAAATAAAAACCGTAGAGGTGATCAAATACCACCAAAAGAAAGCTCTATTTGTGGGGAAAAAAAAAGGACGCAAATTTAGTTTGGGTACAACGTTGCACGACCGCGCAATTGTCAGTTAAATCGACGCAGTGCCCAATCGCAAAAAATGCTCCGGTCCGGAAGGGGGTAAATCCTTCCGGGGCTGAAGTGGTTAAGTAAAAATGGCAGACATGATGCAAGAGATGGTTAGAGACGACAGACTGCATTTTTCTTGAGCTTTTCTTGCACTAAAAGGTGCCAATAATGGCCAACAATAAATTCATATTCTTTTAAATTGATGATGGTAAATTAAAAATTTGAATATAATACAATTCTGGATAAAAATATAAATCTTTTTTAAAAACGGTCAGTTTTCGGCATCCTGCATTTTCGGTTTCAGTCTCGACACCAAAATTCCCATTTGGTGCACCTCTAGTTTATGGATGACGTTCACTCATTGGACTAGGTGGTGCCTAAATAGTCACTTTTAACAGATCTTAACATATATGCAAAAAAAATGATAAACCTGCTTTAGGCCCCTTTCACACTTGTGCGACCCGATTTTACCACAACTTTTTGCCGCGATTTGGGATCAGTACGACTTTGGTCCGACTTTGTTGCAACTTTGGCACAATGAAAACATATTACAAAGTTGTACAGAAATAGTACAGAAATCGCATCTATATTATTCAGCTGTGTTTTGCATGAGACTTTGAGGGTTTAACAATGAAGTCTATGGACCTCAAGTTGCATCAAAGTTGGGCCAAAGTAATGCAGGGACTACTTTGAAGTCGGCACGACTTGAAGTCGCACAGATATGAACGGTACTCATTGGAAATAATGGGGAACGACTTGTCATGTGACTTTGCAGTCCCAAATCGCAGGACAACTCCCACAAGTGTGAAAGGGGTCTTAGAGGGCCACATACCTTTGTCAATATAGGTAGGTGTGATGGTCATGTTTCCACCAACCTTTGGTTATATAGCATAAATGGGGACAGGAGATAAGCAAACCCACACCAGATGGTGATTGATAAATAAAAACAGATTATAAAGGGATGCCAAGTTCAAAAAAAAAAAAAAAAAAGAAGTATCTCCGGTTTGACTTTAGCAAAATATAACCTTGCTCCACCCTAAAATGCGAAGATTGTGAGAAAGGTTGGAGAGATTTATTTTAACCCTAAAGCCAGTCTGAGACGAAAAGATCAAATCTGCAGAATTGGCTTCCATTGACCCACCTTAAGGAGTGCAGAGATATGACTCCTTTATCCGTCACATTCCCACAGCTGATGACTTCCATTCTTCTGAGGGTCTTCTGAAGGTTGACTGTCTGGCTTATTCTCTCCAGACACGCGTCCTCAATATATATACATTGACGAAGTTTCAGCTCCTCCAGGTGCTCCAGTCCATCTTAAAACAAAAATCATAATTTAATTAGAACCCATCAGACACCCACTATAGGGCATCTCTAGCAAACCGGTAAATAAACATACAGTCACTGGCCACTTTATTAGGTATCCCTGTTCAATTGTTTGGTAACATAAATTGCTAATCAGCCAATCACATGGCAGCAACTCAATGCATTTAGGCATCTAGATGTGGCGAAGACGACTTGAAGTTCAAACCCAACATCAGAATGGGGAAGAAAGGGGATTTAACCACTTCCCGACCGCGCTATAGACAAAAGACGTCCACAGCGCGGTCAGGTTATTCTGAGAGGACGTCCATGGACGTCCTCCCAGAATCGCGCTTTCCGCGCGCCCCCTGGGGCGCGCACACGGGAACATCCATGACCGTCGGGTCCGGGGGACCCGACTGATCACGGATCGCGGTGAATGGCCACTGTGAGCGGCCTTTCACCACGTGATCGCGCCGTCCAATGACGGTGCGATCACATGTCAACAAGCCAGCGCTTCCGCCGGCTTTTCTCTCTCCTCTCCGCACCGATCGGTGCATGGAGAGAGGGGGGAGGAAAGAGGTGTGCAGTGCTGTGGGCGATGTGTAATGCCCACAGCACTGCTAAATGACAGTTAGCAACCTCCACCATCCATCAATCACCCACCCAGCCATCCACACCCCCCATTCTTAGCCCATCCATGCTCAGCCACCCTTCCATCAATCCATCCATCCTCACACAGCCATGCTCACCCATCCATGCATCCATGCTCACCCATCCATCCATCCATGCTCACCCACCCAACCGTACTCACCTAGCCATCCATCCATGCTCACCCATCCATCCTCACCCATCCATCCATCCATGCTCACCCACCCACTCATGCCAACCCACCCACTCGTACCTACCTACCTACCCACT
>BLSH010399748.1:426045-442844 GCA_018402905.1 Glandirana rugosa
CGAACAACAGCGTCTTCCACCGAAAAGACCACCGATAGTGTAGGCGGTCCGCACACAGCCTCGACCGTCGAAACAGGACGTCCAGTGGGAACCTTACCCCGAATCTCATACGCATGAGTCACGGTCCTCCGTATCCAACGTGATACGGTAGCTGACGAGGCCGCCAAACCTTTGCGCGACCCTTCTGTCAGCAAAAATAAAGAATCAGACTTCCTAAAAGAAGCTGTAGAACTTAAATATACCCGCAAAGCCCTCACCACATCCAAAGAATGCAGCTCGACCTCTTAAGGATGTGACGGGTGCGGACATAATGAGGGAAGAACAATATCCTCATTTAAATGAAAAGAAGAAACCACCTTCGGAAGAAATGAAGGTGAAGGCCGCAGAACTGCCTTGTCCTTATGGAGGACCAAGTAGGGTGACCTGCAGGACAAAGCTGCCAGCTCCGACACACGCCTGGCGGATGTGATAGCCACCAGAAAAGCCACCTTCTGCGACAACAAGCGTAAGGGAATGTCCCTGATCTTTTCATATGGCGGTTTCTGTAGCAGAGAAAGCACCAAATTCAAATCCCACGGTGCCAAGAGCGACCGTATCCGAGGGGCGACATGACGTACTCCCTGTACAAATGTACGGATCAATGCGTGAGACGCCAATGGTCGTTGAAAAAGAACCGCCAGGGCCGAAATCTGCCCTTTAAGCGTACTTAACGTCAGGTTCTTGTCCAGTCCTTGCTGCAAAAAATGACAGCACTCTGGATACTCTATAAGAGCGGGGATTCCATCCTCCCGCCTCGCACCAGGCAATATAGGCCTTCCAAGTCCTATGATAGATCTTACGTGAGGTGCTCTTACGAGCTTTCACCATAGTAAGGATTACGGCGTCCGAGACACCCCTATCCCTCAATACCTGGGCCTCAATAGCCAAGCCGTCAAAGCCAGCGAGGGTAAAGCAGGGTGCAAGATGGGCCCCTGAGACAGTAAGTCTTCGCGAAGTGGAAGACGCCATGGGACATCTGCCACCATCCGTATTATATCGGCGTACCACGGACGCCGCGGCCAATCCGGAGCCACCAGGATCGTCGTGATTCCCTCTGCTTCTATCCTACGCAAGACGCGCGGTAAAATCTTCAGAGGAGGAAAGATGTACAGAAGCCGATACCGACCCCAGGGCGTTACCAGTGCGTCCGAGGCGACCGCCAACGGATCCCTTGTTCTGCACACAAAGGCCTGTACCTTGTGATTTTACCTGGAGGCCATCAGGTCCACTTCCGGGGTGCCCCATTTGCAGCAAATCTGGTGTAACACCTCTGGATGTAGGGACCACTCCCCCTGATCCAGAGTCTGGCGGCTGAGAAAATCCGCCTGCCAATTTTCCACGCCCGGGATGTAGATTGCAGAGAGAGCTGGCACGTGAAGCTCTGCCCACCGAAGGATCAGAGCCGCCTCCGCGGCTGCTGCCGCGCTTCTTGTTCCGCCCTGCTGGTTCACATACGCCACCGCTGTGGCATTGTCCGACTGGACCCGAACAGGGCGACCTCGCAGCCTTTCTGTCCAATGAGACAGGCAAAGCCTGATCGCTCTCAGTTCCAGTACATTTATCTGAAGACGAGCTTCCCGTACTGACCAATGACCCTGGACGGAGGATTGTCCCAGGACTCCTCCCCACCCTGACAGGCTGGCATCCGTTGTCACTATCGACCAATTTAGGGGAGGAAAACTCTTCCCCAACCTTATGGCCGGAGCCCGAATCCACCAAATCAGAGACCCTCGAGACTTCTGATCCAACCTGATCCGTCTGTCTAGGGATAGGGGAGACTTGTCCCACTGAGACAGAATTGTCTTCTGTAGGAGCCGGGTATGACTCTGGGCATAAGGCACTGCTTCGAACGTCGACACCATGAGACCCAACACTCGCATACAGAACTGTAAGGAGAACCACTGGCGTGACAACAGGGTTCGCACTGCTGCCTGAAGAGTCAGTAACTTGCCCGGTGTTAGAAACACCCTTGCTTGTACCGTGTCCAGAATCAGACCCAGGTACTCCAGCCTGCAAGTCGGAGTCAATGATGACTTTTGTAGGTTGATCAGCCAACCAAACTCCTCCAACGTGGCTACCGTGATTGTCACGTTCTCCTCCAGAGCTGTAGCCAACTCTGCCCTCAGCAGTAAATCGTTGAGGTACGCTACCACCACGATACCTCTTTGTCTCAGTAACGCCATCATCGGGGCCACCACCTTGGTGAACACCCGGGGAGACGAGGCCAACCCGAAGGGAAGCGCCACAAACTGGTAATGCAGATCTCCCACTGCGAAACGCAGAAAACGCTGATGACTGAGACAAATCGGGACGTGGCGATATTCGTCTTTGATGTCCAGGGACGCCAGAAATTCCCCTTGGCGTAGGGCGACCACGACCGAGCGGATGGATTCCATCCTGAACCTCTTCGTCTCCGCGAAGCGATTCAATGCTCTTAGATCCAAAACTGGTCTGACCCCGCCCTTTTTGGGTACCACAAAAAGGTTTGAATAAAATCCGTGAAATCTCTCCATCCTGGGTACCGGTATGATCACCCCCTGTTCGGCGAGAGCTCAGACAGCGCCTAGAAGCGCCTGGTGGCGTTCCTGCGTGAGCCTCAGGTTTGAGGGGAAGAATCTTTCTGGGGGCAGAGAGCTGAATTCTATCCTGTACCCGGAAGACACCACCTCCAGGACCCACAGATCGGTGATGCGGGCAGCCCATCTGTCTGCGAATCCCAGTAACCGCCCCCCCACCCGTGAAGCGGGTGGGGGCAGCCCATGATGTGGAGGCGGATTTATCCTTCGCTTTTTCGGACTTATTCTGCCAGGGCCTTTTACTGCGTCCTGCAAAAGCCTTTCCGGTCTTGAAGCCTTTACCTGCTGAGCCGGATGCCCGAAAAAACTTCTTCTGACCTGACGCGACAGGACCCTGTCTGCGCCGCAACTCACGCCGTTTAGGCTCCGGGAGAAAAGTACTTTTACCTCCCGTGAAATCCTTAATGATTTCATCCAACCGTGGGCCAAACAGATGCTCTCCCTGAAAGGGAAGGTCTGCCAGTGCCTTCTTTGAAGCCTGATCGCCCGACCAAGCTCGGAGCCATAGCACCCGTCTGAGAACAATTGAAAAAAACAGACATTTTTGACAATATAGGAAGGAGGTCCAAGGCAGCTTGACATATGTAGCGGAGCCCCTCTTCCAAATGTTGTGCCCGCTGTACCTCAGCCTGTGCACAATCACAAGTCAAATTAGTGCATAGAGCAGTAGCCTGCAACTGCAGCGACTGTGCCGCCATTGCAGTTGCTAGCGCCGGCCGCATGGCTGACCCAGCCAACAAGAACAGTGCTTTGGACACTGTCTCTGTGCGGCGATTGGCCGCCTCCTTAAAGGATGGCGACCCCTCCAAGGGAATGGTGGTTGCTTTATTCACCCGAGCCACGGCAGGGTCCACCACCGGGGAGGCCCATCTCTTAGTAAAGCTCTCCTCAAAGGGGTAGTGCACCGCAAAGTTTTTAGGTAAAGCAAAAGGAACTTGGTGGCCTACGCCACTCCTTAAACACCGCTTGCTCAAACACTTGGTCATAAGGGTAAGCCCTCGGGGCCCTAGGCAGTTTAAGTGGGCCACAAACATAAGCGGACTCATGCGACTCCCCAGCTGGATCAAGACGCATGGACTTGCGGATATCAGTGATCAGTGCTTCCACTATCGCCTTATCACGCGAAGATAGAGTTTCTTGACTCTCCTCACCCTCTGAGGGTGGTTCACCCTCTGAAAGATCCACAGGTGTGACCATTGAGGCGCTTTCCAGATCTGAATCCTCCCCGGAGGAAAGAGGGGGGGGGGGCGTTTTTGAGGAACCCTTGGAACGGGTACCTCCGCCCTGGGAAAGAACTCCCCAAACACCGCCCTCAGCTGTTCCAAAGACACTAGCGTTCCTGGGGTGGATTGTAGATCTGCAGGTACACCTGCCATAGTATTGCCGGCCTCTGACATTACAGGCTTCCGGCACCCCCACTGTGTAACCACCACCACTACTCCACCAATCAACCAGGGAGACCCGGGAGGATTGCCCACACCGCTACCAGCACCCAGGAAGGGCCAGCTATACTTGCTGTTTAGATGCCTCAGCACTCCGACCGGAAGAGCAATGCCCACAAACTACTGCACGCCAGGAGCCTGCTGCTGTGTGTCAGCCACGCTGTACAAGCGAAAACCGGAAGCCCACTCCCGTTTTTAAACACTTCCTGTACCTGGGCTGCACTTCCTTGAGCTACCACTGGGGGCCGCCAGACCGCAGGCTGAGAACCGCATGGTTTCCCAAACAATGGACGCTGCCATTACATCCGCACGGTCGGCCACGAACGAGCGGTGGTCCATCCGTCAATGGCGGTAACCCGCCGAACACAGTGCTCCGGCCGGTCGGTGCAGAGTCGAACGGTCAGTGCAATAGTGCCGTACTGCGGAATAGGGGGAGTGAGAGGGGGGAGGGGGGGGGGAAACGGAGGATTAACCTCCCAAGGGTATTACCCAAAATGTCCCTCTACTGAGCCCCCACCGGCCGGCTTACCACCATAGCTGCCCAGACGCCCACTCTCCACGCCCTAAGGCGGCAGAGGGGTCCACTCACCAATCCTTGACGGGCGCAGCGGTAGCCACCGGAGCAGACCTACCATCCCCTAGGGGAGGCATGCTGCTGGCCAGGCCCTTGGACAGGCGTACCTAGTCACTGGGCTCTAGTGGGTTTTAGCCACTGGCCGCCCGCACGGAACGGGCGCTATGCGGTGGGCACCCCGAAGGGCGTTCGCATAGTGTCGGCCGGACTGGGGAAAGATTTGGATTCGAGATATCCTCTATACCACCAGCCAGCTTCTTGATAGCAGTCTTCATCAGATGAATCAGATGAATCTTCAGGAGACCGCAGATCCCAAAAGGAACCAGGTCTACTCCTTGCACTAGGCAAATAAAAACTGATGTGCTGTACAGGGCAGGGGGATTATATGCTGAGGTGAGGACGGCCCCCTGGGAGGGGCCAACCTACGCTTTTGTTTGTTTTGCCTAGTCTACTCCTAGTAGGATGAGCATAACCCCATGTGTCATAAGAAGGCTGCGTCTGTCAGTGAACGGAAGAGAAATTCTTTATAATTTTCATGGAGTTCAATTATATGAGAATGGTTTTCGCAAAACTTTTGAACAGTTTAGGAAAGAGTTTTTCTTGTAGTCAAGGTGGTTTTATAAAGTGCTCCAATTGCGCCACACCCAATTTTCTTCAGTTGAAGTGTTCCTTCCCTTCACCCTTCTGGATAGAATAGTACAAGCAAGGTCAACTAAGGGACTTACTTCTGTGACATAATTGGCGCTGTTAGATACGTTTTTATTGAGTTTTCCTATTCGCTCTAGGGCTGGGTGGGAACAGGATATCGGCCCTATACCTGAGGAGGTTTGGGAGGACATCCTTTTGTCTCTGCCACTTGTTTCCCTCTCTCCATCACACGGATTAACCCAGATTTTTATCCTTCATAGGGTATATAGAGCCCCTGAATTTTTGCATGCCATAGGCTTGAGATCTGGGCCAACCTGAGCCAGGTGTGGTAGCCCAGGTACTCTTATACATCTTTTGTGGTGGTGTCCCAAACTCCAGAGATATTGGGCGGAGGTGGTTGGTACTCTTAATGGGCTATTGGACGTAAATATTCCTGTTGAACCACTTACGTGTCTTTTGGGCTACCTTGATTCTCTTATTTACATTCCCCCTATTGCGAATACTATCAGGCGCTCTTTGTGGCCCGACAAATTGTCCTTAGGTGGACCTCTCCACCTCCTCCTACTCTATCAGACTGGATTTCTGATCTTAATAGGATAATTTCCTTTGAAAAACATACATATTTTTTAAGGAATTCCATGAGGAAGTTTGATGATATTTAGTCACAATGGCTTGATCAATCTGCACCATAAGTATTGCTGTATAGGCATATGGCTATATGTGACTATATATATACACTTTTATTGAGTACTTTATGGTCATGTATAGTCCATTTTGTGGATGAGGCTCTTCATCTTCTCAGATGGTAAAGCTGTCCATTCCTCTTGGCAAAAAGCCTCCAATTCCTGGAAATTCTTGGGCTGTCTTGCATGAACTGCATGTTTGATATCTCCCCAGAGTGGCTCAATGATATTGAGGTCAGGAGACTGAGATGGCCACTCCAGAACCTTCACTTTATTCTGCTGTAGCCAATGACCGGTCGACTTGGCCTTGTGCATAGGTGTGCGCAGGGGGTGTGCCAGGTGTGCCCAGGCACACCCTAATCATCCCCTGCAATACATGCCAACTGTCCCTGCTTTGCTGAGACAGTGCCTCTTTTAAAGTCGTCCCGCAGCAGTCATGTCCGAGTCATGCCCCAGGAAACCACTGCTATGGTCGGCACACTGTGTTTCCTGGCACCTCCCCTCTCCAAATACATTGTGCAATAGAATACTGTACAGCTGGGGGAGACACAGGCTCCTGAAAGAAGCAGAGAAATCCCAGCCATGAGACCTAGTGGGAGGGTTCAAACCCTCCAGCTCCACCCTCATCATGCACTCTTCCTGGCTGGCCAGCATCAGAGAATCAGCAAGAAGATGGTCACAGCGGGGAGAAAAAAAATTGAGCTGCACAGGTGTGCTGGGGGAGGCATTAAAGGCAGGGATGTGCTGGTGGGGAGCACTGGATGCAAAAGTGTGCTAGGGGAAAACTGGAGGCAGAGGTGTGTGTGTGTGTTTGATTGTATGTGATTGTTTGCGTGTGATTGTGTGCATGTGAATGTGTACATGCGATTGTGTGCGTGTGATGTGCGTGTGATTGTGTGTAGGATTATGTGTATGTGATTGTGTGCATGTGTGTATGTGATTGTGTGCGTGTGATTGTGTGCATGGGATTGTGTGATTGTGTGCATGTGATTGTGCGATTGTGTGCATGTGATTGTGTGCATGTGATTGTGTGTATGTGATTGTGCGATTGTGTGCATGTGATTGTGTGCATGTGTGCATGTGATTGTGTGTATTATTGTGTGTGTGTGTATATGTATTTATGTGTATGTGCGTATACTGTATATGTGTGTGTGTGTGTATATGCTTTCAAAAATGCATTCAACTGCAGCTGGGGTAAATGAGCCCTTATGCCCCTCACACTGTGAGCAAGGTGTGACCATACCCACTATTTTCTGAAGTGTGGCGCATAATTTTGGGGTATCCAGGGGAGCCTTGGGTCTTTCACCATTCTAACAACCCCCCCCCCCCCCCCGCTTATTACTACTGTCCATTTCTGAAGAAGCACTATAACAATCAGGTATACTAAATGCATTAGAAAGCTTTGTTTCCTAATTTGCGCATGTGTGTGCAGGAGCTGCCATTCACAGCACGGGGCTCGTAAGGAACGGCACCCATGGCCGTTTCTTCAGAGTACATGCATCAGTGATGTCAATGGCTGCATGTAATGTAAATATCTTCTAAACTGTGAACGTTTAGCAGATATTCACACTACCTATAGGTAAGTCTTGTTATAGGCTTACCTATAGGTAAATGTCAGCAGAGGAAAAAGGTATGTGCATTTGAGTTTTGGTGTGCACACCCTAATGCAATAGGCTGCGCATGCCTATGGCCTTGTGTTTTGGATCATTGTCATGTTGGAATGTCCAAGTACTTCCCATGCGCAGCTTCCTGGCTGAGGAATGCAAATGTTCCTCCAGTATTTTTTGATAACTGCATTCATCTTGCCATCAATTTTGACCAAATCCTGTGCCTTTGTAGCTCACACATCCCCAAAACTTCATTGACCCACCTCTGTGTTTCACAGGCCTTGTTGACTCCTCTCCAAATGTAGAGTTTATGGTTGTGGCCAAAAAGCTCAATTTTGGTCTCATCACTCCAAATGACTTTGTGCCAGAAGGTTTGAGACTTGTCTCTGTGCTGTTTGGCGTATTGTAAGTGGGATACTTTGTGGCATTTGCGTAGTAATGGCTTTCTTCTGGCAACTCGACCATGCAGCCCATCTTTCTTCAAGTGCCTCCTTATTGTGCATCTTGAAACAGCCACACAACATGTTTTCAGAGAGTCCTGTATTTCACTGGGAGTTATTTGTGGTTTTTATTTGCATACTGAACAATTTTCCTGGCAGTTGTGGCTGAAATTTTAGTTGGTCTACCTGACTGTGGATTGGTTTCAATAGAACCCCTCATTTTCCACTTCTTGATTAGAGTTTGAACACTGCTGATTGGCATTCTCAATTCCTTGGATATCTTTCTATATCCCTTTCCTATTTTATACAGTTCAACTACCTTTTCCCGCAGATCCTTTGACAATTCTTTTGCTTTCCACATGACTCAGAATCCAGAAGGTCATTGCAGCACTGGATGAAAGATGTAAGGGTCTGTCAGGAGTCCCGAAACTCATTGACCTTTTATACACACACACACACACACACACACACACACACACTAATTACAAGCAAACAGATCACAGGTGAGGATGGTTACCTTTAATAGCCATTAAAACCCCTTGTGTCAACTTGTGTGCATGTTATCAGGCCAAAATCACTAGGGTATGCAAACTTTTGATCAGGGTCATTTGGGTAGTTTCTGTGGTCATTAGGATTTAAAAAGAGTAAACACAGTTGATTGATAATAAATGGCTTAAACCAAACACTAACCATGCATGAAAGAAATGTTTTTGTGTTCTCATTCATATTCTCTGAAAAATGGCGAAGAAGAAGGAAGAAAAGAAGAAGGAAGGTAAGAAGAAGGAAGGTAAGAAGGAGGAAGAAGGAAGAAAGAAGAAGATTCACTCATCCTCCTTCCCTTTGCTGTGACCATATTGATCGGTTTTTATCCCTTCCTGGGCACCTGTACCTTTTCCTGACCGGTACCCGCTCCCACTTCTGCAATGCTCACCTAGGCGAGAATTATGGAAGCTTAGGCTGCCCCTGCCCTCCCACATCCCAGGAGGCTGCAGGATCAGTGTAAAAGCACAGCACGATCTCTCGCACCCACAGTGGGGAGCTGACTGTGAAACAGCAGGAAGTCACAGCTGCTTTCCACATCCAAGATGGCGGCACGGGGGATCTGAAGCCCAGCGACAGAACCGGAAACAGTGCTGGAATTCTGGGCTGCTGCAAGCTTTGTTAAAGCGTTTAAAGTAGCATTCAGCTCCAGTTTGTAAATGTTCAACACAGATCCGAATGGGAGTGCTGACTGCCACTTTAAACAAGCTGCTAGCAGGCTTCAACACTACTTGCTTAATGGGCACTTATACCCCCTTCCTGCCCAGGCCATTTTTCAGCTTTAAGCGCTTTTTTTTTTTTGAGACATAGAGCTTTCCTTTGGTGGTATTTAAAGTGGTAGTAAACCCCGCTTGGCAATTTTTACCTACAGGTTTATGTTTGGATAAATTCATTCTAAAATCAACTGACATTTTGAAGTATTACGAACAACATTCATCAAACAACTCATGAAATGTACGGAGAATAGTATAAACATTTTGTACAAATATTTTTAAAAATCTACCAGTGTATGACCTTTTTAACAACTTCAGTACCGGGCACTTTTACCCCCTTCCTACCCAGGCCATTTTTCAGCCTTCAGCGCTGTCGCAATGTACCCAAAATAAATTGTTATTGTTTTGAGACAGAAAGAGCTTTCTTTTGGTGGTATTTAATCAATGCTGTTTGTTTTTTTATGTTGTGCTAAAAGAAAAAAAAAAAAAAAAAAAATAGACCAAACATTTTTTTAAGAAAAAAAAAAAAAGTTTTTCTTCGTTTGTTAGAAAATTTTGTAAATAAGTACATTTTCCTCCTTCACCGATTTGCACTGACGAGGAAGCACCAATATGCAGCACTGATAGGCACAGGTTGGGCATCAGTGATGGCCACTGTTGGGGCTGCACTGATGATCAGTACAGGTATCCCCTGTGAGGAGATGCCTCTGATTGGCTCTCCTCACACTCGGTCAGTGTGAGGAGAGGAGATCCGATAACCAGCATTTCCTTGTTTACATGTGATCAGTTGTGATTGGACACAGCCCATCACATGGTTAAAGCGCTGCGTCATCTGCTCTTTACTGAGATTGGGGAAGCGTCGATGAGAGTGGGACGACGTTATCCCAGAATGAGACCCCTTCATTTATTTATACGGTGGGAGGTGGTAAAAAAAAAAACAAACAAAAAAAAAACAGCCTGCATGGTAAAAGCATAATGTGCTAGTATGCATCTCATACTAGCACACTATGAAATGCTTACCTTGAAACTAAGCCTTCCAGCGGTGCACTGTCACCGCTGACAGGGTTTCCAGCTTCACCAGGTCTTCCTTCTGGGTTTGTGTCCTCCCGATTGGTCAAGCCGCAATGTCATCACTCCAGCGCATGCACGTGGGAGTCATGGCCGCGGCACTGAGCTCTGAGGGACGGCACAAGTATGCTGTCCCTTCTAAGCGCATGCGCCTGTGACGTCGCCAGCTGCATGCATCCTGAAGATCTCCTAAACGTGCACCGTACTGAATATAGGCCCACTTGTAGATACATATGTTTTAAAAAAGACTTTGCTATCACTTTAACCACTTCCTTACTGGGCATTTAAACCCCCCTCCTGCCCAGACCAATTTTTGGCTTTCAGCGCTGTCGCATTTTGAATGACAATTGTGCGGTCGTGCGACGTTGTACCCAAATAAAATTTGCGTCTTTTTTTCCCCACAAATAGAGATTTCTTTTGGTGGTATTTGATCACCTCTGCGTCATTTCTGATCGCCGCTATAAACAAAAAATGAGCGACAATTTTGCAAAAAAGAACATTATTTTTTACTTTTTGCTAAAGTACAAATCCATTAAAAAAAATTATTCATCAGTTTTGGCCGATATACATTCTTCTACATATTTTTGGTAAAAAAAAAAAAATCGCAATCAGCGTATATTGATTGGTTTGCGCAAAAGTTATCGCATCTACAAACTATGGGAAATGATTTATGGCGTTTTTATTATTATTTTTTTTCTTACTAGTAATGGCGGCGATCTGCGATTTTTATCGGGACTGCGATATTGCAGCAGACATGTCGGACATTTTTTACACATTTTTTGGACCAATGACATACAGCGATCAGAAATTTAAATGTCCACTGATTACTGTGTAAATGTCATTGGCATTGAAGGGGTTAACCTGCAGGGGGCAGTGAAGGGGTTAAGAAATGTTCCCTGGGTGTGTTCTAACTGTGGGGGGGATGGGCTGGTCGGGACATAACAGATCTAACTGATCCCAGTGACAGGGATCAGTAGATCTGTTTGTCCCCTTCACAGAACGGGGAACCGCCGTGTTTACAACGGCGGTTCCCCGTTCTGCAGCTCTGTCAGGCGATCGTGGGTCTCGAGCGGACATCGAGTCTGCCCGACCCACGGGCACACGCGCGCCGCCGCTGCCGCCAGGGGGCGCGCCGGGGGCGTGCACAGGGGACGACATCCATTTCAGATCTGCGCTGGAGCCGTACTTCGGCAATAGCACGGATCTGTAGGGGTTAAACCCAAACCGTAAAATATTGCTGCTTACCAATCATTAGATGTGGTGGTGCTCTGTTTTCACCTGGTGATCTGGACAGTAACACCCCTCCTATATTAGAGCGCCCCCATTCTGGATGAAGGAGCACAGGGGGCACCTTTAGACAGCAGCATGGTCAGTCTGGGGGGAGGGGAGTGTTAGATGTACTAGCAGATTTAGATACAGTAACAAATTGAAGACAAACTCCAACTAACACTTTATAAGCAGTTATGGGGTAAAGGTTTTAAATAAAGGTCGCTCATTATAAGCACCTCTGTCAGTGTTAAATGGTTTATGCCAACCCGTTTAACTACTACATGTGCAGGACAGCTTGTTCTGTTACAGAACATCAGACTTGCTGGCTAGATCACCAGGTGAAAAAGGAAAGAAAGCTTAAAAAAAATAAATAAATAAAATAACGAATGCAGCCAACGTATCTAAGAATAGGTAAGCTGCAATATAATAGATGTTTGCTTTTGGGTTTAATACCGCTTTAACTGTCAAGCTAACCAATCCAGCTAAATTTGTCTTGGCATCTTGGCATCAATGACCTCATGAAGGTGTCAATAAGGCAAGGGGCAAGGTGCAGCCACCACAGCAACCAATCAAAATGAATCTGTTTTTTAGATCGAATTGCCATCAACCAAAATCTTCCTGCTATAAGGGGGAGGGGATTAGTGATCCTGTTGACCTCACTTTGCCGTACTCAGTATGTCCCCAAACAGGAAGTTGCCATACTCAGTATGTCCCCAAACAGGAAGTTTCCATACTCCGTATGTCTCCAAGCAGGAATTTGCCGTACTCAATATGTCCCAATACAGGAAGTTGCCGTACTCAATATGTCCCAATACAGGAAGTTGCCGTACTCAATATGTCCCCATACAGGAAGTTGCCGTACTCAATATGTCCCCATACAGGAAGTTGCCGTACTCTGTGTGTCCCCATACAGGAAGTTGCCATACTCAGTGTGTCCCCATACAGGAAGTTGCCCTACTCAGTGTGTCCCCATACAGGACGTTGCCCTACTCAGTGTGTCCCCATACAGGACGTTGCCCTACTCAGTGTGTCCCCATACAGGACGTTGCCCTACTCAGTGTGTCCCCATACAGGAAGTTGCCCTACTCAGTGTGTCCCCATACAGGAAGTTGCCATACTCAGTGTGTCCCCATACAGGAAGTTGCCATACTCAGTGTGTCCCCATACAGGAAGTTGCCATACTCAGTGTGTCCCCATACAGGAAGTTGCCATACTCAGTGTGTCCCCATACAGGAAGTTGCCCTACTCAGTGTGTCCCCATACAGGAAGTTGCCATACTCAGTGTGTCCCCATACAGGAAGTTGCCATACTCAGTATGTCCATACAGGAAAAGGATGATAAATACTACATACCTGTTAAAAACTGCATTTAACCAGCCCCAAAACTGTCTGTGCCCAGAGAGTGATGGAAGACGTTGCTTAGCCAGGAAAGACCGGTGCAAAACGTGAAACATTATCATCGCTTGTGATCTAAAAAGAGAAAGTAGCACATAATATGTTACCAGTCAAATGAACCTAAAATACAAGCAGATGGGGCTCCGAGTAGCGCCTACAAATAGAAGGATACATTGTATTGCAGATATCCATTTGAATTCATTTTTGGGTGATTTTCTGTCCTGTTTATGCCCAACTCTGTATATACAGCCACATTATTTCTTTTTCTTAGCTTTAAATGGAGTTGGGAAGGGTTAGAACCTTTGTTGGTTTTTGCTGCTATCCAGGGTTCCATTAGAGAGATTTCCCCAAACTTACTGTCCTGCTGACAACCTTTTACCAGATGGGAAGTGAAAGGAACTCTCCATCAGCAACAATGTTCACCCTCTTGGCTGATTGATCCATATATTGTAGTTTTTAATTCTGAGTCCATTGGATACTAAGCAAAGCCCTGATGAAGCTTGGTCCCTGAAATGCGTTGGCTGCCTTGTTTTACCCTGTTAACCTCCCTGGCGGGATGATTATGTCAGATTTTTGGTGCTGAAAGCGGTACAATTATTTTGCATGGAAATTTGGCGTTTTATATTGTAGGCCTGTAATTCTTAGGAATAACTCACTTAAATCTGTCCAAACAAGAATCTAGTAGACATCCCGGGTATGATAACGTTTGAAACACAAAATCATAAATTATAATATAATAAATAACTATAAATAATTATCAAAAATAATAATATAATAATAAAATGTATTCAATAATGTAATCAAACCAAAAACACAGAAATTTGCTGAGTTGCAGAATTGTCGCTGTCGTCACTTTCAGTGTCTGATGATAAATTTCCCCACAAATCATCACTCAATTCTGCAAATGATTCTTATTTACTATCGCTGTTTTCTAGCCAATCAAAAACCACTTTTGATGTAAAGGGACGCTTTTTTATGCCATGGACGTTCTCAAGTTTCCAGGCAGAAAGAATGGCATCTATAATATAAAAGTGCATGCAGGGCACTGGGCAAACCACTAGGGACAAAGAGGGTGTGAAATGATTTCATACAGCAATGTAATCTTACAGATCACAGTGTACTGTATGTGTTATGTGTTTCACTATTTGAATTTGCCGCCGGTCTCCGCCCCCTGCGACGCTCGCAGGGAACGGAGCCCGGCACACAGAGGCATTGGGCGGAGGACAGACACGCTGACACAGCGGGGGCATCGCTGGATCCAGGGGACAAGGTGAGTAACGCTGCCTGGATCCAGCGATGCAATCCCGAGTGTGGCTCGGGGTTACCGCTAATGGTACTGAAATTCCACCCGAGCCACACTCAGGAAAACCGCTAGGGGGGTTAATTGTGGAACTACTAAAATACATTTTTCTCCCGTTTGGCACTCCTTCTGGCTTAAGTCTGCATAAAAATGCTTATTTTTGGTGGAGTAAAGGAAGGTTACCTCTGCAGGTCGTTATCAGCATGACAGGACGTAGAGCTGCACGATTAATCGCTAAAAGATCGCAATCTCGATTCAACCGCCCTCACAATCTTATCCCGACATTTTCCTAGATTCTAAGTAAACAGTGCAGACAGTGCTGGGAGATAGAGAAGAAAAGAGATACATTGTATCATCATTTCATTCTTTTAGAATAGATCAAAGGGAAGAACTTCTGTCTGTAAATGAGGTCAGTTTAACCACTTAAAGACTAAACCTTTTTCTGACACTTGTTCCTTACAAGTTATAATCTGTATTTTCTGCTAGAAAATTACTTCGGACCCCCAAACATTATATATACATTTTTTTAGCGGAGATCCTAGAGAATAAAATGGCGGTTGTTGCAATATTTCATGTCACACGCTGTTTGCGCAGTGGTCTGTCAAATGCAATTTTTTGGGGGAAAAAAAAAAGCTAAAAACAGTAAAGTTAGCACATTTTTTTTATATAATGTGAAAGCTGAGGTTACGCCGCGAGAATCGTGATCTTTATTCTAAGCAAAAAAAATGTGATTCTCATTTTCGCCAGAATCGCGCAGCTCTAACAGGAAGTGAGTGTAAATCTCTCTCACAGAGAGCAGTAAAAGCCTGACAGCACTTCTTATCCTTCCCCACTCTGCCCAAAGTTTTTTGGCTTCACATATACTAAAAAATAAAAAAGTAGCTTTCACTGCAATACTCACACTATTTCCAGCGCTGTCCCCTGCAAGCCCTGCGTCCTGTGGTCCAGCACTGCTGCTCTCCCTACAAGTAAGGCTAAGCTCGGGCTTTGCCACTCCACATGCCTGAGCCCGCCAGGAAGTTTACACTGCGCAGCGCTAATCACAGGCAGGGAGACATTTCCTGATCGCTGCAGCCGCGCATGGGGAAGATCTCCCTGCCTGTGATTAGCGCTGCGCAGTGTAAACTTCCTGGCGGGCTCAGGCATGTGGAGTGGCAAACACGCCCAAGCCCATCCTTACCTACAAGCTGTAAAATGGCCAGCGTCATTCAACCAACTTCCTGGAAACATCCAATGGGGGGGGGGGGGGGGTGGTGCGTAATCCCCCTGTTGTGGGCAAACAGGAAGGGGACACAGAGAATGGTGCCACGATCAATAACTTTGCATAGAGTGAGGAAGGATTAGCACCCAGTCAGGCTTTTTTTACACTTGCTTTGACTTTAACACACATTAAAGTGCCTATGACTTTTGATGCTTCTCTGAAGCTTGGCAAATAGGGCCAAGTAGAACCCCAGTGCATTAGTACCCTCAGCAGATCCCAAGCCTAGTAGTACCCTTGTACTGCAGGGTACCCCTAGCTCTGCTGATCCCCTGCTCGGTACTAACCCCCAGCTCTGCTGATCCCCTGCTCGGTACTAACCCCCAGCTCTGTTGATCCCCCTCTCGGTAATAACCAACCAGCTCTGCTGATCCCCCTTCCGGTAGTAACCAACCAGCTCTGCTGATCCCCTGCTCGGTAGTAACCCCCAGCTCTGCTGATCCCCTACTCGGTAGTAACCCCCAGCTCTGCTGATCCCCCGGTTGGTAGTAACCCCCAGCTCTGCTGATCCCCAGCTCGGTAGCAACCCTCTGCTTTTCTGATCCTCCTCTCTCTTTGGTCCCTGCTTATCTCCTGCTATATTGCTCCCATGCTGCGTACATGTGACATCTGCTAGTTTCTCCTACTCCGATTGCCCAGCTCTACTGATCCCCTGCTTAGTAGTAAGCTCCAATTCTGCAGATCCCCCGCTCATTAGTAAGCCCCAGCTCTGCTGATCCCCCGCCCAGTAGTAACCCTCAGCTCTGCTGATCCCCCACTCAATAGTAACCCCCAGTGCTGCTGACCCTCTGCTTTTTTCATCCTCCTGTCGTCTCGACCGTTTAGCCCCATCCTCCTTGAACGTCTACAGTGTACACTACGTGTCGTACACTCGTTATATCACCCTCTATTCGTCCCTGACTTCTCTCTCCTCCTACTTTTTTCGTCTCCCAGTCGTCGTGACCCCCAATGATAACTCACCCCCTAGTCGTCTCGACTCCCAATGATGACCCGCCCCCTAGTCGTCTCGACCCCGAATGATTACTCGCCCCCTAGACGTCTTAACCTCGAATGATGATTCGTCCCCTAGTCATCTCGACCCGTTAGCCTCATCCTCTTTGATCGTCTACAGTGTACATGCGTCGTACCCTCGTTATATCGTCCTCTATTCGTCCCTGGTTTCTCTCTCCTCCTAGTCTTTTCGTCTCCCAACGATGGCTCGACCCCTAGTCGTCTCGACCCCCAATGATGGTTGGCCCCCTAGTCGTC
>BLSH010399748.1:442854-481033 GCA_018402905.1 Glandirana rugosa
GACCCGCCCCCTAGTCGTCTCGACCGTTTAGCCTCATCCTCCTTGATCGTCTACAGTGTACACTATGTGTCGTACCAATTCTGCAGTTCCCCCGCTCATTAGTAAGCCCCAGCTCTGCTGATCGCCCACTCAATAGTAACCCCCAGTGCTGCTGACCCTCTGCTTTTTTCATCCTCCTCTCTCTTCAGTCCCTGCTTATCTCCCACTATATTGCTCACATGCTGTGCATCACATGTGACATCTGCAAGTTCCTCCTACCCCGATTTGCCAGCTCTGCTGATCCCCCGCTTAGTAGTAACCCCCAACTCTGCAGATCCCCCACCCAGTAGTAAACCCCAGCTCTGCTGATCCCCCGTCCAGTAGTAAGCCCCAGTTCTGCTGATCCCCCGCCCAGTAGTAAGCCCCAGTTCTGCAGATCCCCCGCCCAGTAGTAAGCCCCAGCTCTGCTGATAACCTGCCCAGTATTAAACCTCAGCTCTGCTAACTCTTTGCTTTTCTGATCCTTCTCTCTCTCTCTCCGGTCCCTGCTTACCTCCCGCTATATTTCTCCCATGCTGCATACCACATGTGACATGTGCTAGTTTCTCCTGCTCTGATTGCCCAGCTCTGCTGATCCCTGCTTAGTAGTAGCCCTCAGCACTGCTGATCACCCGCTCTGTAGTAACCCCCAGCTCTGCTGATCCCCAGCTCAGAAGTAACCCCAGCTCTGCTGACCTTCTGTTTTTCTGATCCTCCTCCCTGCTCACCTCCCGCTATAATGCTCCGGTTCCCCAACTCTGCTGTTCCTCTGCCGCCTGGTCTTCACTCTCCAGTCCTATTCACCTTCCACTATAGCATTTGCACACCAGATGTGACATCCGCACCAGACACTCCCAGAATAAATACAAATGAACCAAAATTGACTGCTGATGATGTCTTTCTGGTTCGCTTGTTGGTTTCCCAGTGCATCCTGGGATATCTCATACCTGCAATACCTCCAAAACAAAGCAAAGCTAACTCTGAATAAAAGCCTCTTAAAAGCTGCAGGTGCTGTAAGCGAGCATTGTCACAGACTTCTGTGGGGGGCTTTGGAGACACTTTGAAGTGCCAAGAAGACATGGGGTATAATTTTTAAACAAAAGCAAAGTTTAGACCGGACTGTAAGCTTACTATTTTATTTAGTGACAGGAGCTTTGATTGGCACTCCGAGTGCTTTAAACAAGCGTGTCTGAAGCCACATTTTGAAGCAAGTGTAAACAAGCCCTTACTGATCTCAAGGTCTCAAATAGTGAGATTTCCCCTCATATTCCCAGTGACAACATACAGGAAGTGAGGAAAAATCCACAATAGGGACGCAAAAAACAATAAAAAGCTGACTGGGAATCTAGACTTTAATTCTCACTGTTACCACTGCACATTTTCTCTCACTGAAAGATTAACCACTTGCCGACCAGCCGCTGTCATTATACTGCAACACGATCCCGCAAATCGCTGTCATTGTACATCGGTGCGGGATCTCGCTTTTGTGGGTGCGCGCTCCCAATGGCCAGCGGGGGAGCCAATCGGTGGGTCCGGCGACCACCCGCGATTGTTCCCCGCAGTGAAAAAATTGGGGATCTGCCTGTGTAAACATGGCAGATCTGCATTCTGACAGGGGAGATCACACAGATCTGGTCTTTCTGCCATGCATGAAGATGGATCTGTGTGTTTCCCCAGGTAACCATCCCCCATACAGTTAGAACACACATAGGGAACACATTTAACCCCTTGATCACCCCCTAGTGTTAACCCCTTCCCTGCCAGTATCATTAGTACAATACCAATGCATATTTTTAGCACAAATTACTGTAATAATATCACTGGTTCCCAAAAAAGTGTTAAAAATATCAGTTAGGTGTCCGATCTGTCCGCCGCAATGTCGCAGTCCCGCAAAAATCACTGATCGCTGCCATTACTAGTAAGAAAAAAAAAAAAATAATAATAATAATAAAAATACCATAAATCTATTCCCTATTTTGTAGACGTGACGTAACTTTTGCGCAAACCAATCAATATACGCTTATTGCCTTTTTTTTATCAAAAAGATGTAGAAGAATACATATCAGCCTAAACTGATGAAGAAATTTGTTTTTTTACATTTTATTTTGGATATTATAGCAAAAAGTAAAGGTTTTTATTTTTTCAAAACAGTCGCAATTTTTTTGTTAACAGCGCAAAAAATAAAAGCCGCAGAGGCGATCAAATACCACCAAAAGAAAGCTCCATATGTGTAAAAAAAAGGATGTCAAATTTGTTTGGGTACAACGTCGCACGACCGCGCAATTGTCAGTTAAAGCGACGCAGTGCTGTATCGCAAAAAAGAAAAAAAATGGCCTGGTCAGGAAGTGGGTAAATCCTTCAAGTCCTTAAGTGGTTAAACGAGGGGAAATCTCGCCCCATATAGCAGTAAAAACCTGAAGGGGGTTCTAATCCTTGTCCGCTCCATCCAAAACTAAAAATGGCTGAACACCTTCCTTCCTTTCAGTCCTGCACAGTTGTACAAGCTACCCTACTGAAAATGCCTACTCCTATTTCACTGTACCCTGTGAGCTTTGCACAGTGTGCATAAGAAACTGTAGCAGGTCAGATAGCGCCTATTTCATTTACTGGCTGGAGGACGTCCAGCATCATTATCATCGTTTAGGTGAGCATTGCAGAAGTGGGAGCGGGTACCGGTCAGTAAAAAGGTACAGGTGCCCAGGAAAGAATAAAAACCTACCAATATGGTCACAGCAAAGGGGAGGAGGTAATGTAATGAAAATTAACATAGAAAAGAGAAAGGTTTTATTTAAACATTTAATTGTTGATGAGGGGGTAGGAGGAGCCAGGGAAGGCAGCTTTTTTTGTGTCCAAACAATACAGCACATTTCCCAACAAGGAATCACCCATCTGGTTACAAGGTCTCAATATAAATCAGTCACACACTGACACCTAGTGGCCATTACAATAACTGCACATAAGGTTAGCCAAAAGATACACCATATTACCAAAACTATTTGGACGGCTGCCTTTACACGCACATGAAATTTAAAGAGGAAGTAAACCCAGATGGGGTTTACTTCCTCTACATACTCCTGTAAATTAGAAACATAATGGGCTGCTATGCATCGCATAGTAACCCATTATGTGCCACTTACCTGCAAACGAAGCCTGCGACGTCCAGAGGTGTCCCCTGTGCTGGCGGCGTCCATCTTCAGCCCCTCTTCTTTCCAGGGCCACGATCTCCGGCTCTGTGACTGGCCAGAGTCGTGTGGCGTCACTCCCGCGCATGCGCACAGGAGCCACCAGTCACAGCACAGCCTCAGTGGAGAAACAGCAAGGAGGCTGTTTCTTCACTGCGCATGTGCCAAAATGACAGAACACTGCACATCTCCTGAACCGTGCAGGTTTGGGAGAGATGCAAGGCACCTACAGGTAAGCCTTATTCTAGGCTTACCTGTAGGTTAAAGTGGTTGTCACAGGTTGACAACCACTTTAATGGCATCCCAGTCTTAGTATGTAGGGTTCAATATTGAATTGGCCCACCCTTTGCAGCTATAACAGCTTCAACTCTTCTGGGAAGGCTGTCCACAAGGTTTAGGAGTGTCTATGGGAATGTTTGACCATTCTTCCTGAAGCACATTTGTGAGGTCAGGCACTGATGTTGGACGAGAAGGCCTGGCTCACAGTCTCTGCTCTAATTCACCTCAAAGGTGTTCTATCAGATTGAGGTCAGGACTCTGTGCAGGTCAGTCAAGTTCCTCCACCCCAAACTCACTCATCCATGTCTTTATGGACCTTGCTTTGTGCAGTGGTGCGCAGTCATGTTGGAACAGGAAGGGGCCATCACCAAACTGTTCCCACAAAGTTGGGAGCATGAAATTGTCCAAAATTTCTTGGCATGCTGGCACCTTAAGAGTTCCCTTTATTGGAACTAAGGGGCCAAGCCCAATCCCTGAAAACCAACCCCCCACCATAATCCCCCCTCCACCAAATGATTTGGACCAGTGCACAAAGCAAGATCCATAAAGACATGGATGAGTTTGGGATGGCCGGAATCACGTTTAGAAGATGCCGAATCGCCCACAGAAAAAAAAATGATGTGGGCTTATGCTATAACCCCGGCATTAAACGTCAAAGTTTTGACTTACTGTATATATATATATATATAAAATGTGGGCGGTTGGCAAGTGGTTTTTAACCACTTCAGCCCTGGAAGAATTTACGCCCTTCCTGACCAGAGAACTTTTTGTGATTCCGCACTGCGTCGCTTTAACAATTGCACGGTCGTGCGACGTTGTACCCAAAATTTGCATCCTTTTTTCCCATAAATAGAGCTGTCTTTTGGCGGTATTTGATCACCTCTGCATTTTTTATTTTTTGCACTATAAACAAACAAACAAAAAAAGTGTCAATTTTGCAAAAAAAAATATATTTCTTACTTTTTGCTATAATACATATCCAAAAAAAAATAAATATATATAAAAAAACGAAATGTATTCATCAGCTTAGGCCGATATGTCTACCTCATATTTTTGTTAAAAAAACCCCCAAAAAATAGGATTTTATTAAGAACTTACCGTAAAATCCTTTTCTCGGAGTTCATTGACAGACACAGCCTCTATTGGGTTATGTACCTTTTACTAGGAGTAGACTAGGTGGAACGAAAGTTCAGAAAGCAAAGCTGGCCCCTCCCAGGGGGCCATCCTCACTCAGCACATAACCCCTCAGCCCTGCATAGCATCTCAGTTCGTAACAAGCCATACAAACAACACCGAGGGGTAGGTGCTGCGTCTGTCAATGAACTCAGAGAAAAGGATTTTACGGTAAGTTCTTAATAAAATCCTATTTTCTCTTACGTTCATTGACAGACGCAGCCTCTATTCATGACATGTGGGGTCGTCCCAAAGCACTGTCAAATAAGAGGGGTGGGTAAACAATAACAACTGTACCCAACAGAAAGATCTCGGGAGGCGCCAGCCACGCCTACACCGCCGCTTGCAAAACTTTGCGGCCAAAGGCAGCATCCGCGGATGCTGACACATCAACTTTGTAAAACTTAACAAAAGTGTGCACCGAGGCCCAAGTAGCCGCCTTGCACACCTGAGACACCGATGCTTGGTGTCTAAAGGCCCAGGAAGTTCTAATCGCCCGGGTAGAATGCGCCGTGACTGGAAAAGGGGGTACTTGGCCCCGAACAGTATACGCATGGGTCACGGTCTGTCTGATCCAACGTGAAACAGTGGCCAACGAAGCCGCCAACCCTTTGCGCGGCCCTTCCGTCAGTACAAACAGCGCATCCGACTTGTAGCTGTCAAATACACCCACAATGCTCTCACCACATCCAAGGAATGCAGAGCAATTTCCTTAGGGTGAGAAGGGTGCGGACACAGAGAAGGGAGGACAATGTCCTCATTAATGTGAAAAGAGGAGACCACCTTCGGAAAGAACGAAGGAGATGGACGCAGCACCGCCTTATCCTTATGTAGGACCAAATAAGGAGACCTACACGACAAAGCTGCCAATTCAGACACCCGCCTAGTGGATGTAATGGCCACCAGAAGACGACCTTATGAGACAGCAATTGTAAGGAAACATCCCTGATCTGCTCATATGGCGGTTTCGGCAGCACAGAAAGTACCAAATTCAGATCCCACGGTGCCAGGGGCGACCGTACCTGAGGAGCCACATGACGTACACCCTGTACAACTGTATGGAGCAAATAATGTGTCGCCAAAGGACGCTGAAAACAAAATCGCCAGAGCGGAAATCTGTCCCTTGAGGGTGCTCAAAGCCAACTTTTGGTCCAGGCCTTGTTGAGAAAGGCCTGCACCCGAGCAACTGCAAAAGAACGGGGGTTCCAACCCCCCGCCTCGCACCAGGAAATATAGGCTTTCCAGGTGCGATGATAGATCTTGCGCGAAGTGCACTTGCGCGCCTTAAGCATGGTGGGGATCACTGACTCAGAGACCCCCCTGTCCCTCAGTACCTGGGACTCAATAGCCAGGCCGTCAAAGCCAGCGAGAGTAAAGCAGGGTGCAAGATGAGTCCCTGTGACAACAGATCATCGCGAAGTGGGAGCCGCCAGGGAACATCTGATACCATCCGCACCACGTCGGTGTACAAAGGACGCCGAGGCCAAACTGGAGCCACCAGGATTGTCGGGATTCCCTCCACTTCTATCCTGCGCAACAGCCGCGGTAGAAGTCTTAGAGGAGGAAAGGCATACAGAAGCCGGTACCAAGACCACGGGGCCACCATAGCGCCCGTGGCTACCACCAATGGATCCCTTGTCCTGCCACACGAAGGTCTGCACCTTGTGATTGAATTTGGACGCCAGGAGATCCACATCTGGCGTGCCCCACCTTTGGCATATCTGGCAGAACACCTCCGGATGCAGGGACCATTCTCCCTGATCCAGCGTCCGGCGACTGAAAAAGTCCACCTGCCAATTTTCTACACCCGGAATGTAGATGGGAGATTGCTGGCACGTGTATTTCTGCCCACCTCAGAATGTGGGCTGCCTCTGCCGCTGCTGCCGAGCTTCTTGTTCCGCCTTGATGGTTCATGTACGCCACCGCCGTGGCGTTGTCTGACTGAACCCGAAACGGGAGGCCGCACAGTCTTGCCAACCAGTGGAAGAGGCAGAGCCTGATCGCCCTCAGCACCAACACATTGATCAGAAGGCGAGATTCCTGCGCCGACCAACGGCCCTGAGCAGACAACTGCCCCAGTACTCCTCCCCAGCCCGAGTAGGCTGGCATCCGTCGTGACTATCGACCACTCCAGGGTAAGGAACGATTTTCCCAAGGTCAATGCCGGGGCCTGAAGCCACCAGGTCAATGACCCCTTGGTCTGATGATCCGGTCTGATGATCCAATCTGATCAGCCAATCCAGAGACAAGGGAGACTCGTCCTACTGCAGCAGAATAGCCCGCTGCAGGAGTTGGGTGCGACTCTGGGCGTATGGCATCGCCTCAAAGGCCAAGACCATGAGCCCAAACACCTGCATACAGTACCGTAAGGAAAACCACCGACGTGACAGCAGGGTTCGCACCGCCGCTTGCAGCGTCAACAATTTGCCCGGAGGTAGAAGCACCTTCGCCTGCTCCGTGTTCAAGATCAGGCCCAGATATTCCAGGCGACAGGATGGAGTCAGTGTCGACTTCTGTAGGTTGATCAGCCAACCGAAGTCTCTCAGTGAGGCCAGGGTGATAGCAACATTGTCCTCCAGAGCCGGAGCGGACTCCACTCGTCCAGGTATGCTACCACAGCAATGCCTCTCCATCTCAGCAGAGCCAGCACCGGAGCCAGTAACTTGGTGAAGACCCACGGAGCCGAGGCCAGACCGAAGGGAAGAGCCACAAATTGATAATGGAGATTCCCCCACAGCAAAAGGCAGGAAGCGCTGATGCCGGACACAAATGGGAACATGAAGATAAGCGTCCCTGATGTCCAGGGATGCCAGAAAATCCCCTTGGTGTAGGGCGGCTATGACTGAACCGGCGGATTCCATTCTGAATTTCTGCGCCTTCACAAAGTAAATGAGCGCTTTCAGACCCAGAACCGGCCTGACCCCACCCTTCTCTGGCACCACAAAGAGGTTTGAGTAGAAGCCGCGGAACCTTTCCGCCGGGGGGACTGGCCCAATTACCCCCTGTTCGGACAGCATCTGAACAGCCTCTAGCAGAGCTTGCCAACGCCCTGGAGGGAGTCTTAAATTTGATGGAAAGAACCTGTCCGGGGGTAGAGTAGTAAACTATCTTGTACCCGGACACCACCTCCCACACCCTGTCGGAGATGCGAGCAGTCTACCGGTCCGCGAACCCCAGAAGCCGGCCCCCCACCCGAGAGTCAGACGGGGGCAACCCATCATGCGGTGGAGGACTTTTCCTCTGACTTTTCAGACTTGCGCAGCCAGGGCCGCTTACCGGTCCCAGAGGCAGCTTTGCCGGCCGAGAGCCCTAGCCCGCCGAACTGGGCGCACGAAAAAAAAACGCTTCTGTCCAGAGGACGAAGGCCCCTGTTTACCGCGATGTTTACGCCAATTGGGCCCCAAAAAGCTGACCCCCTTGAAGAGGCAGGTCTGTGAGGCCCTTCTTAGACGCGTGGTCGCCCGACCAGCACCGTAACCACAGCAGCCGTCTAATAATGACCGCAAAAACGGACATTTTTGATAGCATAGGGACTAAAAACAGTGCTGCGTCGCAGAGGTAACGAAGACCCTGCACCAGGTGATCTGCTCGCTGCACTGACTCCGGTGAATCCCCGCAGCCCAGATCATTTTGCATATCCATCGCACATTCCGTGAGCGACTTAGCCACCATGACCGACGCCAAGGCCGGTCTCATAGCTGCCCCTGCCACCAAGAAAGGAGACTAGGAAACTGCTTCTGTCCGCCTATCGGTTGGATCTCTAAAAGAGGGCGACCCCTCCATGGGAATGGTAGTCGCCTTATTCAGGCGGGCCACTGGCGGATCCACAGCGGGGGACTTCCATTTCTGCAACAGGCTGTCCTCAAAAGGATAGCGCACAGAAAAAACGTTTTGGTGGGGTAAAAGAATCTTGTGGACGCTGCCACTCCTTATAGACAAACTGGTCAAAGTATTCAATATGGGGGAATACTTTTGGAGCACGGGATGGCTTCAGGGACCCGAAGGTGTAAACAGTCGCTTGCGACTCCCCAGCCTGGTCCAGTCGCAGAGAATTGCGAACGGCAGCAACCAGGGAGGCCACCAGTGCCTTTTTGCGTGCCAACGAGGCCCCCTGGTTCTCCACCCCATCCTGAGGGCTTGAGCTCCCTGCCTGAGCGCTCCACGGGGGTCCCTGTGACCCCCGAGCCCCGTTCCTGCTCCGAATCCTCCCCTGATGATGGAGGTGGGGGTGGACGCTTTTTGGGGACCCCCCTAGCACAGCTCGATTCCCCCCCGGGCGAAAAAGTCTTCTAATATTGAAGACAACTGATCTAGGGGAACCATAGGTCCCAGCGCAGCTTGCACTTCAGCTGACCCCTCCTGAGAAAATGCTGCGGATTCAGCCGCCATAGCACCACTCCTAGGACACTTAAATGGCTTACCAGCCATGACGCCCCCACAGCGCACCCCCACAACGTGCCCCCACAGCTGCTCAGCGACCATGACAGAATGGTGGTCGGAGCCGCGAAAATGGCGGCGACCGCCACATGTGAGAAAAACATAACGACTGGGCAGCAGGGGCGACTGTGCGGACAGTGAGGCGGGCGGGGTTGTGAGGGGGGGGGGTCAGAACAGAAAGGTGGACACCTGTACCCCCCTCCCCCACCGGGATGGGCCCCACTAGCCATACCCCCTCCGCACCCCTGGAGGTGGGGAGGGGAATGTCACTCAGCACTCCAGACGGGCGTAGCGTGTAGCCACCCGTGCAGACCTTCCTCCCCCCAGGTGGGGAGGGACGCTGCCGGCCAAGCCACTCCTGGAAGCGAGCCGCAGCCCGGTCACTCGGTCGCAGGTGGGAAGTTCAACCCACCAGCCACCCGCATGGAACGGGCAGGACGCGGCGGACCCCGCCAAGGCTAAGGGTGGCTCGCATCTGTCGGCCGTGCTGGGGAAATGGCAGGACAAGAAAATATCCGCGTGGTCCCCAGCTGGCTACTTGATTTCATCAGAAGTCTTGCCCTAAAAGAAGGAAAGAAAAAGACAAAAAATAGGGGAACCGCAGTTCCCAGCAGGGAACCAGGTCTAACTCCTTGCACTAGGCAGAAGAAAACAGATGCTATGCAGGGCTGAGGGGTTATGTGCTGAGTGAGGACGGCCCCTGGGAGGGGCCAGCTTTGCTTTCTGAACTTTCGTCCTGCCTAGTCTCCTCCTAGTAAAAGGTACATAACCCACGTGTCATGAATAGAGGCTGCGTCTGTCAATGAACGTAAGAGAAAAAGAAAAACGCAATAAGCGTATATTGATTGGTTTGCACAAAAGTTATAGCAAAATGATGAGAATTCATTTATAGCATTATTTATTTTTTTTACTGATAATGGCGGCGATATGCGATTTTTGGTGGGACTGCGACATTGCGGCGGACATATTGGACACTTTTGACACTTTTTTGGGACCAGTGACATTTATACAGCGATCAGAGCTTTAAATAGCCACTGATTACTGTGTAAATGTCTCTGGCAGGGAAGGGGTTAACACTAGGGGGCAATTAATGGGTTAAATATGTTCACTGCTAGGGGTTTCTAACTGTATGGGGGCTGGGATGACTGGGGGAGAAGAGAGATCGTTGCTCCCATATACTGGGAACATATGATCACACGCCTCTCCCCTGTCAGAACGGGGAACCACTTGTTTACATTCACGGATCCCCATTCGGTCACTGCTGGAGAGCAATCGCGGGTGGCCGGCGGAGACATCGAGTCCCATGTAGCGGTCTCACAAATATGTGCCACCGACGTTTGGTGGCAGGAAGCCCAGGAGGTCCCTATTCTCCTGGTAGAATGAGCTCTCACCCTGAGTGGGTGAGCTTTCCCCTTTAAAGCATAAGCTTGAGTAATTAGCTGGCTAATCCACAGCGAAAACAGCTGCCTTGGATGCTGCCTGACCCTTCCTAGGGCCTTCAAAACAAAAAAGGTATCAGTCTTCCTGATGTCTGTAGATCTCTTCAGATAGATCTTAACAGCACGCACCACATCTACAGAATGCAGTTGTCTCTCCTCCAGTGAGGAGGGCGGAGAATAAAAAGAAGGTAAAATAAAATTTTCATTGAGATGATAGGCCAACACTATCTTCGGTAGGAAGGATGGAAGACGCCGCAACACCACCTTATCCTGGTGCAATCTCAAGTATGGCTCTTTACATGAAAGAGCTGCCAACTCTGAAACCCTTCTGGCTGGGGTGATGGCAAAAAAAGAAAAAGGGATTTTATTAAAACTTACCATAAAATCCTTTTCTCCGAGTTCACTGACAGACGCAGCTCTTCATTGACTTTGTGGGGTTTTATGTTCGTCCCCGCTAGGAGTTAACTAGGCAGGGAAAAGAATCAGCTGGCCCCTCCCCTGGGGACCGTCCTCTCTTCCTACATTAAACCCCCTCATAGCATAGCTCTTCAGTTCTTTACAAGCCGTACCAAAAACAGAGCCCAGAGGGATGGGTGCTGCGTCTGTCAGTGAACTCGGAGAAAAGGATTTTACGGTAAGTTTTAATAAAATCCCTTTTTCTCCTTACGTTCACTGACAGACGCAGCTCTTCATTGACTTTGTGGGGACGTCCCCAAGCTGTGTCAAAAAGAGGGTGGGTAAACGCTAACAACTGTACCCAACTGAACCTCTGAAGAGGCGCCAGACGCGCCTACACTGCCGCCTGCAAAACTTTGCGGCCAAAAGCAGCATCCGAAGATGCAAGCACATCAACCTTATAAAACTTATTGAAAGTGTGAACCGAGGCCCAAGTGGCCGCCTTGCACACCTGTGACACCGAGGCCTGGTGTCTGAAAGCCCAGGAAGTGCTAACAGCCCGGGTAGAATGAGCCATGACCGGAAAAGGGGGAACCTTGCCCCGAACAGAATACGCATGGATCACGGTTTTTCTAATCCAATGAGAAATCGTAGCCGAAGAGGCCGCCAAGCCTTTGCGCGGGCCCTCTGGCAGTACAAACAAGGCATCAGCTTTTCGAAAAGAAGCTGTAGCAGCCAAGTACACTCGTAAGGCCCTCACCACGTCCAAAACATGCAACTCAAATTCCTTTGGGTGCGATGGACGAGGGCACAATGAAGGAAGGACAACATCTTCATTAATGTGAAAAGAAGAGACCACCTTCGGAAGGAAGGAAGGAGAGGGTCGCAAGACCGCCTTATCCCTATGCATTACTAAATAGGGAGACTTGCACGATAGTGCAGCTAATTCCGACACCCGTCTGGCGGAAGTGATGGCAACTAAAAAGGCCACCTTCTGGGACAGCAGTTGTAAGGAAATCTCCCTGATTTTCTCATAAGGTGGTTTCTGAAGAACAGAAAGCATCAGATTCAGATCCCACAGAGCCATCGGAGACCTCTCCCGAGGCGCCACATGTCGCACACCTTGTACAAAGGTACGAATCAGCGAGTGCGAAGCTAAAGGTCTCTGAAAGAGTATCGCTAAAGCCGAAATCTGGCCTTTGAGAGAACTCAAAGCCAGATTTTTATTCAGGCCCTGCTGCAAAAAGGTCAGGACCCTGGACACGACATAAGAGCGAGGGTTATAACCCTCCGCCTCGCACCAAGCTATGTAAGCCTTCCAGGTGCGGTGATAAATCTTGCGAGAAGTACACTTGCGAGCTTTTAACAGAGTAGGGATTAAGGAGTCGGCGACTCCCATCCCTTAACACCTGGGACTCAATAGCCAACGAGGGTAAAGCAGGGTGCAATATGGGTCCTCGAGACAGAAGATCGTCTCGCAGTGGGAGCCGCCAAGGGGCGTCTGCCACCATTTTCACCACGTCGGCGTACCAGGTGCGCCGGGGCCAATCTGGGGCCACCAGGATTGTTGGTATCCCCTCCGCCATTATTCTGCGTACCAATCTCGGAAGCAGTCTTATTGGAGGGAAAGCGTACAGGAGACGATAATGGCTCCAGGGGGCCACCAGAGCGTCCGTGGCCACTGTCAACGGATCCTTCGTTCTGGACACAAAGGTTCTCACTTTGTGATTGAACCGGGACGCCATGAGATCCACGTCCGGCGTTCCCCATTTGCGGCAAATCTGATTGAACACCTCCGGATGGAGGGACCACTCTCCCTGGTCCAGCGTCTGGCAACTGTGAAAATCCGCCTGCCAGTTCTCCACACCTGGAATGTAAATGGCTGAGATCGCCGGAACGTGAAGTTCCGCCCAACGCAGTATCAGAGCTGCCTCCCCTGCAGCCGCTGGACTCCTTGTGCCGCCCTGATGGTTCACATACGCCACCGCTGTGGCATTGTCTGATTGAATTTGGATCGGACGACCTTGCAATCTCATCGTCCAGTGAAGAAGGCACAGTCTGATCGCTCTCAGCTCCAGCACGTTGATCGGGAGGCGAGCCTCCTGAGCCGACCAACGGCCCTGGGCAGATAGCTGCCCCAGGATTCCACCTCAGCCCGCCAGGCTGGCATCCGTGGTGATGATCACCCACTGAAGGGGCAGGAACGTCTTCCCCTGAGTTAGGGCCGAGTCCCGAAGCCCCCAGGTCAGAGACGCCCTGGTCAGGGGACTCAGAGGGATCGGAAGGTCCAACGACCGATGAGACTTGTCCCACCGAGTCCGGATTGCTCGCTGGAGAAAACGAGTGTGACTCTGAGCAAAAGGTATCGCCTCGAACGACGAGACCATGAGTCCCAGCACCCTCATACAGAACCGTAATGAAGACCGACGGTGCAACAAAAGGGTGCGCACTGCCGACTGTAGACACTGCAATTTTTCCGGAGGGAGGAACACCTTCGCCTGTTCTGTGTCTAGAATGAGACCCAGATACTCCAGGCGGCGGGATGGATACACCAACGACTTCTTCAGGTTTAGCAACCAGCCGAAGTCCAGCAGTGAGGCCATTGTGATACTCACATTCTCCTCCAGAGCCGAGGCGGACTCCGCTCGCAGGAGCAGATCGTCCAGGTATGCCACTATCGCAATGCCTCTCTGACGCAACAACGCCAACACCGGGGCTAGCAACTTCGTGAAGACTAGGGGTGCTGAGGTCAGACCGAAAGGGAGTGCCACAAATTGAAAATGACGGTCCCCTACCGCAAAAAGCAAGAAACGCTGATGTCGCGGGTGGATGGGTACATGGAGGTACGCATCCCTGATGTCCAGCGACACCAGAAATTCCCCTTGATGAAGGGCGGCCACGACCGAGCGAATAGACTCCATCCAGAACTTTTGCGTCCTTACATACCGGTTCAGGGCCTTCAGGTCAAGAATGGGCCAAAACCCCCCCCCCCTTTTTGGGTACCACAAAAAGATTCGAGTAAAAAAAACCTCGAAACCTGTCTCCTGGGGGAACTGGTACAATCACTCCTTGGTCTGAGAGAGCCTGTACCGCCCCAGATAGGGCCTCCCTGTGTTCCTGCGGGAGGCTTAAATTTGATGGGAAGAACCTGTCTGGGGGTAGGGTGATGAACTCTATCCTGTACCCGGTGAACACCACTTCCCGGACCCATCGGTCGGAAATGTGAGCCAGCCACCTTTCTGCGAACCCCAGAAGACGTCCCCCCACCCGACACTTGGGTGGGGGCAACCCATCAGGCTGAGGAAGACTTGTCCTCCGTCTTTTCGGTCTTGTGCTGCCACTGCCGTCTTCCGGCCCCTATAGCGACCTTACTGGAACGGGTCCCGGCTTCTTCTGACCCGAGGGAGGGGGCCCCTGTCTACGGCGAAACTCACGCCTGCGGGGCTCCGGAAGGAAGGTACTCTTACCTCCCGTGAAATGCTTGATAATCTCATCCAAACATGGGCCAAATAGACGTCCACCTTGAAAAGGGAGGTCAGCCAGACCTCTTTTGGAAGCATGGTCACCGGACCAAGAACGCAACCAAAGAATTTGTCGGAGTCTGACGGCCGAGATCGATATTCTGGATAACAGGGGCAGAATATCAATGGCCGCATCACAAAGGTACTTGAACCCTTGGAGTAAAAACTCAGCCTTCTGCGGCGCCTCCATCAGGCGACCACCTTCTAGGTCCTTTATGAGTTCTTCCATGCAATCAGATAAATGCTGTGCCGCCATGGCAGAAACTAGGGCTGGTCGCACAGCAGAACCAGCACCCAGGAACAGTGACTTCAAAATTGCCTCTGTCTTTCTATCAGCAGGATCCTTAAAGGAGGGAGTCCCTTCCATAGGAATGGTAGTCGCCTTAGTAAGACGTGCAATCGGTGGTTCCACCACAGGTGATTCCCATTTCTTTAGGAAGCTTTCCTCAAAAGGATAGCGAACAGCAAAACGTGTTGTCAGTGAAGAGGAACGCTGTGGACGCTGCCATTCACGATAAAGGAAATGGTCAAAAAATGAATTGTAAGGATAAGTCTTTGGGGCCCTGGGGGACCTAGAGGACCCACACACATATGCAGCAGATCGTGATTCGCCATCTTGATCCAGCTGCAACTTAGTGCGAATGCCAGTGATAATGGCAGCAATTAGCGCTTTTTCTTGCGCAGCTGCCGCCCCCTGATCCCCTTCGCCGTCCGCTGGTTCCGTTTCCTCATCGGACAAGTCCGCTGGGGTCCCTGAGACCCCTGAGGCCACATCCAGCTCCGAATCCTCCCCTGAGGAATAATGAGGGGGAGGGGGGACGCTTCTTGGGGACCCGCTGAGCGGCTTCCGCACGAGGGAAAAAATTAGTTAGAGACCACCCGCAGCTGGTCCAGAAAAGCCCCTTGAACAGATTGCGCCGCTGTTGATGCCACCTCAGCGGGTTCAGCAGGGAGATCTGTCATAGCTTCGCTCAGAAAAATGACACAGGAAGGAGAAAAGGGGCGCCCCTACACTGCCACACACCCACAGGCCACAGAGGACAGCACCCACCACCACCAGCACCCGGAGGGAGCCCAGCTATACTTGCTGTTCCGCTGCCCGTTACAGTGCAGATCGTCAGAAGAGCTGCTCTGCCCGAATCACCGCCGTTCCAGGAGAAGGGAGAAGCTGCAGACACGTGTATTTTGCAGAGCATGCAGTCAAAATGGCCGCCGTTAAACACACCCTTCAGGGAACGTGCAGTACCGAAAACGGCCGCTCTGAGCACTAGAGAGAAAGCCCCATAGGCTGAAAATGTCCGCGGCTACGGCAAAATGGCGGCGGTCTGCCGCAAAATGGCGGCCGATCGCCGCATGGCGATTTTTAATGCCAACGCCGAAAAGATTGCGGTGGTGCTGGGGGGGGGGGCGGGGACAGGGGTGAGGTAGGGGGTAAACGGGAGCTATACGCATCCCACCAGTGGCTACCCAGTGAAGAATTTTTTTTTTGTTTTTCGGTCGTCGGGCCCCCCTTCACGTCCCTAAAAGGAGGGAAGGCAGGGGCGCTCACTTACCACTCCGACGCCGCGGGTAGCCACCCGATCGCAGACTTTCCGCCCTCTCATCTCACGGTATTCTGCAAGCCCAAAGTCGCCCTGCCGAATCGCATCCGGTAAAGGGCGCTAAAAAGGGGGGTTTACCCCGGGCCGCCCGCACGGAACGGGCACGATGCGGCGGGTCCACATACAGCGGGACTGGCTTCGCATCATGTTGGCCAGGCCGGGGAAAGTACAGAGCTCCAGGACTCTCTATGCCCCGACCGGCTTCTTGATAGCAGATCATCTTGATAGAAGATAATGAAAATAAAAATGAAATAAAATAAAATAAAAATGGTCACAACAGGACCGCAGTTCCCTTGAAGGGAAGCCAGGTCAACTCCTTGCGAACTAGGCATTGAAACTGAAGAGCTATGCTATGAGGCGGTTTAATGAAGGAAGAGAGGACGGCCCCCAGGGGAGGGGCCAGCTGATTCTTTTCCCTGCCTAGTTAACTCCTAGTGGGATGAACATAAAACCCCACAAAGTCAATGAAGAGCTGCATCTGTCAGTGAACGTAAGGAGAAAGACTAATTTTCTAGTCAAAAGAACCAAGGGAATCCCCTAATAGGTTCAAAAGACTGCTTCTGCAGCACTGACCAAAAACAAATTCAAATGCCATGGACAGGGAGGAAATCTAACAGGTGGTAACAGATGAGTTACCCCTTGAAGAAAGATCCAGATCAAGGAGCGAGAAGTCAAACGCTTCTGAAAATATATGGACAATGCAGAAACCTGTCCTTTGACTGTAGTCAAAGCCAGCTTCAAGTCTACTCCTGCTTGAAGAAAGGCTAGCATTCTACCAATCAAATACTTACTTGCGGGGATGCCATTTCCTGGCCTCACACCATGCAATGTAAGCCTTCCAGACCCGGTGATAAATCTTCCTGGTGACTAGCTTTCTAGCGTTTACCATTGTAAACACAGGGCCCAAAAACCCCAGGATCTCTCAATACCATGGCTTCAATCGCCATGCCGTCAAATTAGCGCGTGTAAATTCAGGTAGAATATAGGACCCTGATAGAGTAGATTGGGGTCAGACCGGAAGCTGCCAAGGCCCATTCACCATTAGCCTCATTATTTCTGGCAAGGTCTCCTGGCCCAATCTGGCGCCACTAGAATGACTGTTGCCGCCTCCTCCCGAATTTTGCACAAGAGATGTAGTAGCAGAAAGATTGGCGAAAAAAGGCATAAATCAAGGAGAACTGGGCTCATGGAATCACCAGAGCCCATACTCCTATAGCCAAAGGATCCCCTGCTCGGGACACAAACTTCTGGACTTTGTTGTTGAATCGGGATGCCAGTAGATCAACTTCTGGTGTCCCCCAGCGCAGGCAAATTTCCTAGAACACTTCAGGATGCAGCGACTACTCTCCCAGGTGTATCTGTTGGCGGCTGAGAAGTCCGCCTTCCAATTTTTCCACACCTGGGATGTGAACTGCAGAGAGCCTTGCAACTTCCTTGTGTGAGAAACAGACTCTTAGTGCCACCCTGATGCCACTGCCATGGCCCTGTTGGTCTGTACCCTTACCAGGTAGCCCTGCAACCTGGATGTCCAATACCTCAGAGCTAGCTGAATGGCTCGTAGCTCTAGGAGGCTGATGGGCAATCTTTGATCCACCAAGGACCATCTCCCCTGGACCACGGAGATCTCCATGATCATTACGCAGCCTAAAAGACTAGCAACTGGCATAATCTTCCATGATACTGGAAGAAAAGATCTGCCCTGAGACAAATTCTGGTTACTAACCCCCAGACGAGACTCCATCGGGCCCTGGGAGATAAGGACATGCAGGAATCCAAAGTCTGCAATTGTCTGTTCCATTCTGCCAGGATGTTGCGCTGAAGCCCTGGAGTGAAACTGTGCAAAGGGAACTGCTTCGAAAGAAGCTATCATCTTCCCTAGCAGCCTCACACAGAAGTGAACTGAAGAGTGTCTCATCGCCCTCACCTGGCTTACCAGAGCCTTGAGGTCGCTGATCCTCTCAGCTGCGAGAGTATCCTTGCCTGGACTGTATCTAGCTGTACACCTAGATATTCCAGAGACTGAACTGGGTCTAGTAAGGATTTCCCTGCATACATGACCCAACCCCTGCTTTCCAGGAACTGGATTGTTAGGGTCAGGTATCCCATTATTAGGACCCCTCGTGAGCTTAGAAGGCCCAGCACTGAAGCCAAAATCATTTTTAAGATTCAGGGAGCTATTATGATCCTGAATGGCAGAGCCAGAACTGGTAGCGTCGTTCTTCTATCACAAAAACCTCTGATGAGGTAGCAAAATTGGCACATGCAAATATGCATCCTTGATGTCTATTGATGCCAAAAAAATCTCCCTGGAGCGAGGCAATCATTGAGCGGATTGACTCCATGCGGAACGGCCGTACTGCAAGAAATTGGTTTAGGGCCTTGAGATCTAGAATAGGCGTTACCTCCTTGTTTGGCTTCGGGACTGTAAATAGGTTCGAGTAGTAAGCAAGCAGGCATGTGTTTATGCAAAACGTGCTCATGTAAGTAAGCATATGTTTATCAAAACCTGCGTACATAGGCATCAGGTGTCTCTGCATCATGTGTGCTTATGCATCAATGTAAACTTGCAACATGCAGACACAAATCTATATGCGACACGAGTCTATGCGACACAAGCCTACATGCGTTTTAGCAACCATGTTCAACAAACATATTTTAACAAACATGTTTTATGCAAACGAGCGTTTAAGCAAGCATGTGCTCCAGCCAACATTCATTTAGGCAGACATGCTTTTTTAGCAACCATGCGTTTAAGCCAGTTTGCAAGTATGCCCCTGTTCAACTGCAACCAGGCCCATGCAGGATGAGCAAAGCACATATGCCTCCAATGTGGCCTCTATGCTGCTTCGGCACAGTAAAAACAAACTCCTGCAGACCAACCGTGCACTATACTGGAGACCCAACTCCTTAAAAGTGCACCGATGCCCAGCCAAAGAAAAAGAAGCCTTTAATAAGGACTCCAGCGTCTTATCTGAAGGATCCTTAACACCTAAGCATTATCAACAGGACAGGTCAGGGATTTACTTAGGAATGTGACTGCAGCATGAACAACTGGTACTCCCCCCTTCTCAAAAAGCTTTCCTCCATGGGGGGCGTGGCCAGCAGCGGAGGAGAATGGCCGCATAGTAGCTGAGCTTGTGTCCTGTGAGGAGCTCCGGAGCGGCCCAAAGCGACTCCCAACCAGCCTGAGGTCCTATATCAGCAGGGCAGGTGATGGACCATAAGCGGCAGCTATGGGGAAAAGAAAGGACCGGGGACCGCCCCGCAAAATAGCAATCTTCAAAAGCCCGAATGAAGGGCAGGAATTTCAAGATGGCGCCGGCGCCGAGGGAGGAAACGATCGTAGCGAAAGGAACGTTCGCACAGCAGACAATAACCACGTGGCGCACAACACAAGCGAACGATGCAATTATAACGAAACATCGTTGGGAGACATAGCTAATGAAGAAATCAATAGCCCAATGAAACAAAGAAGGAAGCTATCATCCTCAGAAGCTCAAGTAAGTGCCATAGAGGTACAGGGGAAGAGCACACCATTTTATGACAATACATATGCTGAGAAATTACAGGCATTTCCCACATCTGGTCAACCCATAACTGACATTGGACCTTGAAGACAGGTCCAGAAGAAATAATATAAAATTCAGAGGCATTCCAGAGAATATCAAGAATTCAGATTTAAGTCAGTTCCTAAAAAAAATGCTCTTAACCCTCCTACCCACCGTTCCGAAACACAAAATGGTTATCGACAGAGCGCACAGATTACCAAAACCGGCTCATATACCAGAAAAGCTTCCGAGAGATGTAATTGCATGATTTCATTTCAATCACGTAAAAGACCTCCTGATGCAATTTGCACATCATAACTCACCTCTTCCAGACCCCTACACAGGTATACTCCTATATTCGGACTTATCTCAAGCAACAATTCAAGCGAGGAAACATTTTAATTCCCTCACAAAAATTCTAAGAATTCACAAAATAATATACAAGTGGGGATTCCCAACAAAACTCCTCATTGAATGGAATAATAAAAGCTACTCAATTTACTCACTAAACGAAGGATTAGACTTACTTGAAAAGTGGGGTCTCCTCCCCATCTAAACAGACCCGCCAGCAAAAAATCCCCACCCGGAAAAAATACCCCATCAATGGCAAAAGAAATAAAGAGAAAAATAGCTACAAGCAGAATCAACAGTATTAACCTCACCTCTCACTAATAAATGTAATTTGTTCTTGTAAGAACAAAATTTAAAAGTTCCTCTTTGTCTCCTCCAGAGGCTTTAAATTTTACTTCGGTTCAAAGTTTTTTTTTTTCCTCTTGGAAAAGTTCCCCCAAGTACAAAGTGCAAGATGCTGCACAAACAAGATGTTCTACAACTTGTTTTTTTTTTTATCACTTTATTCGCTTTATAAGTTGTTTTTTGGTTCTTCATATTGCTTCGTCCTTAACAGCACCAAACAAGTGATGCATATGCATTAATTACAATATATCATACCTGGATTAAAAGTATGAAACCGGGAACATGGATGTCCACAAGCACAAGAACTACAATGGATTTTAACACCATAAAGACCAATGTCACTACTTAAACTCTTATCACTTAATGTGAAAGGTCTGAATAGTCCACATAAGAGAACGAGGAACAAGGCTATAAAGCTTAAAGCTGATATTGTTTGTATTCAGGAATCACATTTCGCCGCAGATAAACCCCCTACATTTTCCCACCCAAGATTCCCACATGTCTTCTGCGCTAATGGTCCTAAGAAGCAGCAAGGAGTGATTATCGATATCAAAGACTCAGTAGCCTTCCAACCACATGAAGTACACTTGGACCCGAAAGGTCGTTATATCATCATGGTGGCATCATTTAACAACATATGCTATACATTAACTAATGTATATGCCCCAAACAAACATCCTCACGGATTCATAAAAAAGATCGTAAAAACATTTAAAGGAAAAAAAAAAGGGAACATTATCTTTTGTGGAGATTTTAACGCTCTGTTGGACCCCATCTTAGACACGACAAACCGATCCCAATCATTTAGAATAGGTCTCAGTAACTTTTTTTTACAAGAAGAATTGTTTGACTCTTGGAGAGGTCTAAATTCCAATGAAAAGGACTTTACTTTTTTCTCTAATAGACACAAAACCTATTCCAGAATCGATTATTTCATGGTGGACAAGTCTCTCCTTACCAAAACGCAAAAAGCTCAAATCCATAACATCAGGTGGTCTGATCATGCGCCAATAACCCTTGATCTAGTGAATGGCCCAACCTACAATAACTCCACGATTTGGAGAAACAATACATATCTATATTCTAAAGAGAAAGACATGGCCACAATGAAAATGAAACTTCAATTCTTTTTTGAAATGAATGATAATAATTCAACTTCGATAGCAAATGTATGGTGTACTCATAAGGCTTATACCAGAGGACTATTAATTCAATTGGCAGCTAGGGAGAAGAAGATAAGATCCAAAAATATCAATGATCAGTTATTGAAGATAGCAGAATTAGAAGAAAAACATAAAAAAGATCCAAACAACAATAACATATACCATCTGCTCAATAATCATAGAAACGAGCTCAGAAACATACTAATCAAAAACCAAGACCATTATATGAAAAAACTGAAACTGAATTACTATTCACAAAACAACAGAGCAGGGAAATTGTTCGCAAATATTCTCCGTATAAAACAGAATAAACAAAAGATTTTAAAATTAAACCACCATAAAACCAACAAATCCCATTATAACCCACAAGACATATCTGACGCATTTGCAGACTTTTATGAAGAGCTATATAACCTTAAAAGAGATAGTACAACACCTCAATCAAATCTGACAAATATAAACAAATTTTTAGGAAATATCAATTTACCAAAATTAGACCCGGACAAACTAGCTAAAATTAACCTTCCCATTACAGATGAGGAAATATCCAAAGTAATCCATTCCTCACCTTTACATAAAACTCCAGGAACTGACGGCCTATCCAACAATTATTATAAAACATTTAAACAAATACTTACTCCCTACCTAACCAAACTGTACAACGAAGCCATCATTAGAAAAGAACTCCCTAGAGAAATGTTAGAAGCAATCATTGTTACCATCCCTAAACCAGACAAAGACCCAACATCTCCCCTAAATTACAGACCAATTTCATTGCTCAACTCAGACTTAAAGATATATATAGCAAACCGTTTACTAGAGATAACTCCATTACTTATCAACCCAGACCAAGTCGGATTCACAAAGGGAAGACAAGCTACAGACAGCACAAGGCGTATGATCAACCTGATAAACCACTCAGAAAACAGTCAGGCCCCTTCTCTGCTTCTAGCTTTAGATGCAGAGAAGGCGTTCGATAGGGTCCATTGGAGCTATATATCGGAATCCCTAAAGAGCTTCGGCCTTATAGGATTCATACATGAAGCCATAATGACACTATATACACCCCCGTCAGCCAAAGTAATGACCTCAGGTTCTATCTCTAAAACCTTTCGATTAACAAACGGCACAAGACAGGGCTGCCCCTTATCACCTATAGTATTTTCATTGGCCATTGAACCTCTAGCTGAAAAAATAAGGTCCAGTGATAAGATTTCAGGATTCCTAATAGGCGACAAAGAACACAAAATAGGGCTTTTTGCAGATGACATAATTTTAGTTTTGACCAATCCGGAACAATCATTGCAGGAGGCCCAAAAAATATTTGAAACCTTTGGCTCGGTTACCTATTATAAAATTAACGACAAGAAAAGCTTTGTCCGACCCATGAATATTTCCAGAGAATTAATCACAACTCTAAGATCGAGTTCGAATTATAACTGGAACACACCAGAGATAACATATTTAGGTATCAAGCTCACTTTCCCTACGAGTAAACTATATAATGCCAACCACCCCAACCTTATAAAACAAATCAAAAAAGATGCTCAAAATATCCAAAGGACACACTTATCGTGGATAGGAAGAATGGCAGCATTTAAAATGCAATCTCTCCCTAAAATATTATATATCTTTAGAACCCTTCCTATCCCAATCCACTCCAAATTTTTTAAACAAATTAATAAGATAATAAGGGAACTCATTTGGAATAAGAAAAAAAAACTAGAATAGCACTAGCCATAATGAATCTTACTAAAAGTAATGGTGGTATGAATCTCCCTAACATACAAAATTACTATTATGCATCCTTACTGGATCAATGGCAATACTGGATTAAACATGCAGAAGATAAAAATTGGCTGTCTATAGAAAAAGAATATGCTAAAAACCACGATCTAATAGCCTTAACAATAGCTTCCCTCAGGTTAACCAAAATAGACATACCGAAATTACTTTCCATAAAAACTAACTTTACTTGCTACAAAATACTTAACAGAGAACTTTCACACTTTTGTGGGAACCCAAAGAATAGCCTTGCCTATAAATGTTCTACAATATGCTAAAGCCAGAATACCCACCAAGAAATGGCTTAACCAAAATTTGACTATCTACAACTGCCTCAACAGGGATAAGGACCTTATAATTCATAAACTACAAAAATCAAAACGCAATAGGGACTTTAACCCAGAAATGGGATGGGAGGTACCGATCCGAATATGGAATTATATCAATAATAAAAATTCAAATAACCAGAAAGGTATTACCTTCTTCTATCAAAGTCTTTCACAACAACCCAAAAATTACAAAAACCCCAACATTTTAAAATGGGAAAAAGATATGAAACAAATCCATAGCTTAGAGAGTTGGCATAACGCCCTCCTAATAAGTAGTAAAGCCTCCTCTTGCATAGAGCACTGGGACAACTACCAGAAAATTATCAACAGATGGTATTTGACTCCATGTAGGCTGGCAAAGATATACCCAGCTAACTCAACATTGTGTTGGAGATGTCATAATAATTTAGGTTCACTACTCCATATGCTATGGGAGTGTAAAAATCTAGAGCAGTGGTGTCAAACTCAATTTCATTGTGGGCCACATCAGCATTATGATTGCCCATAAAAGGGCCGGTTGTATCTTTAAGACTATATGTCCAGAGCATCCCCTTCCCTTCCATTAGATGTCAAGAGTCACCCCCACCATCAGAAGTTGAATCCTCCACCCTCCCTTACATCAAAGTGCACCCCCTTACCTTATGCTGCTGCTGGGAAGAAGCTGGTTGCATTGCTGGAAAGCAGAAAGTACAGGATCTGGAGGAGGACCAGAGGTGGGCTGGAGCTCCCCTGCAGCTGCAGGAGAAGGTGCGAGGGCCACATGAAATGGCCTGTAGGGCCGGATTCGGCCCGCGGGCCTTGTGTTTGACACCTGTGATCTAGAGAGTTTTTGGAATACGATTTCCACGCTCATAGCCTCAATAACAGGCAATCTTACCAAATTAACTCCAGCTATGGCCTTATTAAATATAAATCTCGATATTTACCCAAGGAACCATAGAACAATAGTTGCTAACATTCTTATCGCGGCTAGATTGGCTATCACTAAAGAATGGAAATCAGCAAAGGTTCCGAATCTGTCAGATGTTATCATAAGAGTAAATAACCAAGCACACTACGAAATGATGCTAGCCCCAAAAAAACTATAAAATTAATACATTCATACTAAACTGGCAAACCTGGATCTTACATCCTAAAGCATCTATATCCCTAAAAGAAGCTATACTTTAATTTTTTTTTTTTTTTTTAAATAGTAGCAGTTCCCTCCCCTTGTTTATAATACTGATACATATCAAGATATTTAAAGTGCTGGTCAACATGTTCCTGCCCAAAGTATTACAGTAAGGCAGGTTCCATAATTAATTTGCCTTATTTACAGTTTGCTCCCATTGGGGTAAATAAGGGCCTTGTTATCGACAGGTATATCATATGGTACTGCCGCCTTGATTCTATTTAATTTGCTTTGTATATCATCATTTGTATATAATGCTGATTTTCTTTATTTCGAAGTTACTATTATAACGCCTGCATTTGGTGCTGGGTGTAAAAGATGTACCTATCTATATCTACACATATCTTTGTAAATGTATGCAGTTTGAAAATGTGAAAACTCAATAAAAATGTTAAAAGTTAAAAAAAAACAAAACAAAACCGAACTATTAAAAAAAAAAAGCTTTCCTCCATAGGATAGAACACAGAAAACCCTTTAGAAGAAATAAACAACCAGTCAGCATATATAACCCTCTCAAAGAAAGGGTGCAAAGCGACCCCCTGTGCACCTTGTGGTGTTTTACTGACCCACGGGAGGAATATATATTCACATGACTCTCCACTGGAGGTAACCTGAATACTGCATGTACCTTACATGTAAGTGCCTGGATCAACAGCCTCTGAGATTGAGAGGCAGGTGGTGTCCTTGGGGATTCTTCTGGCTCAGGATTCTCTGAAGCAGAAGTGTTTGCAAAAGAATCGGCCAGATCCCCTGTAGCTACCTCCTCTCCCTCACCAACCCCTTCTCGCTCCAGAATTGGGGGGTTAGGAGAAGGAGACCTGTCACGCTTCTTACCCTGGATGGTAGAAGCAATCATATCAGCAATCCTTGTTTCTAAGCCCAGCAAGGCTGCCGACAGGTCATCTTTAGTAACAGACTGTGAGGAAAACAGATGAGGGATCAGCTACAATACCAGAGAGTCGCAGCGGCTCAGATTGTCCAGTCGCTTCTGGTCTCTCAGGGGAAGCAACGGCAGCTGTGGTCCGACTAGCCCCAGAAGGGGCTGTGGTAACACCTGTGCCTCTAGCCTAATTACAGTGGTGCTTCCCCCAGGGTGCTTCTTGGAAGCCCTGGCTGCTAGTGCATGCACTGCTTAGCCCACCTCCCCCAAACTCAGCTTTCCGCCTATCCCCGACTTAGCTGCCCACCCCCAAACTTATGCGACATTCATTTAGGTAAACATGCTTTTTTTCAGCAACCATGTGTTTAAGCCAGTTTGCAAGCATCAGGCAAAAACCCAAAAATGTCTGTGGCCCTCTATTGGTGAGAAAAAAAGAAGTGCAAGCAAAAGGAGGTAAAATTTAAACAAACCTTTTCCTATGTTTGCAGGAAGCCAGCTGGGTTCAGTAACATTATCCCCATTAGGGATTACTCACCATTCCCTGGAGGAGACTGCAGGCCCAACATTCACCCATCACGGCGGGCTTTGTCTCAAGTACCTTCAAGGACTGGGTACACTATAATATGAGGGTCCACTCCCTTGGATCTGTACAGCACCCTGCAGGAGTACATTGGTTTCTGAATCCCAGTCTTTCCTGTACGCAGGGTCTAGCGCCACGTGTGGTCGCATTACAGGCAAAACCTCGCAATATTCTTCTGTCTTCTTAGCGAGGCCCGGGTTCCATTTATCTTAGCTTTAATAGCTGTTTGAAATGGATCCGGTGCAAAGGCTGTGCCGGATTCTAAAAAGAACCTGTGTGGGAACCAGCTTAGAAGCTCCACAGAGCAGAAGTGACCATCCACCTTCAAGACACCGTCGAAAAAACTGAAGTGCTCCCAGTGTGAGAGGGGTTATATAGGAGGGGGAACTTCCTGTTCATTTTTTGTTTGATTGCCAGTGTCCATTCACCTATAGGTGGCGCATAACCCAGTATGTATAGAATATATAACATGCTCTGTGTCCCGTGATGTCCAAGAAAGAAAGCTGGATGTGCAGACTATAACATTTTTGTCGGATGTGACCACAACGTCTGATTTTCATATAATTAGTACGGTTTTCGTCCAAAAAAAAAAACCAAAAAAAAACGTAAAACGTAAAAGAGCAAGACTACGCATGATCAGAAACGAAAAAAAAAAATAAATGCATACAAAGCTATTCAACACATTACGTCACTTCTGACGCTGAATTCGGGCGTAGGAGAATTTTCAGATGGTGAGTAACCTCTTCACTTTTGACATCAGACTAGCATCCAACAAAAAAATGGATGTTCGGTTGTCTGAAAATCTAAACGTGTGTAGGGGGCTTTACTGAAGCTGCCTATTCTGGAAAATCTTTCAAATGCTGCAAAAAGTAAATTGCTCAGTGAGGCCCCTTTCACACTTGTGCGACTTGGGACTGCAAAGTCGCATGACAAGTTGTACGCCACGATTTCCAATGAGTACCGTTCATATCTGCGCGACTTCAAGTTGCGGCGACTTTAAAAGTAGTCCCTGCACCACTTTGGTCTGACTTTGATGTGATTTGAGGTTCATAGACCTCAATATTATACACAAATAATAGAAAAAATATTGCGCATCCACTCACTCATGAATTAAATATACCCAGCAGCATTACACAACAATGTCAATAAAATTGTAACAATATCCAAGCAAGAAGTGATGCGCTAAGTGTTAAATCAATTAAGTAACAGTCATAAATCAAAAACGTGTATAAAGTCCATCAATGTGAATCCCTTTCGGAATATCCAGGCATTGCTTAACCACTTCAGCCCCAGAAGGATTTACCCCCTTCCTGACCAGAGCACTTTTTGCAATTTGGCACAGCGCCATTTTAACTGACAATTGCACGGTCGTACGACGTTGTACCCAAACTAAACTGACGTCCTTTTTTCCCCCACAAATAGAGCTTTCTTTTGGCGGTATTTGATCACCTCTGCGTTGAGTCCGCCCCATCCGCTGATTAGCTCCCCCGCTAGCGTGTGAGAGCCCGCAATACTCGCTCTTGCGGCCGCTATCAGGTGATGGCAGTACGTGCAGGGGAGCCATGTTGCCTCTGTCAATTCACAGCGGGCGGTCGGCAACTAGTTAAAGTTGCATTAAAATTGCGTGAAAGGGACCTTACTGAGCTATAAAACTCTGCAGTTAGTTCGCCACAATGCAAATTTTGCAGCATTCCAGTAACACGTTAAGGCTGGGCTCACACTATTGTGAACTGGATGAGGGTTTCCCAGCATCCAATTCGCATTGCAGGAGATTGTGACCAGCTCTCTATGGAGCCGGTTCACACATCTCCGGTGTGAATTGCACAGGAGTCCTGTGCGTCTTCTGGTCCGTTTCAGGTTCGAATTTGGCCAAAAATTGAGGCTGAAATCGGACCTGAAACGGTGAATGGGGACGCACCAGACCCCTGCTGGGAGCTGCTCCATGATGCAATGTGAACCCAGCCTTAAAGACGCAATACCACAGATTACTGCTCTTGGCCAGCTTCCGGATAGTGTAGCGGAGTTCCCATTTATACACCATGCTCCAATGCAGATGCAGGCCCCTCAAACTCCTACAGCTCCCTGAGTTCCTGGACACACCCGTGGAAGATATGTTTCTCTGGTTTCCCTCCCTCAGAAGTTCAGAGAAGCCATACCAGAAGTTCAGAGAAGCCATACCAGATGAGGCAGAGGTAGCTGGGCAAGTGATCTGCAGCCAGGCGAAAGGCCCTCCGCTATCAGAACTGGCATGCGGGCCAGAGCCTAATAACACTCAGTTTCTCTAGAAGACCCAGCTATTGTGGGGAGCCCATCCCTGTTCCCCTGGGATGGCACTTCGTTCTGAGACCTGGGATCCCTTCAGCTGCTCACCTGTATTACCAGAGCTGCTCTAGACTTCACTGTGAGGGATACATAGTTTTACTGAACTAGTGTTATAGAGTCTTATGGGCCCTAAGCAATGCTCCCATGTTAAAGTAACTAAAGGCAAAACTTTTTTTTAGCTTTGGATAGAGTGGAGAGCGATTAAAACACCTGTCAGTTTTTATTACTGTCTGTGCCCCCGTTAAAAAGATTCCCCCTCCATTTGTCCAAAAGAAGAACTGAAACTCTAGTGCCAGAATAAACACAGAGAAACCCCTTAGGATTGATGCGGACACAACCAAGTTGAGTATAAAAAAATTATGGATTATTTTATGACAAAGTTAAAATTGTACATCGGCATAAAGACAAAAAGTATGGCCATCAACACAAGGCCTAAATCATGTATTGCACCAAACTTGCATGTGGTAAATTCCGTGGCCGTCCACAATCAGAAGACAGTGGGCACTGGTCATTGGATATTCCAAACGTGCAGACCTGACATGTTTCGGACTGCTTATAGTCCTTCTTCAGAGGTATGAAAGTTTGGTTGAATGCAATTCTCTATATTATAAGAGGGTATAATTGCTTTCAATGATACAAAAAAATAACATCATGGTAATTAACCATCATATTCGTTAGAGAATGCATTTGCAGGAGAATTGCATGATAATACTTACAAATTGACAAAAACATCAAACAAATGTTCGCACAGGGACCATTCCCATCGAAAGGCATCTCCCCAGACAGGGCAAAAGAAAAAAAAAAAAAAAAAGAAGAGGTATTGAATACCCGGACAAAACTTTTGTTCATTTTGTGGCTCCCACTACCTCCAGGTACAGGGGGTCGCCATATGAACATGTTGCGCCCCCTCTTATGCCAACTTGTACCTGGTGGAGTCGAAGAGACTACTTTTTTCAGGTGCGGATGCATTGATGTACACATGCCACGCACTAGCGTGGCATCGATACATCGACAACATCCTCATCCTTTGGAATGGCTCAATGATGAAATCCAATTCAATATGAAATTCACTACGAACTTCAGTTTGACACACATTACTTTTCTTTATTTAAAAATACATAAACATATGGATGGTCGCCTGTTAAGTGACCTATTTAGAAAGCCCACAGCAGGCAACACCATCTTGGAGGCCTCCAGCTTCAACCCTATACCACTTAAAAACTCCATCCCATATGGACAATATATCTGTGCCAGACGTAATTGTTCAGACGAGGTCCTTTTCGAAAGGGAAGCAAAACTACGCGAAAGGGGCTACTCCAATTCATGCCTTAGGAAAGCCTACAATAGAGCTAAACAAAAATCACGAAAGGAACTTCTTTTTCCACAAAAAAAAAAAAGAAACAAACCAGTGTACCCACTAGGATAATCACAAAATTGAGTAAACAGACAAATTTGTGAAATTTACAAAAAGTATTGGCACCTATTGAGCATGGAGCCCAAATTAGCCCCGTTTGTGACAGATCACCCACTGATCACATATAAAAAGAGCTTCATCACTAAGAGACAAATTGGTCCATAGTGAGTTCCAAGTAACCATAAAGCCCAAACCAATAGCCACAGGTACATACACTTGTGGAAAGTGTGTATATGGACATATGCAAAAATATCACACTCCCCAACGGGGAACACTTTACAGCACAACATTTTGTTAGCTGCCGCACTCCGGGTATACCTTATGACAGAGATAAGCAATTAGCGGACCTCCAGATGTTGCAGAACTACAAGTCCCATGAGGCACAGCAAGACTGACAGCCACAAGCATGACACCCAGAGGCAGAGGCATGATGGGACTTGTAGTTTTGCAACAGCTGGAGGTCCGCTAATTGCTTATCCCTGCCTTATGACATGCGAGTGCGGCTGCTACTATGTCAGCAAAACTAAACTCAAATTCTGGCGCCGTATTTACCAGCACATTACGAGCAAAAACCTAAAAGACCCCGACCTCCGTTTGGGGAGACACAGTTCCCTAGTACATGGTGAACTTATCCCCAAGGTAAAATGTCTAGCATTGGATCACTTCTATATCACCTCTGATAATAAGATTGCCAGGTGAGCCCAATTAAAGGAAAAACTACTAAAAAACTACTAAAGGAAGGTGTTCCACACTATTAAAGCGGTAGTAAACCCATCCATTTAACAGTTTAAAAACCAGTTACATTTCCGGCATGTGTCAGAAATGTAACACTCCCATTGGTTGTGCTCTAAACCAAACTGTCAAAGCATCCAATGGCTGGTGTCATAGCTGATCACATGTGTAGCATTATGGCACTTATAGATCAAACAGAGACCAAGATGGCAGCTTCCTTGGCAGAAAATGATAGGAGAGTTTACTACCACTTTAAGCAGAGCACCATTTTCAAGGAATATGGGGAGGAAAAAGGATCTCTCTACCGCCGAAAAGAGTGAAATAGTTCAATGCCTTGGACGAGGTATGAAAACATTCGATATTTCACGAAAACTTAAGAGTGATCATCGCACTATTAAGAGATTTGAGGCTGATTCAGAGCACAGATGGGTTTGTGCAGATAAAGGCACATTGAGGAAGATTTCTGCCAGATCCATGATCAAGAGAGCAGCCGCTAAAACACCATTACATAGCAGCAAAGAGATATTTGAAGCTGCTGGTGCCTCTGGAGTCCCACGGACATCAAGGTGTAGAGTCCTCCAATCTTGCAACTGTGCATAAACCTTCCATTCGGCCACCACTAACCAATGCTCACAAGCAGAAACGGCTGCATTGGGCAGAAAAATACATGAAGACTAATTTTCAAACAGTCCTGTTCACTGAAGAGTGCCGTGCAACCCTGGATGGTCCAGATGGATGGAGTAGTGGATGGTTGGTTGATGGCCTTCCTGTTCCAAGGCTGCAACGTCAGCAAGGCAGTGGTGGAGTCATGTTTTGGGCCGGAATCATGGGAAGAGAGCTGGTCGGCCCCTTTAGGGTCCCCAAATGTGTAAAGATGACCTCTGCAAAGTATGTGGAGTTCCAGAGTGACCACTTCCTTCCCTGGTACAGAAGGAAGAACTATGCTTTCCATAATAAAATCATCTTCATGCATGACAATGCACCATCTCATGCTGCAAAGAATACCTCTGCATCAATGGCTGCTATGGGGATAAAAGCAGAGAAAGTCATGGTGTGGCCTCCATCCTCCCCTGACCTCAATCCTATTGAGAAGCTTTGGAGCATCCTCAAGCAAAAGATCTATGAGGGTGGGAGGCAGTTTACATCCAAACAGCAGCTCTGGGAGGCGATTCTGACTTCTTGCAAACAAATTCAAGCAGAAACGGTCCAAAAACTCACAAGTGCAATGGATGCAAGACTTGTGAAGCTGCTATCAAATAAGGGGTCCTATGCTAAAATGTAACGTGACCTGTTAAAATGTTTAAGAAGTTAAAATGTTGTTCAAAGTTTGATTGAAATAGCTTTTGATTTCAGTAAATATGCTGCAAACACAACAAATGACAATTTTCAGTTCTTTACAACCTATAAAGTGTTTTGAAACGTACTGTGCGCAATAATTTGGAACAGCGCATTGTAAGTTTTTTACTGTGAAAAAAAAATACTGTTATCATTAGGAGGTTTGTTCGAATTGTACTCTTTAGGCTCCATGCACACTGGACGCTATCTGGGCTCTCTCGGCGTCAGGCAGGAGACGCTGCTTACAAAACCTTCTTTTGCAGCGTTTTTTAAGCAGCGTTTACCGGCGTTGGCGTTTTTTTTTTCCTTCATTAGCTTCCATTGACTGCAAAAAATGGCGTTTTTTGTGGTCAAAAGAACGACTTTTGAACACCAATTCAGGGCGTTCATATAACAGTCCAAAAACGCCACTGCTGATAAAAGACAATTAACGTCCATGTGTGCATGGACACAGAGGATAACATAAAGTGGCGTTTTTGGGCTGTTAAAAAAACGCCCAAAAACGGTCGTTTATCAGATACAGTGTGCATGGAGATTATAGTTGATAACATGAGAATTATGCTGACTGTTGTTTACATCAATTATTTAGGTAAATGAGAAAAATATCATTGGCATAATAATTTGGAACAGGGTGTAAAATGGATCTTTCACTTACTAAACCACCAGGCCTTAATGAAACAGTGAATTTTACTCCATTTTTACCTGGTTTTGTTACGGGTATATGTGAAAAGAATTTATAAATATGCCTAAACTCACTAAATTTCTAATAAACATACTTGTATAAATTTGAACCTTATTAATAATATGTTTTCCTTTTTTCTTATGTTTTTGCTTTCTTTGTAGCATGTTGATATGCACATTATCATGTACCATCACTAGAGGTCTCTATTCCCAGCATCAGGTACCATCTCATTTCTTATGCAGCGCTTTGCTGTACACACACAGGGCTGTTCACTGCCCCTGTGGAGGGAGGGGGTGGTGTTCATACCTCGCAGCCCCACGCACGTGGGCCCTACTCAGCGTCCAGTCCTGTGACGGGATCCTGGTTGGTCACACTCAGAGAGGTCTTTGTGGGCCGCGGAATCCGCAGCTCACTTCCTGTTTGCGCTCCAATCTGGAGTGCAAGGAAATGACCTCACGCGCGTCGGCGGCGGTGGGACAGGCTCGTGCCATGTCACCGGGGGATCCCCACACCCATACACAGTGTCCATTATCATGGACACACATGGGCGGCCCACTGACACAGCTGCAACTTATTCCAATTACAGGTGAGTAAGACCCCTTTCACACTGGGGCGCTTTACAGGCTCTATTGCACTAAAAATAGCGCCTGTAAAGCGTCTCCCCATTCAACCCAGTGTGTCCTTTCACACTGGGGCGGCTCAGGGCGGTGCGCTTGCAGGAGCAAAATTAAACTCCTGCAAGCATGATTTTTCAGGAATGTGGGGAGCAGGGTATACACCATTCCTCCAACGCCCCTGCCATTAGATTGCATGGGCAGCGCTCCCATAGCGGCTGTACACCACTCTGGGAGCGCCGGCACTTTTAACCCCTGTTTAACCCCATGTGAGGGGGTAAAAGTGCCGTGCTGCCGCCCGAATAGCAGCGGTTTACCGCTGACGATCGGGCATTCCCAGTGTGAAAGGGGCCTAAGGGTTTATAAAGCACCTGTAACACACATTAATACTGAATCCCATTGCCAGCACAGACTGCAGACGTGCAGGACCAACTTTAACCACTTCAATACTGAGCACTTTCACCCCCCTCCTTCCTGGACCAATTTTCAGCTTTCAGCGTTGTCGCACTTTGAATGACAATTGCGCGGACATGCCACACTGTACCCAAATGAAATTTTTATCATTTATTTCACACAAATAGGAGGTTTCTTTTGGTGGTATTTAATCACCACTGGGGTTTTTATTTTTTACGCTACAAATAAAAAAAAGACCGAAATTGTTTTTAAAAAAAGGATTTTGACCAAAAATTATACTGCTACATTTCTTTGGTGAGGCTGCAGTGTTGCGCACTGGTGAGGCTATACTGACGGGCAAGGGTAAGGCTTCAAAGATGGACACTGGTCACCACTCAATGATGGGCACAGGTGAGGCTGCGTTGGTGGGCACTGGGGAGTTTGCATTGAAAGGCACCGGTGAGGCTGCACTGATAAAAGTCGTTGTTAATATTTATTTGTGTAACTTAATTCTGCATAAACATTTAAATGTCATTTCATGAGAATTTATGAGGGCCTGTTTAGGGGCGGGGTTAGGGGCGGGCATGGTAGGGGTTGGGTAGGGCAACTGGTGGTGAGTAACCCTTAAGACCTGGCTAGTAGGTCAGGACTTGAAATTTTGAAGCCCTGGAATAGTTCACACCAGTGCGGTCCGTTCCAGGGCTTTCCAGTTCCATAAAAAAAAAGTAGAACATACTGCATTTTACCTGAACTGGAAAGCAGTGAAACGCATAAAAAACACATTGAAATGCATCAAAAATGCATATGCGTGGACCCTGGACCCTAGTATAGGGAAAAAAAACAGGAAAAAAAGCACCTGGAATGCATCCGGAAACGCATCAAAAACATGCTTGCAGAAACATAACCGGAGTGGATCTGGAGTGCGTTTTTAATGGTGTGAACCTGCCCTGAGCCCTGGTTCACACGTGCGCTCTGCAATATCGCATATGATTTGCCCCGCACTGCAAATCACATGCAATGTCTGTGCGAAGCGATTTCAGCCATACAGATAGTATGGCTGAAATCGCATCGCATTCGGACCAAACTTGCACAGGACCCTATTTTTGGTCCGCACCAGAATCGGCTCGCATGGGTGTTGTTCACCCATCAGATTCATGTCCGAACTGTCAGATTGCACTGCGATATGCGAGCTGAAAAGGGGGTGTCGTTGACAATGTATTGACACCTCCCTTTAGTTCGCATAAGGCTGTGTGAACTGCTGTGCGAGTTGGGTGCGATGTGGGAACCCGCAGTGCATTAGCAGTGTTCCCACATCGCACATATGTGAACTGGGGCTTAGTGTCTGACTGTCTGCCGCAATATCGCAGTCCCACTATAAGTCGCCAATCGCCACCATTAGTAGTAAAATATCTATATAAAAATTCCATAAAAATATTCCATTGTTTGTATCAATTTTGAGCAAAACCAATTAATATACGCTTATTGGGCTTTTTTTTTTTTTGCCAAAATATGTAGCAGAATACATATTGGCCTAAATTGATTATTTTTGATCAAATACCCCCAAAAGAAAGCTCTATTTGTGGAAAAAAAAATATAAAAATATATTACTTTTATTTGGGTAAAAAGTCGCACGACCGTGCAATTGTCAGTTAAAGGAACGTAGTGCCGTATCGCAAAAAATGGCCTGGTCATGGGGGGGTAAATCTTTCGAAGGGCAGGTGGTTAATAAAAGCTACACATTTAGGCTCCCTGCACACTGAAGCTGATAAACGATAGTTTTTGGGTATTTAGGCGTTTTTTTTTTTTTTTTTTAAACAGCCCATAAATGTCCCCGCTATGTTATCCTATATGTCCATGCACACAGACCTCATGCACAAAGGACGTTTTTTGACTGTTTTACAGCAGCTGTTTTTAGCTGCAGATATTTTTTCCTACACTCAATAAATTCTCCATCATGTTACCCTAGGTCTCCATGTTACCCTAGGTCGCCCAGGTTACCCTAGGTCGCCCAGGTTACCCTAGGTCGCCCAGGTTACCCTAGGTCGCCCAGGTTATCCTAGGTCGCCCAGGTTATCCTAGGTCGCCCAGGTTATCCTAGGTCGCCCAGGTTATCCTAGGTCGTCCAGGTTATCCTAGGTCGTCCAGGTTATCCTAGGTCGTCCAGGTTATCCTAGGTCGTCCAGGTTATCCTAGGTCGTCCAGGTTATCCTAGGTGTCCACGTTATCCTAGGTGTCCACGTTATCCTAGGTGTCCACGTTATCCTAGGTGTCCAGGTTATCCTAGGTGTTCTTGCACACAAAGGCTGTTATCAGCTGTTTTTAGCAGTGACGTTTTTGAGCTGTAAAAAAAACCCCAAGACCAGAGGGTTCTAAGAGACGTTTTTCAGCTGTTCCGAGGCTGTAACGTTTTGGCGTGTTTGACGCTGAGCCGGCAAAACGCTCACTAATGCACATTAACGCCGACGCGACGTTAACCGGCGTTTTTGACGCTGGCGTTAAAAAATAGCAGAGGAATGTTTTTTTTTAAAAAAAACGCCCATTGATGCCGAGGCTCACTAATGCCGAAACAAATACGCCGGTGTGTATGAAGCTTTAATGTCGTTTAGGAGCAGTGGTGTTTATGGGCTATTATCTAAACGCCCTTAACCACTTGTGTGCCCGCGCACAGTATATTTACTGGGGCAGTGCGGCACTGTCTCGCCGTAAATAGACGGCAATTTACAGACAGGCAGCTAGGGGGTGCGCGCTCATGCCTGCTGCACTATGGAGGAGTGTGCCCGCAGCTCGGGAGGATCCGATGTCCGCCGGCGAGCTGCGATGAGCTGCCAGAGAGAAAGAAAGGAGAACCGCTGTGTTTACTTCGGCATCTAAGAGATCTACTGATCCCTGTCACTGGGATCAGTTAGATCTCTTATGCCCCTGACAGCCCAGCCCCCTCATAGTTAGAACACGCCTAGGGAACACACTTAACCCCTTCCCTACCCCCTGCAGGTTAACCCCTTCACTGCCAATGACATTTATACAGTAATCAGTGGATATCTAAATTTCTGATCGCTGTATAAATGTCATTGGTCCCATAAAAAGTGTCAAAAATGTCTGACATGTCCGCCCCATTATCGCAGTCCTGATAAAATCGCAGATCGCCGCCATCACTAAAAAAAAAAAAAAAAAAAAAAAAATGTAAAAAACGCCAGAAATTAATTCTCATGGTTTGTAAAGGTGGCAACTTTTGCGCAAACCAATCCATAAACGCAGATTGCGTTTTTTTTTTTTTACCAAAAATATGAGGAAGAATATAAAAATCGGCCTAACCCGATGAATACATTTTTTTTTATATATATTTTTTTATTTGTCTTTTAGCAAAAAGCAAGAAATATTGTTTTTTTTTTTGCAAAATCGTCACTCTTTTTTTGTTTATAGCGCTGATCAGAAATGACGCAGAGGTGACCAAATACCACCAAAAGAAAGCTCTATTTGTGGGAAAAAAGGACGCAAATTTTGTTTAGGTACAACGTCGCACGACCGCGCAATTGTCAGTTACAGCGACGCAGTGCCGAATCGCAAAAAGTGCTCTGGTCCTACAGTGGGAAAAACTTCCGGGGCTTAAGTGGTTAAATCGCGTTCAAGAGTTGTTCTTCTGACCACAAAAGCTTAAAAACGTTGACGTCCATGAATGCTATTGGTCAAAAACGCTAAAAAAAAAAAAAAAGCTTATAAAAGCTGAATAACTCACTACAAAGCTACTGACGTTTTTAGAGCGTTTTTTTAACATCCAGTGTGCGTGGAGCCTTAGGCTGCATTCACACCGGAGCGTGTCGTTTTCAGGCAGAAAGTCACACGATTTTACCGCGATTTTGTACAGGTCAAAAGGTCACCAATGTAAAAAGCAGAAAAACCCAGCCCAAAAGGCCCAAATCTGCCTGAAAAAATAATTCCAGAACTTGTTTGAGCTTCAGGCAGTTTCAGGCTTTTGGTTTCAGGCGTTATGGAGTGGAGATGTGAATCATGTCCATAGAGAATCATTGATTATTTTTCCCCTCCAGCGTTTTTAGCTTCAGGCTTCAAGCTACAAAACGCTCAGAGGTGCGAATGCAACCTCAGGCCTCATGCACACAGGACTAGAGTTGAGCGAACACCTGGAAGTTCGGGTTCTGCTGGTCCGTCCGAACTTCGTGACAAAGTCCGGGTCCGGGTCCGGACGGAACCCGAACGATCCGGACTTTGACGGACTTCGAGTTTGTTCAAGACCTTAATAAAAAAGTCCGTCTAAACCCGGAAAACCCGACCCAAAAAGACGAAAAATGTAACCACTGGAAAACTGGACATGTTTTAGCGCCATTTTAGCACACTGAAAGACGGACTTTTGCTGTGCGAGGCCACACTTACGTCGGATTCCGAGGTGCGTGTGACCTACAATTTTTTTGCGAGATTTTTGCAGTCATCGAAACATCACTCAATAAGTCGAAAATATTCGAAAAAAAAAAAAAAA
>BLSH010399748.1:486908-507877 GCA_018402905.1 Glandirana rugosa
CAACTCAAAGCAGCGGTATGTGAAATCTCTAATTTCTGCTATCTGTCCTCAGAGCAACAGCACAGACAGCAGTAGTAAAGTAATCTATCTCAGGATGCAGGATCAGGTCTTAAAATGGCTAAAATCTGTCCCTCACGCCGTCAGCTACCTTTCCCTATACTAACCCAAGGAGCATGTGACTGCAGCACTGTGACTCCAGCTTATAAAGAGGCTGGGTCACATGATGCACTGGCCAATCACAGCCATGCCATTAGTAGGCATGGCTGTGATGGCTTCTAAGGGCAAACCAGTGAAACGCTTGTTGATTGGCTGCCCTGCAGCTTCTCAACACGTGGAATAAAATAGCAGAACCCCGGACCGAACCCGAACGATTTTTGAAATGTCCGGGTCCGGGTCCGTGCCACGGACACCCGAAAGTTCGGTACGGACCCGAACGTTACAGTCCGGGTTCGCTCAACACTACACAGGACGTCTTAAAAACGCATGTTTTCCCACATTTTGCAATTAGCGTTTTCCCGTGTTCGCGTTTTTTTTACGTTTTTCACTCCCTATAATGTAAAAACACCTAAAAACGTTGCCGCTGGCGTTTATTGCCGCATTTTACAGCTCCTGGAAGCACAGGCTATCGTTTTTTTCTACTGCCTCCAAATACCTCTGACAGTTTCTGTGTGCATGGACACACAGGCTAACATGGAGCGGCTTTTAGAGGCAGTAAAAAAAAAAAAAGACACATCAAACGCCCCTAACAGCAGCTGTAAAAAAGGGATTTTATTAAAACTTACCGTAAAATCCTTTTTTCCGAGTTCACTGACAGACCCAGCTTCTTCATTGACTTTTGTGGGGTTTTATGCTTGTCCTACTAGGAGTTAACTAGGCAGGGAAAAGAAACAGCTGGCCCCTCCCATGCGGGCCGTCCGCTCTTCCTACATCAAACCCCCTCACAGTATAGCTCTTCAGTTCGTACACAAGCCATACCAAAAACAGAGCCCAGAGGGGTGGGTGCTGCGTCTGTCAGTGAACTCGGAGAAAAGGATTTTACGGTAAGTTTTAATAAAATCCCTTTTTCTCCTTACGTTCACTGACAGACGCAGCCTCTTAATTGACTTTGTGGGGATGTCCCCAAGCTGTGTCAAAAGAGGGGTGGGTAAAACGCTAACAACTGTACCCAACTGAACCTCTGAACAGGCGCCAGATGCGCCTACACTGCCGCTTGCAAAACTTTGCGGCCAAAAGCAGCATCCGTAGATGCAAACACATCAACTTTGTAAAACTTAATGAAAAGTGTGAACCGAGGCCCAAGTGACCGCCTTGCACACCTGTGACACCGAGGCCTGGTGTCTAAAAACCCCGGAAGTGCTAGCAGCCCGGGTAGAATGAGCCGTGACCGGAAAAGGGGGAATCTTGCCCCGCATGTGTCACGGTTTTCCTAATCCAATGAAAAATCGTAGCCGAAGAGGCCGCCAATCCTTTGCGCGGGCCCTCTGGCAGTACAACAAGGCATCAGCTTTTTGAAAGAAAGCTGTAGCAGCCAAATACACTCTTAGGGCCCTCACTACGTCCAAAGCATGCAACTCAAACTCTTTTGGGTGCGATGGCGAGGGCACAATGAGGGAAGGATAATATCTTCATTACTGTGAAATTAAGAAACCACCTTCGGAGGAAGGAAGGAGAGGTTCGCAAGACCGCCTTATCCTTATGTATGACTAAGTAGGGAGACTTGCACGATAGTACTGTTAATTCCGACACCCGTCTGGCGGAAATGATGGAACCAAAAGGTCACTTTCTGTGACAGCAGTTGCAGAGGAATCTCCTTGATATTCTCATAAGGTGGCTTCTGAGAACAGAAAGCACCAATTTTAGATCCCACAGAGCCAGTCTTCACCCGAGGCGCCACATGTCGCACACCTTGTACAAAGGTACGAGTCAAAGAGCGCGAAGCTAAAGGTCTCTGAAAGAGAATCGCCAGAGCCGATATCTGGCCCTTGAGAGTACTCAAAGCCAGATTTTTGTTCAGGCCCTGTTGTAAAAGTCAGAACCTTGGACACGACATAAGAGCGAGGGTTATAACCCTCCGCCTCGCACCAAGCTATGTAAGCCTTCTAGGTGTGGAGATAAATCTTGCGAGAAGTACCCTTGCAAGCTTAAAACAAGGTAGGGATTACCGAATCGGCGACTCCCCCGTCCCTTAGCACCTGGAACTCAATAGCCAAGCCGTCAAAGCCAGCGAGGGTAAAGCAGGGTGCAAGATGGGTCCCCGAGACAGGAGATTGTCTCGCAGCGGGAGCCGACAAGGGGCGTCTGCCACCATTTGCACCACGTCGGCGTACCAAGTGCGCCGGGGCCAATCTGTAGCCACCAAGAATATTGGTATCCCCTCCGCAACTATTCTGCGTACCAATCGTGGAAGCAGTCTTATCGGAGGGAAGGCGTACAGAAGATGATAACGACCCCAGGAGGCCACCAGAGCGTCCGTGGCCACTGCCAATGGATCCTTCGTTCTGGACACAAAGTTCTCGCTTTGTGAGTGAAACGGGACGCCCTGAAATCCACGTCCGGTGTCCCCCATCTGCGGCAGTCTGATTGAACACCTCCAGGTGGAGGGACCACTCTCTCTGGTCCAGCGTCTGGCGGCTGTGCCAGCCAGTTCCCCACGCCTGGAAAATAAATGGCTGAGATCGCCGGAACATGAAGTTCCGCCCAACGCAGTATCAGAGCTGCCTCCGCTGCAGCTGCTGGATTCTTCATGCCGCCCTGATGGTTCATGTACGCCACCGCTGAGGCATTGTCCGATCGAATTTGAATCGGACGACCCTGCAATCTCATTGTCCAGTGAAAAAAGGCATAATCTGATTGCTCTCAGCTCCGGAACGTTGATGGGGAGGCGAGCTTCCTGAGCCGCCCAACGACCCTGGGCGAATAGCTGCCCCAGGATTCTACCCCAGCCCGCAAGGCTGGTATCCGCGGTGACGATCACCCACTGAAGGGGCAGGAACGTCTTCCCCTGAATTAGGACCGAGTCCCGAAGCCACCAGGTCAGAGACATCCTGGTCTTGGAGCTCAGACGGATCAGAAGGTCCAAGACCGAGGGGACCTGTCCCACCGGACCAGGATTGCTTGCTAAAGGAGATGAGTGGGACTCTGGCAAATGGCATCGCCTCGAACAACGCGACCATGAGTCCCAGCACCCGCATACAAAACCGTAACGAAGACTGACGGTGTGAAAAGAGGGTGCGCACTGCTGACTGCAGACACTGCAATTTGACCGGAAGGAGGAACACCTTCACCAGTTCCGTGTCTAAAATGAGACCCAGATACCTCAGGCGGCGGGATGTAGACACCGACGACTTCTTCAGGTACAGTAACCAGCCGAAGTCCAGTAATGAGGCCATTGTGATACTCACATTCTGCTCCAGAGCCGAGGCAGACCCCGCTCGCAGGAGCAATCGTCCGGGTATGCCACTACCCTCAATGCCACACTGGCGCAACAACGCCAACACCAGAGCGGGCAACATTGTGAAGACTCGGGGTGCTGAGGCCAGGCCGAAGGGGAGGCCACAAGAACATGGAGGTCTCCCACCACAAAGCGCAGGAGCGCTGATGTCGTGGATGAATGGGTAAATGGAGGTACGCACCCCTGATATCCAGGGATGCCAAAAAATTCCCCCTGATGGAGGGCGACCACGACCGAGCGGATAGATTCCATCCGGAAATTTTTTCGCGCCCTGACATACCGGTTCAGGTCGTCAGGTCCGGTATGGGCCGAATCCCCCCCCCCCCTGTGTTTTGGGGACCACGAAAGGATTCGTCTGAGAGTGCTTGTACCGCCCCGAAGGGGGCCTCCCGGCATTCCTGCGGAAGCCCTAGTTCGATGGGAAAAACCTGTCTGGGAGTAGAGTGATGAACTCTATCCTGTACCCGGTGGACACCTACCGGACCCAGCGGTCGGAAAAATGAGCCAGCCACCGGTCTGCAACCCCAGAATACGTTCCCCCACACGACCCGGGTGGGGGCAACCCATCAGGCTGAGGAGGACTTGCCCTCCGCCTTTTCGGTTTTGCGCTGCCACTGCCGTCATCCGGCCCCTGCAGCGACCTTACCGGAGCGGGTCCCTCATCTGTTGCGCCCAGGGCGCAAAGAAACCTCTGCCCTGTCTAAGGCGAAAAAACTCACGCCTCCGGGGCTCTGGAAGGAAGGCACTTACCCCCTGTGAAATCTTTAACGATCTCACCCAGCTGAGGACCGAACAGACGTCCACCCTGAAAGGGAAGTCTGTGAGACCTTTTCTGGAAGCACGGTCACTAGACCAGAAAAACGCAACCAGAGCACCTGTCTAAGGATACAGCAACACTGCTACCCTGGATCGCATAGGCAGTAATTCAATGCCGCATCCCCAAGGTACTGGAGACCTTGAAGCAAAAAAGGTCAGCCCTCTGCGGCTTAACCAGCAGGTGGCCGCAGTCCAGAAGATTCTGGAGCTCCGTCATAAGCTCAGACAGATACAGCGCCGCCATGGCGAACGTCAGGGCTGGTCGCAGAGCCTGACACCAGGAAAAGCGACCTAAACAGCGTCTCTGTCTTTGGCAGCGGGGCCCTTTTTATGAAGCGACATAGGCGAGACACCAAGGCGACATCCTTTTATGTTTTTTTTTTTTTTAAACTTTTCACAAGGGACAGCTTGTAGTGTGGGAGGAAACCAGATTACCGGGAGGAAACCCACATGCACAGGGAGGGCATGCAAAACTCAGGCAGGCCACGCCAGGAACTGAGCCAGCAAGCAATATGCTGCCAGGCGTAAGTCCCACTGCGCTAGAAAGGAATGCTGCGGATGCCATTTACAACAAAAAAGGCGATCAGGAAAGAACAATCATAGGGTTAAGCCTTGGGCGCCCTAGGGGGCCTGAAGGACCACCCCACATGCGCAGAATCAGTCCTGGGTAAATCGCATCGCAGTGAGATACCGCAGCTGCCGACCCCTGATTCCCTCACAAAAATCTTCCCTTGAAGGGCAAGGAGGAAGGGAACGCATCTTGGATCACTAAAGACCGTCACAGCTGGTCCAGAAAAAGCCCTTTGCGCAGATAGCGCTCCTAGCATGTTCTAATACATAGAAAGGGTTAAGGGCACCCCCACACAGCCGCACACCACCACCCCACAGTGCACCAGGGAAACCCAGGAGGACTGCACCCACCACCACCAGCACCCACAGGAGAGCCCAGCTATACTTGCTGTTTGCTGCTTGTACTGTGCAGATCGTCCGAAGAGCTGCGCCGCTCGAATCACCACCGTTCCACAGAGAAGGGAAATGCTGCAGACACGTGTATTTGCAGAGCATGCAGTCAAAATGGCCGCCGTTAACCACTAGAGGCCAAAACACACCTTCAGGGAACGTGCAGTACCGCAAACGGCCGCTCTGAGCGCTAGAGGGAAAGTCCCATAGGCCCAAAATGTCCGCGGCTACGGCAAAATGGCGGCGGTCCGCCGCAAATGGCGGCCGATCGCGCATGGCAGCAAAATTTTGATACGACCGCCCAACGATCGCGGTGGTGCTGGGGGGGGGGGGCGGGGGTCAAACGGGAGCTCTACGCGTCCCACCAATGGCTACCCAGGGAAGAAATTTTTTTGTTTTTCGGTCGTCGGGCCCCCCTTCACGCCCCTAAAAAGGGGGGGGGGGGAAGGCCGGGGCGCTCACTTACCACTCCGACGCCGCGGGTAGCCACCCGATCGCAGACTTTCCGCCCTCTCATGGACGGTATGCTGCAGGCCCAAAGTCGCCCTGCCGAAATCGCATCTGGTAAAGGGCGCTAAAAAGGGGGTTTACCCGGGCCGCCCGCACAGAACGGGCACGATGCGGCGGGTCCACATGCAGCGGGACTGGCTTCGCATCATGTTGGTCAGGTCGGGGAGAATGAAGAGCTCGAGGACTCTCTATGCCCCGACCGGCTTCTTGATAGCAGATCAATTCGTTGATAGAAAAAAATAAAATTAAGATAAAATAAAAATGGTCATAATCAGGACCGTAGTTCCCCTGAAGGGAAGCCAGGTCAACTCCTTACGAACTAGGCAAAGAAACTGAAGAGCTATGCTGTGAGGGGGTTTGATGTAGGAAGAGAGGACGGCCCCCATGGGAGGGGCCAGCTGTTTCTTTTCCCTGCCTAGTTAACTCCTAGTAGGACGAACATAAAACCCACACGTCAATGAAGAAGCTGCGTCTGTCAGTGAACGTAAGGAGAAAACGTCCTGTATGCATGAGGCCTTAGGCGCCATGCACACGGGATGCTTTTTCAACCTCCCCTGAACAATTTTTTTGACAGCTAGAAACCGACGCTTAAAACTGCCGTTTAGCCGCATTCACGTCTAGAACAGTTTTTTTTTTTTTTCAATGGATCAAAAATGACGAAAAACGCTGGTGACTCTTGAATGCGATTTTAGGGCGTTTCAGATAACAGCCCATAAACGACAATAAACGCCCATGTGTGCATGGGCACATGGGATAACAGAGGGGCGTTTATGGGCTGTTAAAAATAAAAACGTCCAAAAACGATTGTTTATCAGCTTCAGTGTGTATGGAGCCTTAACCACTTCAAGACCGCCCGTTGTCATATGACGGCCGCACTTTGCCCCTCCCCGCCGGTTTCTGGTCATCTCCGCTGCTTACCGGACCCACCGGCAGCGGCAAAGATGATCGCCAACCCCCCCCCCCCCCAGTTTCCGTGAGCCGAGTGCTCCATAACATGGCAGGGTGGAAGCAACATCACAAGTCACTTCCGCCCAATGGTCTTAAAGGGCCCATTTTTTATTTTTGCACTGTCATTTTTTTCAAATTTTTTTTTTTTTTTGCATTTTACTGTAAGTATGAGATGTGAGGTCTTTTTGACCCCGGATCTCATATTTAAGAGGCCCTGTCGTGCTTTTTTCTATTACAAGGAATGTTTACGTTTCTTGTAATAGGAATAAAAGTGATCTTTTTTTTAAAAAAAAAAGGACAGTGTAAAAATAAACAGTCAAAAAAAATATATATTCTCACAAGCAAATTACCCTCCCAAAGGAAGCAAAATGATCAAAATGAGAAAAAAATCTGCGCTAAACGAAGGCCAACCAATCAAATTTAACTAATATATCAAAAGTAGAAAGCATCAGCAGCCGCTGTATAAATCATAAACCTCCAAGTATAATTCAGATAGTTAATAATATAATTAATATAATCAATTAACCGAATTCAGCAATTCGGTTAATTGATTATATTAATTATATTATTAACTATCTGAATTATACTTGGAAGTAAAAATAAACAGTAAAATAAATAATAATAAAAAAAAAAAAATGTAAAGCACCCCGTCCCCGCGAGCAGAACGCATACGTAAGTCCCGCCCACATATGAAAACAGCGCACACACCACACATGTGAGGTATTGCCGCGATCGTTAGAGCGAGAGCAATAATTCTAGCACTAGACCTCCTCTGTAACTCAAAACTGCTAACCTGTAGAATTTTTTAAACGTCGCCAATGGAGATTTTTAAGTTGCAAAGTTTCTCGCCGTTCCGCGAGCGGACGCAATTTTAAAGCGTGACATGTTGGGTATCATTTTACTCAGTGTAACATCATCTTTCACGATATGGAAAAAAAATTGCCTACATTTACTGCTGTCTTACTTTTTGACTCAAAAAAACAATTTTTTTTTTTTAAATTGCGCTTGTAAGACCGCTGCGCAAATACGGTGCGACATAAAGTTTTGCAACGACCGCCATTTTATCCTCTAGGCTGCTAGAGAAAAAATGTATAAATGTTTGGGGGTTCTAAGTAATTTTATAGCAAAAAAATAAACCTGATTTTAACTCGTAAACAGCGAACTCCAAAAAGAGGCTCGGTCTTAAAGTGGTTATTAAAATATCCAACATGATCTGCGAAATGTCAGCAATCAGCGGAGATCTCTGCCCAGCACCCTCAGCACTGTATATGGAAATGAACAACGTGTCAGTGATTTTTGTACATTGGGGGCAATGGAGGAAGGGATGTGAGAGGAGGGCAGACAGGGGAATGTGACACAAACACATGGCTATCACACTATATAAATATATATAATAATAATAAATGTATAACAACCCCCATGATTATTAGCAAAGCACGCAGCTCCTATGCTCACCTCCAGCAGCCTCTGTGTCTATATTCTGCACAACGCCCCGCCCTTCTACCTTCAACCTTCAAAACAAAACGCCTATTGGCTGAGAGTTACCCCGGTGCCATACAATTGGTTGGAAACTCTCCGCCCCCTTCTTCCTATTGGTCGCTCAGTCTCTAAACCCTGTGTGTACTTCCTGGCTGACCATGTGGGCTGTTTTTTTTTTTTTTTATTCAGGGCTTCTTGCGATTGGCTGTAGAGATGAGCGATGTGATTGGCTGGTGGCTGCTCTAGAGAAGTTGCGTGTGTGTGGCTCTGCTGTGACCCCGATAGGAGAAATGTCCGGTCTCTGCTGTGCGAGGGCTGGCGGGGCCTTCCTGAGGAGGAGCTGCAGGCTGGGCGGCCACACGGTGCGGGCTCTCAGGTAAGGCGGGCGGGGGGGTTTATACGGCGAGTGCGGATCACAGGTCACTCTTTGGAGTGCAGTACCCGTGGCGGGCGCTGGGGGCAGTGTAACAAACACGGGTCGCTGTCACTGAATGTGACCATTGCGTGTTAGTAGACCAGCGAGAGGAGGGGCAGGAGCACGTGACTGCATTACCCAGGGGGGAGGGTGTGGTCACTGCTGGCTCCTGTCATCTGAATTCTGATTGTTGTCACTGCCACTTTTTTTTTTCTTTTGAAGTGATAGAAATAAGAGTAAAAAAGGGATTTTATTAAAACTTACCGTAAAATCCTTTTCTCCGAGTTCACTGACAGACGCAGCCCTTCATGACGTGTGGGGTTTATGCTGGTCTCACTAGGAGTTAACTAGGCAGGGAAAAGAAACAGCTGGCCCCTCCCATGGGGGGGGGGGCGTCCTCTCTTCCCACATAAAACCCCCTCACAGTATAGCTCTTCAGTTTGTACACTAGCCGTACCAAAACAGAGCCCAGAGGGGTGGGTGCTGCGTCTGTCAGTGAACTCGGGGAAAAGGATTTTACGGTAAGTTTTAATAAAATCCCCTTTTCTCCTATCGTTCACTGACAGACGCAGCTTCTCCATTACATGTGGGGACGTCCCCAAGCTGTGTCAAAACGAGGGGTGGGTAAACGCTAACAACTGTACCCAACTGAATCTCTAAGGAGGCGCCAGACGCGCCTACACTGCCGCCTGTAAAACTTTGCGGCCAAAAGCAGCATCCGCAGATGCAAACACATCAACTTTGTAAAACTTAGTGAAAGTGTGAACCGAGGCCCAAGTGGCCGCCTTGCACACCTGTGACACCGAGGCCTGGTGTCTGAAGGCCCAGGAAGTGCTAACAGCCCGGGTAGAATGAGCCGTGACCGGAAAAGGGGGAACCTTGCCCCGAACAGACTACGCATGAGTCACGGTTTTTCTAATCCAATGAGAAATCGTAGCCGACGAGGCCGCCAATCCTTTGCGCGGGCCCTCTGGCAGTACAAACAAGGCGTCAGCTTTTTGAAAAGAAGCTGTAGCAGCCAAGTACACTCGTAAGGCCCTCACCACGTCCAAAGCATGCAACTCAAACTCCTTTGGGTGCGATGGGCGAGGGCACAATGAAGGCAGAACAATATCTTCATTAATGTAAAAGAAGAAACCACCTTCAGAAGGAAGGAAAGGAGAGGTTCGCAAGACCCCCTTATCCTTATGCATGACTAAGTAGGGAGACTTGCATGATAGTGCAGCTAATTCCGACACCTGTCTGGCGGAAGTGATGGCAACTAAAAAGGCCACCTTCCGCGACAGCAGTTGCAAGGAATTCTCCCCGATATTCTCATAAGGTGGTTTCTGAAGAACAGAAAGCACCAAATTCAGATCCCACGGAGCCATCGGAGTCCTCACCCGAGGCGTTACATGTCGCACACCTTGTACAAAGGTACGAATCAACGAGTGCGAAGCCAAAGGTCTCTGAAAGAGAATCGCCAGAGCCGATATCTGGCCCTTGAGAGTACTCAAAGCCAGTTTTTTGGGGGTTTTTTTTCGTTCAGGCCCTGTTGTAAAAAAGTCAGGACCCTGGACACAACATAAGAGCGAGGCTTATGACCCTCCGCCCCGCACCAAGCTATGTAAGCCTTCCAGATGCGGTGATAAATCTTGCGAGAAGTACACTTGCAAGCTTTTTAACAAAGTAGGGATCACGGAGTCGGCGACTCCCCTGTCTCTTAGCACCTGGGACTCAATAGCCAAGCCGTCAAAGCCGGGGAGGGTAAGGCGGGGTGCAAGACGGGTCTCTGAGACAGAAAATCGCCTCACAGCGGGAGCCGCCAAGGGACGCCTGCCACCATTTGCACCACGTCGGCGTATCAAGTGCGCCGAGGCCAATCTAGAGCCACCAGGATTATTGGTATCCCCTCCGCCACTATCCTGCGTATCAATCGCGGAAGCAGTTTTATCGGAGGGAAAGCGTACAAAAGGTGGTAACGGCCCCAGGGGGCCACCAGAGCGTTCGTGGCCACTGCCAACGGATCCTTCATTCTGGACACAAAGGTTTCCACCTTGTGATTGAACCAAGATGCCATGAGATCCACGTCCGGCGTCCCCCATCTGCGGCAAATTTGATTGAACACCTCCAGGTGGAGAGACCACTCTCCCTGGTCCAGCGTCTGGTGACTGAGAACGTCCGCCTGCCAGTTCTCCACACCTGGAATGTAAACAGCGGAGATTGCCGGAACGTGACGTTCCGCCCAACGCAGTACCATTGCTGCCTCCGCCGTAGCTGCTGATCTCCTTGTGCCGCCCTGATGTTTCACATGCGCCACTGCTGTGGCATCGTCCGACTGAATTTGATCGGACGACCCTGCAATCTCATCCAGAGAAAAAGGCACAATCTGCTTGCTCTCAGCACCAGTACATTGATGGGGAGGCGAGCCTCCTGTGCCGACCAACGACCCTGGGCAAACAGCTGTCCCAGGACCCCGCCACAGTCCAAGGACTGTCATCCGTGGTAATGACCACCCACTGAAGGGGCAGGAATGACTTCCCCTGAAGCAACGCTGAGTCCCGGAACCATAGGTCAGAGACGCCCTGGCCTGGGGACTCAGACGGATCAGAAGGTCCAAGGATCGAGGGGATCTGTCCCACCGAGCCAAACTTGCTCGTTGAAGGAGAAGAGTGTGACTCTGGGCGTATGGTATTTCCTCGAAATTCGAGACCATGAGCCCCAGCCCCCCATGCAAGGAAGACCATCGGTGCGACAGGAAAGTTTTCACTGCCGACTGCAGTGACCGCAACTTGGCTGGAGGAAGGAAAAACCTTTGCCTGCTCTGAGTCCAGCAACAGGCCCAGATACTCCAGGCGACGGGATAGAGACACCGTCGACTTCTGCAGGTTGAGCAACCAGCCGAAGTCCTGCAGCGAGGTCATTGTGATCCTCCCCTTCTCTTCCCGAGCCGAGGTGGATTCCGCTCGCAGGAGCAGGTCGTCCAGGTAGGCTACTACCGCAGTGCCTCTGTCGCAGTAACGCCATACCGGAGCTACCAGTTTTGTGAAGAAAAACTCGAGGTCTGAGACTAGACCGAAAGGGAGTGCCACGAATTGAAAATGGAGGTCTCCCACTGCAAAGCGAAAGAAACGCTGAAGCCATGGACAAATGGGTACATGGAGGTACACATTCCTGATGTCTAGAGACCCTACAACCGAGTGGATAGATTCCATCCGGAAAATTCCGCGCCCTAACATACCGGTTCAGGGCCTTCAGGTCCAGTACTGGCCAGACCCCCCCCCCATTTTTGGGAACCACGAACAGATGTGAGTAAAAAACCTCGAAACCTCTCGCTGGAGGCACTGGCACGATCACCCCTTGGTTCGAGTGCTTGTACAGCCCCAAAGAGGGCCGTCCGGCGTGCCTGCGGGAGCCCTAAGTCAAAGGAAAGAACCTGACTGGTGGCAGAGTGTTGAACTCAGAAACGTCCCCTACCCGAAGCCCGGGCGGAGACAACCTATCAGGCTGAGGAGGTTTGTCCTCCGCCTTGTTGGTTTTGCGCTGCCACTGCCGGCACCCGGCCCCTGCAGCGACCTTACCGGAGTGGGTCCCTTTACCCGCTACGCCCGAGGCGCGAAAAAAACCTCTTTGGACCCGAGGTAGGGGGCCCCTGTCTACGGCAAAAACTCAAGCCTCCGGGGCTCTGGGAGGAAGGCACTTACCTCCTGTGAATCTTTTATGATCTCACCCAGCCGTGGACCGAATAGACGTCCACCCTGAAAAGGAAGGTCTGCGAGACCTTTTCTGGAAGCATGGTCACCGGACCAAAAACGCAACCAGAGTACCTGACTGAGGATACAGCAACACCGCTACCCTGGATCACATAGGCAGTAAATCAACGGCCGCATCACCAAGGTACTTGAGACCTCGGCGCAAGAAGTCAGCTCTCTACGGCGTAACCAGCAGGCAGCCGCAGTCCAGAAGATTCTGGAGCTCCGTTATAATCCAAAGTGAAAGTAAAAAGCTGTAGACACGTTTTTTGCATGAGCAGGGAATCCAATATGGCCGCCGTTGAACACTAGAGGCCGAAAAACACCTGCAGGGAACGTGCAGTACTGCAAATGGCCGCTCTGAGCGCTAAAGGGAAAGCCCCATAGGCCCAATACGTCTGCGGCTACGGCAAAATGGCGGCGGTCCGCCGCAAAATGGCGGCCGATCGCTGCATGGCGGCAAAAAATGACTGAACAGCACTAGACGATCGGGTGCGGTGCGGGGGGGAAGGGGGGGTGTGTGCAGGGGGTGAACAGGGCTCCACGTGCCCCTACCGGCGGCTACCCAGCAAAAATGTGTTTTTTTTGTTTTTTTTTGTTTTTTTTTTTAAAAAGGGGGGGGGGAAGGAAGGAGCTCTCACTCACCACTCCGGACGACGCCATGGGTAGCCACCCAGTCGCAGACCTTCCGCCCCTGCTTGGGCAGTATGCTGCAGGCCAGAAGTCGCCCTTCCTGAATCGCATCCGGGGCTGGGCGTAAGGGGGGATCACCCCAGGCCGCCCGCACGGAACGGGCACGATGCGGCGGGTCTACATACGGCGGGACTGGCTCACATCGGTCGGCCAGGTCGGGGAGAGTACAGAGCCCATGGACTCTCTATGCCCCAACCGGCTTCTTGATAGCAGATCGATTGCTTGATAGAAGACAAATAAAAATAAAAAACGGTCATAAACAGGACCGCAATTCCCCTGAAGGGAAGCCAGGTCAACTCCTTGCAAACTAGGCATTGAAACTGAAGAGCTATGCTATGAGGGGGTTTTATGTGGGAAGAGAGGACGACCCCCATGGGAGGGGTCAGCTGTTTCTTTTCTTTGCCTAGTTAACTCCTAGTGAGACCAACATAAATCCCACACATAATGGAGAAGCTGCGTCTGTCAGTGAACGATAGGAGAAATATGTATTTTGGCCATTTCTCAACCAGGGCAGTTTTTTTTTTTTCACACACAGGTTATAAAGATATTTTTTTTTTTTTTTTTCTTTTATCAGAAAAATATTTTACTGTGCATAAAATTAGGCAAGGTACAAGCAGTTATAAGAGACATAACGTATGACCGATACCATGTACATTGCAGTAAAATGAACCATCTGCACAATAAGTGTAACATTAAACACCGTACCAAACTTTTTAACTAAAGGTAACAAAGAGAACTTAAAAGTTTGTTGGCAAAACACTCATAGGTCATGTATAAATATAACTGCAGCACACAGTCCAATTAATGACTGGTGGTATAGAGTAAAAGTCTAGAGCAGGGATATGCAATTAGCGGACCTCCAGCTGTTGCAGAACTACAAATCCCAGGAGGCATAGCAAGGCTCTGCAGCCACAAGCATGACACCCAGAGGCAGAGGCATGATGGGACTTGTAGTTTTGCAACAGCTGGAGGTCCGCTAATTGCATATCCCTCGTCTATAGCTTCTTTGAGGCAAGTAGTTATGGTGGTGATTATGAAGGATCAGACGCGCAGCCCATCACCAAAGACACCGCCACACACCGCCTCTTACCGGAACTCACCCACCCCCTATTATGGGGGTCAGTGTTCGCCTCTAATGAGTAAAAAACGATCCACCGATCCAATCAAGGATGACCAAAGCCACTCAAATCATGCCAGTGTATCTCTTCAGCACATCAATACTCTCAGAGGAGTCCCGTTTTGTATGGTGTCCAAAATGCAAAAGAAACAAAAGAATCCGATAGTGTAGATTGCACCACTCAGATTTAATATAGTAGAAAAAGTGTACACTCACATTTTAAAGTGGTTGTCAACCTGTGACAACCACTTTAACCTACAGGCAAGCCTAGAATAAGGCTTACCTGTGGGTACCCTACATATCTCCTAAACCTGCACGGTTCAGGAGATATGCAGTGTTCTGCATGTGCCGACGTCATGTTGGCACATGTGCAGTGAAGGAATGGCCTCCGTGCCGTTTCTTCTGTGCTGTGACTGGCGGCTCCCGTCACGCGACGCCGGCCAGTCAGAGCCGGAGTCACGGCCCCGGAAGGAAGAGGGGCAGAAGATGGACGCAGCCAGCAGCGGGGACATTGCTGGATGCTGCCAGCTTCGTTTCTAGGGAAGTGGCACATAATGGGCTTCTATGCGATGCATAATAGCCCATTATGCTTCTACTTTACAGGGTTATATTGAGGAAGTAAACCCAATCTGGGTTTACTTTCTCTTTAAAATCAATAAAACCGGCTCAAAGGAAAGCACCTGTGGCATCCAGCTACCAAGATGGTGGCCGCTGATGGAGTTCCTGGTTCCTCGTGGCGTGCGCTGTGAAGCTCCACCCAACGCATTTTGTCATCAGATAGACATCGTCAGGGGCGTGGTTACGACACGACGTCGTGCCTGAAGTCACCAGGAAGCTGGAAATTCTGTGCGTTCCACCGCCGGCATCCACAGAACCAGCGGACTGGAAGCACACCGTGATGAGACGCTGAGGCCTGCACCCAACGTTTTTAAAACATAAAAACAAACTATAAAATATAATAAACATTGTATGATAACGCCAATCGTTCCTAAAGAACACCAAATGGAAAAAAATCAAGAAAGATATAGGTACTCGGACCAGGAACTGGACGCAGCGCCATCTCGTGGCTGGAAAACCAAATTGGTTGCCCCACAAATATTTCTATATAACATTGGCCCTAAAACAGTATAACAAAATGGCTAAAATAGCCACAAATATTCACAGTTTGAGCACACATCTCATATTCAAATAAGAAAAGGGATATACAACAACATATATGAAAAAGGTTGTGATAAGCAAAAATTTTAAAATTAGCGCATTGAATTTAGCTTGCTACATCAATGAAATAAAATGAGAAAAAGAGACTCCCAAAAAATATAATTTTTAGCAGGTTAATAAAATTATTGGCGATGTTTTATGCATTCTTAATGAACGCATTCACGTCACATTCTATATTCAGCCCGTAAGGGGCAAAAGCACCAACTTGGAAATTTCCCTCCTAATGTTACTGCCTCTCCAAGTGGATGTAAAACTGTCTATGGCCAGTACCTTGGTTCCACATGGGTTTCTCCCATGGTGTATTGAATAATGTTTGGACACACTGTGGTTAGGGAAACCCTTGCAGATGTTGGTAAAATGTTCATTAACCCTGACCTGCAAAGTGCGTATGGTGCTCCACAAGGGGTTAAAAGTGCTGCTGCTCCGCGCTGCCGAGGCGGTGTTCAGCCGCTTCGGAAGCGCTGCCCCATTGTTTTCAATGAGCAGGGGCGGTGGAGGAGCGGTGCATCACCGCTCACTGCACCGCCCCAAAGATGCGGCTTGCAGGACTTCTTGTAACGTCCCACAAGCGCACCGCTCCAGTGTGAAAGCACTCAGGGCTTTCACATTGGGGGGGATTTTTGAGGCGCTTTACAGACACTGTTTTTAGCTAACTAGTGCCTGTAAAGCGCCTCAGTGTGCAAGGGGTCTTAAAGCCCCCTGCAGGTCATCAGTTTAGAATTAACCTTAATTAATGGGCCTGAAATGATTGATCTCACTCTAGCATGCACATGTAGCGCAATCGACAATTTCATGCATAGGCACCTACAACACATGCATTTACGTTCGTACACCTGTGTGTGTGCCAGAGCTCCTCTCTACTGGGCGGCACCTCTGCATGCTGATACGAGATCTGCTGATGGGCATGCGGAGCCTCAGGAAACATGGCGGGGGTAGGGGATGCGGTGGAGACCCACAGTAAGCGGGGTGTGTGGAACAGAGTCGGTGGCTGCAGAGCTGCCGGATTGCTTCCAGCCGACAACTGACTTGTCATATTTACACACGCTGCGCCGGTCGTGTAAACCCCCCCCCCCGAAGCCTGCGCCATACTTTTTACAACAATGTTAGCAAAAGGGCTTCCTGGTGCCTTCATGGCAGCATACACATGACTGGTTGCTCCGCCCCCAACCAACCCACAGGACCAATTTAACTCTATAAAAGAGTCACGCCCCCATATGCCATCCTCCAGCCGATACACCAGTTCGTCCCTAAAGTCCCCTCTGTATATCATCTTCACCACTTCAGCCCCGGAAGGATTTATCCCCTTCATGACCAGAGCACTTTTTGCGATTCGGCACTGCGTCGCTTTAACTGACGTTGAGCGGCCCAAAAAAGAAGAGACAATTTTGAAAAACAATCATCTATATTTTTTACTTTTTGCTATAATACATGTCCAAAAAAATGTAAAAAAAAAAAACATTTCTTCACCAGTTTAGGCCGATATGTATTCTACATCATTTGTCACTGGAAGAGAAGGCGTTAAACTGTAGGGGGCGATCAAGGGGTTAAATGTGTTCCCTGTGTGGGGGCTGGGCTGGCAGGGACGTGACAGATCTCACTGTTTCTGATCACAGGGAACAGTAGATCTGTGCAATGTCCCCTGACAGAACGGGGATCCTCCGTTCTGCCTCTGTAGTAGGCGATCGCGGGTCGCCGGCGGATTTCGAGACCGCCCGACCCGCGGGCACGCTCGTGGAGCGCGCGGCAAGCGCACGCTTGCGCAGCCGATGTACCATGGCTGCGGTTTGCGCAGCCAGACCAACCTGCCTCCATAAAACGATAGTGGCTGGTGGGCAAGTGGTTAACCAAGAATGGGTTCTCCCAGCTTTCACAGAAGATCCAGCAAACTGCACGAGCTGGACGTGGCAAGGACTTTACGGCATTACATTGAACTAACTTAGAGCTTATTTACACTTGCTTCAGCTTCAACACACATTAAGGGCTAGTTTACACTTGCTTCAAAACAAGGCTTCGGACACACTTTGGGAGCGCCAGTCAAAGCTCCTGTCACTGAATAAAATGGTTAGCTTACAGTCCTGTTTACACTTTTGCTTTGCTTCGGCTTCACTTCAAACATTATACCCTATGTCGCTTTAGTTGTGCTTCAAAGTGTCTTCAAAGCCTCCATAGAAGTCTGTGGCAAAGCTCGCTTGAAGCCCCACTCAAGCCCCACCAAAACCTCATGGAAGCTCTACCAAAGCCTCATGGAAGCTTTACCAAAGCCTCATGGAAGCTTTACCGAAGCCTCATGGAAGCTTTACCGAAGCCTCATGGAAGCTTTACCGAAGCCTCATGGAAGCTCTACCGAAGCCTCATGGAAGCTCTACCGAAGCCTCATGGAAGCTCTACCAAAGCCTCATGGAAGCTCTACCAAAGCCTCATGGAAGCTCCACCAAAGCCTCATGGAAGCTCCCTCCTCCGCCGCTGGGCCAGTAAGAAAGCGCAGCGGCGGCTCGTGCATGCGCAGTAGGGGCCCGGCGTGAAAACAAAAGGCTACACTTCCGGGTTCCCTTATCCTCAATGGCGGCGGCAGCATTCGACCAGCCGATCCAAAGATCAGCGGCAGTACCGACATCGTTGGACTCCAGGACAGATTAGTGTCCTAATGTTAAAAGTCAGCAGCTATTGTATGTGTAGCTGCTGACTTTTAATTTTTAAAGGGGTGGCGGCGGACCTCCTCTTTAATGTTTGAGACTAGTTACAAGAATGGAGTATGGGGGGCTGACTCTTTCTTTTATAAAGTTAAATTGGTCCTGTGGGTTGGTTGTGTGTATGCTGCCATGGATAGGCACCAGAAAAGGAAAATTACGGAAAGGTAAGTATTCAATTTTCTGTTTTTACAGGTTATCAGTGCGGAGTTCCACCCAAAAGTGGAACTTCCACTTTAAGTCCTCCTCCTCCCCAGCTCCGGATGCTAAAACTGAGCTTTTGGGGAGGAGGGGGGTGAGGATACCCAATTTTTTTCGGGTACTTCCACCCTGGTCGCCTTAGGCGATTGAAAGTGGAAGGTCTCCTACCCCCTCCCCCCCAGAAGTCTTTTGGGACACAGGACAGGTCCTAGAAGACTTCGGGACCAATCACAAAGTGCAGCGCCGCTTGCGCAGTGTGCGCCTGGCCGTGAAGTAGCAATGCCAGCACTGCGGAGGGGAGGGGGAGAGGAGCGAGGCTCCGTGCAGCTCCATCGCTGGACCGGGAGACAGGTAAGTGTCTGTTTATTAAAAGTCAGCAGCTACACTTTTTGTAGCTGCTGACTTTTAATAAACGTAAGGAGAGGGTGGAACTCCACTTTAAGTCCGAGTTATGGTTCTAGAAAGATAGCTCTCCCTCGGAAGTCTGCGGCTGGGTCTCTGTGCTTCCCCATGCAATGCAGGCAAATCATGTCTGGTGAGAGAAGCCAGCAGGATACTGTAAGATATTGATATGAACACGTATCAAATACTAAAAAGATTCAGCACAAAGTAAAATTAAAGTTCATAAAACACTAGATGCTAGGCATCAAACAGTTCATCTCCCAAAGGACTTCACATATCTATGCATCATCTCACTGAAGAAATCCTCAAGGTGTGCATGCAACAAACCACACGTGTTCTCCCTTCACCGGCTAGCACACTCCCTCACCTTGTTGTTCGACCCCAGCTTTACTAGAGGGTCAAACACACATCCCCAAAAGGGGTTGAAAGATGGGCAGATGATCCAAAGATAAAGACCTTTGCTCAGGTTTTTCAGCCTCTCACTCCAGATCCAGACAGAGCTTTCTCATCCACATCATTACCGGAGGAGCATAACCAAGAAAAAAGGGATAGAACGAAGTGCACACCGTATGACTCATTAAAAAGGAATTTAATAGAATCACACTTACAAACAGACGTCTTGAATGAGACCTTCATGCGGTCCTCCTCTATAAGCCGCCAGTGGTGGGACTCAGCGCCCGGGACCTCCGGCTTGGCCGCAGCAGGCAGGGGGACACCGGTGCTCTCAGTCCCCCTGCCTGCTTCGGCCAAGCCGGAGGTCCCGGGCGCTAAGGAGTCCCACCACCGGCGGCTTATAGAGGAGGACCGCACGAAGGTCTCATTCAAGACGTCTGTAAGTGTGATTCTATTAAATTACTTTTTAATGAGTCATACGGTGTGCACTTCGTTCTATCCCTTTTTTCTTGGTTATGCTCCTCCGGTAATGATGTGGATGAGAAAGCTCTGTCTGGATCTGGAGTGAGAGGCTGAAAAACCTGAGCAAGGTCCAGTGGCCCTTTATCTTTGGATCATCTGCCCATCTTTCAACCCCTTTTGGGGACGTGTGTTTGACCCTCTAGTAAAGCTGGGGTCGAACAACAAGGTGAGGGAGTGTGCTAGCCGGTGGAGGGAGAACACGTGTGGTTTGTTGCATGCACACCTTGAGGATTTCTTCAGTGAGATGATGCATATATATGTGAAGTCATTAGGAGATGAACTGTTTGATGCCTAGCATCTAGCGTTTTATGAACTTTAATTTTACTTTGCGCTGCATCTTTTTAGTATTTGGTATTGGTTCGGGTTTTGTGATTGCCCTGGTGTTCAGCTGCAAAAACAATCTTATTGTGTGAACATTAATATAAGGCTGCGCTGATTTATTCCTATACTTGTATATGAACACGTATGAAGAAGAACATACTGAAATGTGTTTTATAATAAATTGCTTTATTTCAGCACTTATGATGTTGTCATCGTTGGTGGTGGAATTGTGGGTCTGGCATCGGCACGGCAGCTCATCCTTCGCCACCCAACCCTGCGCTTCGCCCTCCTGGAGAAGGAGAATGAAATCGGTAAGGCTGGCAGGGATTTCTTTTCTGTGAGATGGAGTGGAGTTAGGATTGTTAACCCTCTTCCCTACCCATAGGAACAAACGTGCATGCTATGGAGTTACAAATAAGCTGTTCAGTTTGCAAGGGAATTTTGTCCATAGCTTTGTGAATGTGGTGAAATTTCACATTGTAAAGAATAACCAATCACATGCATGGAAATTAAAAACAAAACAAAAAAAACGTAATTTATGTTTGCACACAAATGGTTGATGGAAGTCAGCAGAGCTTCACCTCATTCACTAAGCTGTGGGGAAAATTGCCTTGCAGAGTGAAGTGTACTTACCTTTAGTAAAACCCCTTTCACATTGAAGCGCTGCAAAAACTGCCAATAAAACGATGCTCGATTCTGTGGAGCTTTTTGAGGTGCTAGTGGTGCGCTTTTTTTAAGGTCCTAAAGTGGTCTTCTAGTCATTTGTAGGTTTATTAAAACTCAGCAGCTACAAAAAGTGTATCTGCTGACTTTTAATAAACAGACACTCACCTTTCTCTCGGTCCAGCGATGGAGCCGCGCGGAGCCTCGCTCCTCTCCCCCTCCACTCCGTGGCACCGGCATTGCAACTGTGGGCACCCGACCATGACAGCTTTCGGCTTAATGGTCGGGTGCGCACTGCGCATGCACGAATCGCACTGCGCTTTGTCAATGGCCAGGCAATCTTCTGGGACCTGTGACATGTCACAGAAGATTGCAGGGAGGGAGGGGGAGTTGCCTAGGCGGCGAGAGCAGGAAGTGGGAGCTGGGTACCTGTCAAAACTAG